>OZ007574.1:9619767-9747267 GCA_963931925.1 Onchidella celtica | reverse complement strand
TAGATAGATAGATAGATAGACAGATAGACAGATAGATAGATAGATAGATAGATAGATAGATAGATAGATAGATAGATAGATAGATATAGATAGATAGATAGATAGATAGATAGATAGATAGATAGATCGATAGATAGATAGATAGATAGATAGATAGATAGATAGATAGATAGATAGATAGATCTAGATAGATATAGATAGATAGATAGATAGATAGATAGATAGATAGATAGATAGATAGATAGATAGATAGATAGATAGATAGATAGATAGATAGATAGACAGACAGATAGATAGATATATAATAGATAGATAGATAGATAGATAGATAGATAGATAGATAGATAGATAGATAGATAGATAGCTGAAAGGATGAAAAAAACGACCGAAGAGTGAAAAATAAGGAAAATGGAGGGAGAGATAAAAAGATAGAAAGAGACAGCGATAAAATGCAAGGAAATGGAATAATTCGGACCTGGTGCCCGAGGGAGATTTGGGATGGGACAGGGGCGGTGGGGAGCAAAGAAAAGACATAAAGAGTGTCCAGAGGAGAGAGAGAGAGAGAGAGAGGAGAGAGAGAGAGAGGGAGAGAGAGTGAGAGAGAGAGACAGAGAGAGAGAGAGAGAGAGGAGAGTGAGAGATAGATAGAGAGAGAGAGAGAGAGAGAACAAACAAATGCTGTAGCAGTGTCTAATGACCTGTGACCGCGATTACGCCAAACAGTGATGTATTGGCGCCTGGAACATTCTAAGCGGTATCAACCTCGGGCTAAACATTTCACAGCGATTTTAGTCAAACGTTTTTCTCTCTGTTGGACATCCCTGCTGCCTTCATTCCATTTTTTTCCTCCGCGCACTTTTACCTTCCTTTCTTTTCCTTATTCCTTCTTCTCCGTTCTTTTTCATTCTCCCAGTTTAGTTGGGGTTGGAGAATTAGAATTATTCTACTCTCTCTTACACCTCTGTTTTCTTACACCTCTTTCTCTTTTACTTTATCTATCTTCTCCTCTCTCTTTCTGTCTCTCCTTCCCCTCCCCCTCTGTTTATTTCTCTCTGACTGTCTCTCTTTCTCTCTCTTCATCTTTCTCTACTTCTCCCACTCTCTCTCCCCTCTGTATCTCTCGCTCTTCCTCTTTCTCTCTCTCCCTCTCTCCCCCTCACTATTTCTCTGATTCTCCCACTATCATTCTCTATCTCTCTAAGGCACATCCTAGATTTTCCTTCTCCCCAAATCGTTATTACGAAACAAACATTTACCTTCTCTTACACAACAACATTATATTAATTTTGTTGACGTCATCATCCTCGTGTACATTGTAAACGTTCTCAAATTTCCCCTGCCTCAAATCTGTAGCTCGCCTTAGAAATCCGACACCTCTCAAATCCCTCTGTCTCAAATTCCATCACCACGCCAAACAAGCAATTTCATTATTATCACAATCTTTCCCTTAACCCTCCTGCTATCAGGAAGAAAACTATCGCACCTTACCAAGGGTTGCAGTTGCAAGTGACACTCACGTGAATTTGGTTTCCGGAGCTCGGGCGGTGCTGTGCAAGTATCCATCTGCAACTAGAGCAAAGTAATACATTTCCAAGAAGGGTGCTGGCAATATAGCGGTGAGAAAGCAGCCACTTCAATTGGCTAAGGCAGTCATAGAGTTAACCATTTAATGCCCAATATTCATTATTTGAAACCCTTCACCTGATGAGCAATATTCTCTATTTGGAACACTTTCTTAGTTAAATCAACGAAATGAATAACTGCTCATGATATAATACTATTTCTGTATTCATTTGTTGCAAGTTTCAGAGTTGTTGCGCTGGAAAAGGGAACCCATGCGTCGGCACTGCAGGGTTAAAGAAACAATAATCGTATTCTCTATTCCATGTTCTTTTCTCGTTTTTCTGAGTCTTTGAGAGAGATTGAAAATGTTATGACTTTCAAACATCAGCTGAAGAGCAATCTTTTCACCCTGTAAATGTCAATGATTTGAAAGTGTGTGCGTCTGTTTCTGATTCAGTGTAGGTGTGCTATAATATGATAAAGCGCTTGGAGCTTGGTCGTGAAACGGATGGAGCTCATATCAAATGTTTGTTAAATATCATTATTCCTGTTACTGTGATATTCAATGGCCACATCCTTGGCGGAGACCAATATTGTAGAACTTTTGCCTGGCTGAGTCAGGTCACTTAATGACGGTTCTGAGAGACTTGGAGAAATGGTGTCCATAGCATTTAGGCCTACTCTCTTATTATCTTGGTAGACAATAATTGCAACACAAGACCTACCACACCAATGTTGAAATACTTAACTTATCTCAGGCAGTTCTGTAAAACTGTTATGGGAGACAATGAAGAAGGAAGAAGTGTGGCAATACAACAACAAGAACAAAACAACAAAAACAACCCCAAAAAAACGATAACAGAGATAATGCCGAGGATAAAGATAAAACAGTAAGACGACAATAAAAGGGAAACGACAAGTTCTAGAAGTGTTATGAGAGAGAGTGAAAAAGGAGTCGGTGTGGCAATGCCAAACAACAACGACAAATCCCCCCCCCCCCCCCAAAAAAAGATTTTAAAAAAGAGAATGATTAGGGTGAGGATATAAAATGACCAGACGATAATGAGAGGGGAACAGAAAAGGATAATGCACAGAAAATGGCGGGAGGAAAAATAATTGTCGATGTTGTTGTTCAAAGGATGTAGAAAATTTATAGTGATGTTGGCGGCAAAGATAATGAAGATGAATTAAGGATGATCTCATGGAAATGAAAAACAGAATGTTTAAACGTTGTTTTTGTGGTGCCCTGACACCGCGAGAGCGACTTGTCTAATTCTCGTTGACAACCACAAAAATCTCACAGCACGTGCTTTCTGCGTCTTTCTCGGAGCTTTGCACTTTCTTCGACAATGTGCAATATTTTTTTAACTGTTCTCTAATGAAACCATTGAGCAAAGAGCAAGACAAACTAGTCTATTTCTGTCTTTCCGAGCAGAGTGCATGAGGTTTAAAGTGCTTGTCCCACTCGAGAATTAACCGATTTCAGAATGGCGTGTTTCGCAGTCATTTATACTGGTTGGTGCACTCGGTTCTCGCTCTGCCTTGTTGTTACTGACAACCTCTGCTGGGGACAACAGATTTGTGGTGGAGTATTCGACACAAGTATTAGAATCGCAAGCTATGTCGATAATTCGTTCGAATACTTTCGAAATTGTTCCGTACTCAGGCCCGCGATTTTTAAAAAAAATATTTGATTTCTATCATAAGCCGTCAATGAAGAGGCAGTTTCAAAATTTAACATATTCGTCTGAAAATAAGCCTGGTTACAAGGTAGATCATCGAGTCGTGTGAATTATTGAAAGGAGGAAGCAAGAAGTACAAAACTTCCGCTCGTCTCGCGAGAAGTCGCCTGGGGAGTTGTATACAATTTTTTTGTATGGAAACAATTAGGTATTCGAAACAGGGTTAAAGATTCGAATAATGATGACTGATATTCGAGTTTTGTTCGAACAATGCACTTTGCTATTCGACCCATAACGACAATGGACTGATCTCTTGTGGTAAATTGTCTAACCACACGGAAGGTTTGGGTCGTGCTGTGACAACGTGCAGCGCTACTAATCTGTTCTGTCACAGTGCAATCTCTGCCCTGAGGCGAGACGGCCCGAATGTGTAAACAGAAAGATCAAATTGAAGTCAAACAAGCCAAGGATGTATTGTTTAGACAAACGTAGCTGGATTTTGGAATAACCAACAGGCAATCTGCACGCTTTTAGCGAGAACTAAAATGTTGCCGGGGAAAAAAACTGCAGAGATGGCTGAAGTTGTCAATTAAAAGTAGAGGGGTATCTGGCACAACAGTTACCCTAGGATCAATTAGGGAGGTATCATACTAAGCCCAGTCAGACACAGTCAGGTGCTGGCAGACAAGAAGTGCACACAGTAATTTCCTAGACTTTCTTAGTAAATCCGGGCAGACCCTATTATACTAAACCCGGTCAGACACAGCCAGTTTCTGCCACTATTTTTTTAATGTATATTTTGCTGGCAGCAACTGATTGTGTCTGACCGGGCTTAGTATGATAGCTCCCTAAGCCTAGGCGTGCGTAAACCAATCTTGATCGACCAACTAATTGGATGGTGACAGCACGACATTCGGTTTCAACAGAGAGTATACGTGTGTATAGAGGGGTTTCACTACTGGTCGATTTGCACTGCGGGACACGGGAAGCTCTGCGAAACCACTGTTAGCATGGAGGGGAAAGTAGGTCGCTATGGTAAACAATATCCGTTTGTGCATTTCCACGGGGCGTAGGAGCTTACAAACGGTTGCAAATAGTTTCAATCTGCCCCCAAAATGTGAACAAACCACACTTAACAGATGTGCACACTAGCTTTGGTGAAGACGGTCTCTTTCAATTCTTCAGCTTCTTATTTACCGCAGCGACCTAGTTTCGCAATTTGGCGGAAGTGAGATCTCTCTATAATCTATACTCTCTTGTTTCAAAGACATCCCGTGCCGCAGCCAATGCCGTGCAGTAACCTTTTGTCGGGTGGCTGGCTGGATGATGGCGCTACAACACGGAGTTTCAGTAAGATCCAATTAGTTGGCTGATATGAGAGGTGACATTAAAACAGAAAATCGTGATGTCACCATCCAACTGGTTGGTCGATGGAAATCGACTGGTAAGCTTGGGAACTTTGTGGCAACCACAGTATTGCCGGGTACAGACTTTGCACTACTGTAGTTGTCCTTTGTTGCTATTACTAATCTGAGGATTTGCCAGGAAGGAAGTGCACTGTATTCAATCATTTATATTCCAGTCCAGGACGATGCCCTATTCTACAATTCTGATAAATACATTTTTCGCCAAGATCAGACAGTGGCAGCGGAAAGCAATAAATAATTATAGTTTTTAATACCGCCGTATATCATGAATTATTTTTCTGTAATTTCCACAAAAAATTTAAAGCACTGAATATTATATAAGAAAGAAATGACAAGGGAAATTGAACAGAGAGTCTGTCGGAAAAAGAAAATGTAACATGCATAAAAAAACGTAAATTAAATCATTTTTCGGTTGTCCTCGGGAGATCAGCAAATCGTCAACCTTATTTATTACCCATGCGCGGTACTAGTGCGTCAGAAGTCAGGTACTGTCTCAGCTCATCCAGGCCTGTTGACAGAATAGATGATCCCATGTGGACGGACAGTTACAGGATGTCTGTGTTTACAAAATGCAGGGATAAACAAGTTCAAGGTCTAATACATTCCAATTGAAAATAAGGAACTGGCGTTTATTTATATCGGGATTATTTTGTTAGAGAAGGGAAAGAAATTGCCTGATATTTAAAGAATCAAATTCTAAAAGAAGACATTAACTGGCACGTGTTTTCGCATAAACCGCGGGTAAACCGTTGTCTTGATTTAGTGATTTCTGATCAAGAAGAAAAAGAAAAAAAAAACCAAAAACGTCCCGGTGTCAAAAGTACAAACGGGCGCTAGTCTTCAATATTGGTCTGGACCTAACTCTACCTGCAAGCACACCCGTCCTGACATAATTTTTGTACAAAAGAGAACCCTGGTTACACCGGACCGGGTGTTTTCTCGGAGGAGGGTTTTTGTGTCAGGTGTCACGAGCAGAGTTAGGGTCTTGGGGATGTTACGACTGCACGAGAGGCAGCTAACTCACACTCGGACACAACCACACAAGAAAAGTATTAAATAACTAGAGCGTATATATGTCAGGCCGGTCAGGCCATAGTTTACATAAATATTAATAACAAAACAAAAGACAATAGGGGTATATATCCAAACCAAAAAAAACCAACTCTAATTAATAACTTAACCAATGATATTCATGTAACTATGGAGGTACTGCAATCAATAGCAAATAGGTATATTATACGAAACTAGATATCAATTTAAAGTGACAGTTGAGTCGCCACTGGCCAGTCGCCAGGCAAACTCTCCATAAATCATAGGGGCTTAAATGTTAGGAGAGCCCAGTACGTCAAAGCCTACAGAAGCACTCTTCGGCTTGTAGGTAATTTAAGCAGTTGCCAAAAGACTATATTTTATGCACAATCACTATTCAATTCATCAACAATGTGCTATATTATTCCAATCATACTATGGCAATAGATCTATGATACAGGACACTCGTGGTCGAGTGCCAGCTGGGGTTTCCTTAGTCTTCCTATGAGGCTGTAGTTCTCTCTCTATCTCCGATCTCTATTATGCTTGAACAAATAAAATATATTACCATTGCTCACGCCTACTGGTAGGCGCGAACATCAAAATAGCGCAGCGTGGGCTTTCAAAGGTCAGCCCACTCAGACCTTTCTTTCTAGAGCTCAGTCAGTCCGTTAGCAAGGACTTCTTGTCTTCAAAGCACACAGTTCAGGTACTGGTCGACCGGAGATACTTCACGACACGATGCTTCTGCTCGCCTGTATTCACCAAATCTGAACGTTACACGATGTCTTATACTATCTAACTACCCAGCGTGCTAGTCCGCTGGCCCAATTAGTTCAGCTATCTCATAGGTCGAAACCTCCCACCATTTTAATTGTAGTAATACGTCTGCACTATTCTACCAGCCAGTTAACGTGCAAAAACTTGTCTAGTCATACTTAACAATGTCAACTGTCCCCACCTTGTTTCACCCCTACTCCATTACTTATTAATCACGAACATTAAAACCCACAAACGTGAATCCAACCGTTTAACTTTACATTTATTTACTCACCAACTATAATTTGGCGAGGACCGTTCAAGGCCACCAGCCAATTTTTCATGGCCCTGGTAAAAAAACAACTCACTCTCTGCGTGAGTTTTAATAACATCTGAATCATGACATCAGGCTTCTACTTATTGTGTACGTATTTATATAATATGGATAAATTACAAACACCGAGCACAGCAATTAATGTATAGCTGACATCTGACGTGATAACCAAGAGTGCCTTGCAGTTTTTGAACCAAATTACTCTGTCAGCCTAACTACCTATACATTGCTTACCATCCTATTCCACATCGTAACCACCCCCCCCCCCTGCTTCCCTCACTACCTTGGTGATAAAACACGGTGGGAAGGGGGCATATCCGTTGCAACTGCAACAGTGTGCACTAGCGGATTTTGCTTAGTTTATCTACAAAATTGCTATCTTAATATTGCATTCTATGTCAATTGTATTTGGAAAATAAGAATCCATAATGTCAAAATGAGGCCTTCTGTGTCAGTTATACTTGGAAAATAATAATACAATATATCACAATGAAGCCTTCACGATTTCCACTGTGTTGATGATGTTGTTTTTTTTTGAGACGAGGTTCAAAAGACAATATTCAGAAAGAAATGTCATATAAAGATTAAATGGAATAGACAAAAACACCATGCTCTCTCTCTCTCTCTCTCTCTCTCTCTCTCTCTCTCTCTCTCTTTCTCTCTCTCTCTCTGCCTCTCCCTATCTCTCTCTCTCTCTCCCTCTCTCCTCCTGTCCTCTCCCTGTCTATAAATTGCCTATCTCCCTTTATCTCCCCAGAGCTCATAATAAGTTAAGGATTCAAGCAATTCTGAGACAATTCCTGTTTTCCAAGAATTATTTTTTTTTCTCTAGATCCTTCCCTGCAGTTGATGGAGACATTCATCACGAAAACATCAAACAGCAGGAAGAACTATTTTTCCCCAGCTGTCAGCCAGAATTTCTTTTGGATACCCAGTGACCTTTGAAAGCTCATCAAAAATGCATGCATCGGAAAAAATTCTTTAACGCTTTGTGTCAGATCGGCTATGGCACAGAGATCATTGAGGACCCTCATCATGCAGTAGATAGCCAACCCGAGACACAGAAGCCAACTTCATCTATAATGAAGATATTATTTGTCTATAGTTTCGTTGGATATTTTCCTTATTCCTGTATATGCATTTCTGCCTTTTCCAGAAAATAAGGGCTGAAAGTAGGTCGGCAAAAGGGCCAAAACCCATACAGCATTACAACATAAACACATATCTCGAAAAGTTTTTAACCATTGGAATGACAGAATGAAAGAACATATAATAAAATTAGTTATGAGGGAACCACTTTCATTAAAAAAAAAAAAAAAACACCTCAAAATTGGCAAAATGTCACATACAACAAAATGGCAAAATACGCTCCGGTTTTTGGACAAGAGAGTCCGTGTGAACTTTGCATAAGACAGAAAACTACACAACCTAGACAGATGTGGATATGGTAAGTGGCATTCCTTTATAATGTTCTGCTTCATTTTTCTTTTCTTTTGCCTTTAGCTTTCTTGCTCAAGTAAGAGACATTGGGGAATTGTATGTGGTAAGAATATGTAAAACGTAGTCTACAGTCAGGCAGATAAATAATACTCCAGAAAATACTGGGACACTTTCAACAAGCTCGTAAATTTCGTATAGCTGGTGTCGTATGATGGCATCGGAGGCGAGGCATGATAGAAAATATTTAGTGAACGTGCAGCAGCCTGAAGCAACATAAGGCCTAGGGCCAGGATTGCCAGACACAAGGTGAGCCATTCTAAAATACTGAAAAGAACGTTTTGGTTACGTGTTCGGAAGTATTACAATTATGGATATCGGACAGGGCATAGTGATGAAAGTCTGCAACACCCACGGGCGTCTGATTACTTTTGGGCCTCCATTTCAAATAAACCGGCGGGTCCGAATATTTGTATTTGTATTTGTATTTGTATTTGTATAACTCTTTAATCCCATTTGGGAAATTTTGCCTTTGTGCCATTGCAGCCCAGTTATAACTGGAGCAGGCACGTCGTCGCCACAGTGCAGCGCCGGTCGGCGTTTTTTTTTTGTTTTTTTTTGGGGGGGGGAGATGAGGGGGGAGGGGGAGGGACTGGTAGAGATGAATTTAATTTAATTTTGCCCGGGCAGCGGCCTGTTCGGCCTGCTCTTTACGATTTCCAACTGCCAAGGTATCTTTAACGTGCGCAACGTGCACACGGGCCCTCCGAATTTTTTCGTCCTTATCCGAGAAGACTAGGTACTCGATCCTACCCCTCAATAGAATCAGGGACACGAAAATATGAGAAAAATCCCAAACTTCCAACATGCCTGTACGGCCCGGGTTTCGAACCCGGGACCCTTGGCACGAGAGGCGAGCACCTTGCCTCTAGACCACCTTTATGGTATCATAAAGGATCAGCTCCCCCTTAATTTAATTGATAGAGTTCAGTATAATATATATATTTTTTTTATCATCTGAAGCAGTTCAATATAAATTTTTTGAGAGTGACCTTTGACAAAGAATGATGGAAGAAGGCGAGAAAGGAGGTTAATAAAACAGCTCCAGGGAAGGGCAGGAAATTCAGAATGTCTGGGACTGCTAGAGCATGAACCATTTTCATCGGGAACAGCGTGATATTAAATGAATATTATCAATCTTTTATTCATGATAGATGAAGATGTCTCCCTATCACGAAGGGGCTCCGAGGCGTATTTAAATGCAATATTATGTCGGGACCTCGGACGCAAGGGGTACTTCTATAATAATATGGCCCATATTATTTGTTCTGCAGTTGAAACACCATGGGTCATTCAGTCTTAAAGGTACACCGGGAGGCATTCATGTCCGGTAGAGTAGCCATAGCTTGCCATTGTTTTTTATACAGTTCTTAAAAAGGGAAGCAGAGTAAGATATTGACTCCGCCCACATTCGTCCTTGCACTTTTCAAAAAAAGAAGCCATCGCGATGGTCTCTGGTACAGAACAACTAAGTCAAGAAAGGTCAAATTTGTAGGAGGAAGAAAACAAAACTGATTATAGGCGGAAATGGCGAACTGAGATCGACGCTGTTTTTATTATTGTTGTTTTGTTGTTCTTTTTACGATATTTTTACATCTGACGTAAAGCACTGGTTCTTAACCTTATAAATCCCGTTTCCTCGGGCGCTGATAATTTATGACTTTATTTCTTCCACAAAATTTCAGCCAGTTTCTTTTTGATTTTCACCATTGAATCACTAAAGCATTGACGTAACACCATGGATGGCACAGGTGGACAAATGGAATTCAAGAAGTAATACTGAATTGAAATTGACTGAAATTATGTACATGTTCATCTACAAATCTGGAATAAGAAAAATAAAAGCGCTACTGTCATTTTGCAATACATATGGTGTGCGTTATTGAACAGCCTTGGTATCCCCGTGAAAGGTGCAAAGTGCCGATGGGCAGTTAACCCCAATGCAAATTCAAACTCACACCCTTTCCAAACGTGCACCTTATGGGGAGTTGAACAGCTTATTCCTGAGACCATTGCATTGTCATTCCGGATTGTCGGACTAGATTAAAAACCTTGTGAATTACATAATCAGAGCGGATTTTTACATAAAAGAACCCTGTTTTCTCGTGAAATGTTGCACGTTAATCCCTTTGTTGCCAAGTCCAAACGTCCATTTTATCCTTTAGACTACCAGGGTTAATTACAAAATCTTAACGAAGATTGCCAAGGGTTTTCTAATCTAAGACAATGCAAAAATAAAGAGGATAAAATTTTTTACCTCAGAAACACGTGGAAAACTATATCTGCATATCGATTACTTTGTGCTTGTACTGAAAAAGAAGAATGAATTATCGGTAGGATAAGGACAGCTGGCAGTTTAACAGAGTGCAAAAATGCCGGAACAATGTCGGCCGATATATCGGCGTCGCGGCAGTTTTAGGTATGATACGACAATCTTCCACAACATTTTGATCGGTCGATTTATCGGCCTCGTGGTAGCAAGAGGGTTAAAACTACTCAAAGTGCATGTTTCGCTTTCTGTCCGCGCACTCTAAGTTTTTGAATGCCCAAAAAGATTCCCCTGGATAGAGCCTGTCGATGCCATCTCTTCATCCGGGCGTTAACAGCAAGGCCGATAGGCGGTGGAGGTTTACAATTTGGGGGATCTGAAATGTCGACACGGCTTTCTGAGCCCAAATGAAAACTCAAAAAGCTTGACGACAATAAATCTTTAAAGAGATTTTCTCCATTTTGTAGTTATCACTTTACGAAGGCTGATTGTTTATCGATGCAAAGCACAGAATTAGAAGCATCAGAGACATTGCTGCAGACGAATATACATGTACATGCAATATGAAACATCACTTGCAGTAATTGATATGATATTGTCATATCTAAGAACTGCAATACAAGGGCCAGCAAAATGAAAACTGGACTGGGAATATCCAAATTCAATCTTTGAAAAAAAACTGTGCATAGAATCCTGTTGATATAGCTTGGCAAATCTCACTCTGAATTTTTTTCTTTAAAACATGAGTGCCGCCTGTGTACCAGTATTTCGTTCATGAGATTAATAAAAACGAAACATGATTATGTAAAAATGTTCACTAATTGACATATTATTATGAAACATTTATTATGCTTTCATTCAATCAATAAAATGTGTAGTTGGTTGTTCAAGGAAAGACAACACTGACAAGCTCACTAACCCCAGTCAGATACAGGGAGACATAATTGCGGCCTCAATTCCTGTTTATCTCCATTTTCTGAACAATTGGAGATCCTTTACTATGTAGAAGAGGTATAACAAATGCACACACACTTTGACATTTGTTTAAAATGTATTATTGCACTTATCAAGCTGTTCCACAGTTCTGATTTATTATATTTATCACAATACTAAGGCCACAAACATTCAACATCGAATTTCTCAGTTACGCGGAAAGTGGATTTGGAACAAATAAGCTAAAGGTCGCCGCAGGTCACCAGTTACAGACAAAAATAATTGTCCAGATAAACTGTTCCAGACTTCGAAAGTGATAGGCGCACAAATAATTTAATAGACAGACAGTAAAATAGACGATTGACGGACAGACAGACAGACAGCTAAATAGACGATTGACAGAAAGACAGACAGCGATAGAGACGATTGACTGACAGACAGAAAGACAGACAGCGATATAGACGATTGACTGACAGACAGACAGACAGGCAGGCAGACAGCAAAATAAACGACTGATCAACAGACAAACTGATAGATAGATAGATAGATAGATAGATAGATAGATAGATAGATAGATAGATAGATAGATAGATAGATAGATAGATAGATAGATAGATAGATAGATAGATAGATAGATAGATAGATAGATAGATAGATAGATAGATAGATAGATAGATAGATAGATAGATAGATAGATAGATAGATAGATAGATAGATAGATAGATAGATAGATAGATAGATAGATAGATAGATAGATAGATAGATAGATAGATAGATAGATAGATAGATAGATAGATAGATAGATAGATAGATAGATAGATAGATAGATAGATAGATAGATAGATAGATAGATAGATAGATAGATAGATAGATAGATAGATAGATAGATAGATAGATAGATAGATAGATAGATAGATAGATAGATAGATAGATAGATAGATAGATAACTCGTCGAAAATCCCAAATTTCGGTCCATTATTTACGACTGATTATTGAAACCCCGCGGTTTGCGCTGGATTATTCATCAGTTCAAGTTTTATATTTCCCTCATGCGCCACCACGGGCGATGGAATCAAAATAAATCGAAACAAAATTTGTTAATCCTCTTTTTTGTTTGTTTTTTTCTTTCTCTCTCCGTGTCCGAGGGCAGGAAAAGCGCCTTGCGAGTTACCGTTTGTCACAAACACAAATCAATAATTAACAGCATTGTGATTGGTCTATTGAGGTGAACGCGTTACAGCACTAAAAATGTATCATCCACAACACACGTTGCCTCTGGGACTACTGCTGCACACTTTTACTTTGCATTTCTAGCATTAAATCATAATTTTGTTTCATTGTATTTTTGTTATTGTTTATTTGTGAGCCCTCGTGACATTTTCCTCTCTGTGATATTTTCTTCTGGATGGCTTTCTTAAAACGAAAATATAGAAAATTATTTCTAATTTTACTGTAAAAGTGAATATTATTACACGTTATTGTAACGCTTTGGTAATTGAATAATGCATTTTTACCCGTAATTTTCCTGCAGGAATTATGGTGAATGAATTATTGATAGGTGGAGACCAGGTTAAGAAATGAGTTAGAATGCTCGATATCAGCCAGGCCGAATTATACAACATTTCCTGACCAAAAATGATTTTAAAAAACTGCTCTTTGTAATCAGCGTTTGATGAACCATCTTCAACATTCTGTGTAACTCATTCACACTCTCTTAGAGGATGAGATCGAATCAGCAGCAAGAACAATCTAAGTGGAGCCTGTCTACATCCTCACATTTTTATAAATTATTCATTTTCAGAATTATTTCTATGGTTCTTGTTTAATTTGACCAAAGATTTTAACAAAGCTTGTTCAACTTCTTTCATTTCAAATTCTTTTGGTGTTTACTGTATAATTTTCTTTAAGTTTGCTCCCTACGTCTGGCTTTGCGTGATACATTTTTTTTCTTGCCACATTTTGACTTTATCATAATTATTCTCTTGGACAGGACAGCAACTTTCTGAATCATATATTAATTGTGCATGTTCAGTTCGTGAACTTAAATTTAACTGTTAATTACGGGGTGTCTAAAAAATGTACACAAAATTGAAGTCAAAATTGGGCAAAAAGAACAGAATTTAGTGAAGTGCCTGAAACGCTTTTGAATTGCATTGTCACAAGTGTCTGGCCCAGAACGGCAATCACTTTGAGCACATCAAATAAGACAAATAATTACGCATCTGTCTTCTTCAATTTGAATTATAAATCATGAATGTATCTTAACTGACATTGTATTAATTGTCATGATCACATTAGGATCATAAATGCCGTGCTAGGTCACGACGTCAGTGAGTTAATTTTTACGATCTTGTTGATTATAACCAGCGTAATTTGTCCTTGAGCTGTTCTCGTGAACAGTTTGTTTTGAAACACCTTTTTTCTGATGGATGGAGAGAAGGAGGGGCGAGACAGAATAAATGTATAGCTAAGAATGACAGAGCAGTTCTCGACCCCGTGATTTTGATTAACATAGATAAGGGGCGAGTAAAGGTAGTTTATTTAGACGCTTAGTTGGCGTTCGGAAATTCGTGCATAAGAGTGGAAAGCACGGGGTTTGAAGATTTTAGTAGTTAATGTTTCGCATTTTAAATTTTGTCTAGACCGTAAAATTGACTTGATTTTGGCGCAAGGCCATGACAAGCATAAATTAATATTGCAGGCTGAGCTGAAGCGACTGCACCAATCAAATGTATGAATCTGGACGGAAGGTCGAGACATAGCTTTAGTATTTAAACCCGTGCAGAGCTTAGATAGAGGCCACATGTAGACAATCCATTTACGAGGTGGACAGCGATAGTCCTCAGCCAGATGAGAGACATAGAGACACAGTTGAGCAGTCCATATTGTGAGGAGCGCCATGATTTAAAGCTCCAGAGCCTAAGCTACTTGGTTTGATATGAACCAACAGCGTTTACATCCAGCGCTCTCACTCCCAGTGAGGGCCTAATGGTGAGAGTTCATACTAATTTGTAATGATGAAAGTGAACCGTTCTACTTACTTTTGAAGACAGTTTCAGAGCTACCGCCAGACAACGCATGGTTGTACAAGCATTCTCCATGGCGTGTCTAGAGGAAATGTCCATATCATAACATGTCTCATTGAATTAATAGAATTTAAACTGTTATATCCGTCGCCACGTGCGCGGATTCTATTTGGCATCTAACTCATATGACCTGCAAGTAGTTAGAGTGAATAAGTTAGTCTTTATAGAAAGCTGTAGTTTCATTAGTTAGATTCAGTTGCCTTTGAATTGATATTTATATTTATAATTATATTTGTTACATTAATTCCTGTAATTAAACTGCCCTACAGTTCTACTAAAAATCAAAGCAATTGATTTATTTAGTTTTTAGAGTGCAAGTATTTTTTTTGTGTGTTCGTCGATTGTGGGAGCGGACCTCGAAAGAGTGTCAGTCGAATTCTCCCCATCTAACCCATATCGCGACATTAATAAGTAATCACTTTGTGTATAATTATATTTTTGGCCCTCTAGTGTCTGGCGGCAAATTGCTTTCCGCCCGCATCCAAAACATTTGAATATGGGCAAAACTGATTGGAATTCATCATGTAAAATTTATTTCTTGACAAATTTGAATGTTTTTGTAAAGGAAATAATAATAATTTTTAAAAAATACAAAAAAACAAAAGCAAAAACCAACCATGGGCACAAAGTGACATGTTTCAAAATATTGGCATACCGGGCATTGTTGGATGAAATTTGAAGACAGGAAAAGATGTAGGAATTTAATATTTCATGTGCGGGGAGGACAGAACAATTTTGAATGATAATTATTGTTCATGTCATGCTGACTACAGGAATAGAGCATGATTGAAGGAAAGATGAACATAATATTGAAAAAAACAACAATTGTGCTTGACCTGAGAGTAATATCGTAGAAATCCTAGGGCGAAAGGGTTATCAAAAAATGTTAGTGATAGTGCATCTATGTCCACTGAGATTACGTCTTTTAGATTACGAATCGGTGTATCGTCAAAGCCTGGTTTCGAGATAAAGGTGTACTCCCTTATGTACACGTCGTTTCGTCTATCTCTGCGCAGCTGCAGAATACGACACACGATCGAGCTATGCTCTTGGAAGTCATAATTATGATACGCATATTAGTTATATTATGTGATACACGTGTTAGTCATATTATAATGATACGCATGTTAATCATAATTATAATGATACGCATGTTATTCATTTACTGAAACGCATGTTAATCATACAGCCAGTAGGAGATTGGGTTTTATAAAGAGTTGCCAGTTGGAAAAGTACGTTTTTACAACACAAAGAACCAAAAATATTTCAAGTTCTACTACATCCTTTTTGAGGATAATAAGTTCAGAGCATGGGAGATCTGAAACAAGCAAAATAACAAAAAAAAAAAAAAAAGAATGCTGTTTATAGACATACGCTGGTACGCCATACAGACAATGATTTAATTGAGGTTGGAGGAGGAAATACGCAAAGAAAAAATATAAGCTGTCACATATAGGAAGAAGGCCGTCTTACGGGGGTATGAGCCAATATTAATGACCATCACAACGGCCATCAGAGACCCTAGACTTCGTGCAAAGTACACATCTTCCAGCTCAAACTACCAAAAAGCAAAGGAAACTATCTTTTACTTTTCCCCTCAAACAAACTGGCTTGCAGAGAAAACACTTAAGGTGATTTTGAGGACTGAATTGACCACAGTTTGGGAGAGGCTACCATGTCCAAACTGCAGAACAAAAACTCCAATACTTTTGTTCGGTTGTGATTCATCACTGCAATTCTGACGTTCTTCTATATGTGTCCATCTTCTGTGAATCACTCCTCTGCATCGCATCCATGTAATTTCTTCCTCAAATAATATTTGCACCGCATTTACTTTAAAGGCACTGAAAATAACAGATTCACGGTAAGTACATTCTTCCTCTTGTATTTTTCCTTTCTTTCTCATGTTTAATTGTTTTTCTGGGTCTTCCAAATTTGTTTTTATTTCTGTCTCTGCCTTCTTATACATATATTCCAATTGAGATGGTGCTCATACACATACAAACCATCTGTCTCTCTCTCTCTCTCTCTCTTTCTCTCTCTCGTCTTTCTTCCAGAAATTCCTATTTCAAATGTTGTTGCTGCTCGTGGTTATGATGGCGGTGATAATGGTTAAAACAACAAAAAGCCAACCATGTCGCACAACAACCGCGAGATTTCAAGGCCAGACTGCCATGCTCATTGAGTTACCTTTCTTCGTATTTGTTTGCTTGGTAATCTCAAGTGATTTTCTCCCCATTCGTTCACTGCCTTCAATTTATTATCGCTCTTGTGTTGTTCTCTGATCTATCAGGATATTTGACTGGCCCTTGTTTCTTCTTTCCTGTTATCTAAAACGTTCCCCTCAAGCGCCCAGTGTATCATAATTTGCAACACTCAACATAACCTAGCATTTGTGTGTGCGTGTGTGGAAGGGTTGGGGGGGGGGGGTGTGGAGTACAATTTCTAATTTATCAGTAAAGAAGTTTTTGCGATTCGTTTTAATATTTTCGCATTTCAATTCACCAGTTTAAGATAGATTTGCCTGCATCGTAAGTTTTGGGTGACGCTTTTCATGTCTGGTCACTATAATTATAGGCCTAGGGTTTAACTTTAAGCTGCCGTGGACAATTCTAGTATTCCCCCTGTAAAGTTTTAGATTAAAAGAAGAAAAGTAGAACAGCAACGATGATGATGGTGTCAGTAGAGAGTGAATCTCACCTCACAGGTCTGGGATGAAGATGTCATTGCGGCATCTTGTCCCTCCATCCCCCCCCCATCTCCCACCCCTTCCCCATCTTTCCCCCCGGGCTCGAATTACAGGATCATGATGTATTGCCCGCCAAATCGCACGAAAAACGGACGAACTGACGAAATATGGGCCGGGGTTTTGAACGTGAATCCGGCATCTTAATCCTGATGTAATGAACTTCCAGACCTTCAACCCCCCCCCCCCTCCAAAAAAAAAACAAAAAACAACTCAACCTGCCTCCTCTGCCCCCGACATACCAAGGACGGAATACAGATGCTGTGAACATCCCTATCGAAACGTAACTGCATAAAAGAACAAAATGTGATATTGAATGAGGAAAAAAAATTGACCTAGGAGATTAACTTTATTTCGAGAGCATTGAATTTTCCCTTACCTCTGAGAGAGTGAGAGTGATTGTGAGAGGTGTGTACGTGTACGTGTGTGAGCGAGAATGGGGCTGGGGGCGAAAGAGAGAAAGACAGAAAGAGAGAGAGGGGGAGGGGAGATTATGATAAAGCTGAAGAGTAAAGGCTGAGAGAGAGAGACAAACACACACAGTGAGAGACAGCGAGAGAGACAGAGAGACCGGGAGAGGACGGGGGAGGACAGTGAGATAGACAGAGAGAGACATTGAGAAAGACAAGCAGAGAGAGAAAGAGAGAAAGAAAGAGAAAGAGAAAGTGTGTTTGCATGTATGTGAGTACCTTCTGAACTGAGCATTTTTATTCTGTTGTTGTTTTAAAGTTTATTTTGATTCAGCAAAAGCGTACAAATGAGAATGACTTTTCGCCCATTCTTGGCCTCTGGTATAAACCCTTTGAACACTGGTCCCCCTGTCTTGATGAACCCCTGTCCCTGGTCCCCCAGCCCAAAATTGCCATTTTCATAGATAGTAATATAATGATGGAAACACATAACAAACAACGTTGATGGATAGGGAGCAAATGTGAGTATTATAGAATGTTTTTCTTATCTTTAATCTTCAGTATTGGGCCTTGCTGTGCCAGTCTTTCCAGCACGTTGAGCTCCGTTTGATACATGAAAAAACTTTGCATTCTGTGCATTCATCACAAAAATTTCACAAAAAACTTCTCTAAACTACGCACCGGCTTCTAGTTTCTCTTTGTTTACAATTGGGAATAAAAAATGGCGGCCAAACGCAACTTTTGATGAGGTAAGAGCACAAATATGCGGTGTCACTCTTCTGACCGCTGTACAGGTCAATAGTGTATATTTCGCAGTAGAATTTGACCGGTGTACAGGGCAATAGTGTTCAAAGGGTTAATTATTCCATTAGAGTCTGCACCAGCTTAAAAAGTGAGGCAATTAAAAAACACACAAATAAAGCCATAATGGCGTGTATCAATTGCATTACTGTAACATTTCTCAAATGACACACATTATTTATATCCAAATATATAAGGAAAAAATAACAACCAGAAACAGCAAAACAGTTGATATCCCACATAGCAGTGTTTATTATTAGCCACTGCAAACTTCGCACTGAGGTTTCCGCAATTTTATAATAATAATAATAATAATGATAATGAAAATCATTTATATAGAGCCTAATCCAAACGAGTTTGCTCTAGGCGCTTTACAGAAAGTCTTGTTCTCTCGATTTGCATCTCTCTCTCTCTCTTTCTTTCTCTCACCCTCTCTCTCTCTCATTCTCTCTATCTCTCTCCATCTCAGAGCAAACTGTAACGCAGCCTCTTAGGGGCATTTCACAACTCACAACAGTTCACAACTCACAACTTGTATTCTAAAGTATTACAATAATATTTGAATATATATTAATATCTATTTAATAATGAATTATAAATTTTCATTGGTGCTATACTGCCGTGTTTTCATGTATTAATGCAATATTAATTAATTAATTTATTTATTTTTTTACTTTCAGCTAGGCTAACAGAAACAAAACCCAGACAATTATGTAACCATAACACCAATTTTAATTACATTTCTGAAAAGGCCAACTCAAAGGGCCGTGATGGAAATTCCGAAATAAACCCTAACAAATTGGGAAAACAAAGACTTGAGAAAAGTACAGCAACAAGAACAATTAGATGGATGGAATCATGTTGTCTCCGAGACTTCAGCTTTCTTCCTTCTCTTTGAAGACTTCTTTTTTTTCTTTTATTTTCTTTTGGCTTGTCTTTCTCAACCCTTTCTCAGGACCTTGCCGAAAATGTAAAACATCTCAATTTATTCGATGTCTTTCGCGAGCTTCTTTAACTAACGACGTTTCTGGGGACTTGTTTCTGAGCATAATTATCGCGTCCAAACTGCGTGTTGATAAACAGCATTAGTGAATGGGATAGCCTTTGTGATCGCCTCGCTTTGAAGACGTGCATTTGCCAGTGTTTATTCCTGAGAGTTGTGTAAAACCTCACTGCACTTACAAAATGACTCACGGGGGATAGCGTTTTCTCTAAATGCAACTTTGAAGGCAAAACAATATTCAGAATTCATCTTTGCAAAATAAAGCAGTATTAATATCTCCTTTGACAAACCGGATCAATTTTCTTTCAGGGGATTATAACAGAAACACAGATCGACCTTTTAAAGTTTTGTTCACTTAAAAACTGAAATTCTCAGGCAGTTTAAGAAGAAACAGCAAAAGTCAAGGCTGATTTTATTCACTAAAAATATGCTGGTTAAATCTCAACAGGTCGTGCTCTTTGAGCGCAGCTGGTGCAGATTTCGTGAAAGACTACTTCCGCATATTAATAAACTATTACAACAAAAATTGTCCAGAACACGGAGGTTATATGTCATTTTTCCCAAATCCATTTCCCCTACAGATGAAGTGCTTAAGATTTTACCGGCGGGTGAGCTGCTCGGAGTTCAATCCAAAACCTGATTGATTAAGGATCGTTTCCATATCAAAACATGAAAATTGTTCAAGCAAATAATTCGTCTCTTAGAATCTCCAATGCATGAGGATCAAAGTAAATTATGTCAGGTTCTCTAGCCATGTCCTGGACCAGAATATTAAAATCAGTGTGGGAGCTTAAAGTCGCCAAATGAGCCATAATCGCGGTTCGTTTTCGTTGTTGTTGTTGTTGTTTTGTTTTTGGTTGTTGGTTTTTGTTTTTTTTCAGTGAAAAAAATACTCCCTGGCCCCTGGTTGTGGCCAAATTCTGTCAACACAGAGGAAAAAGAAAAAAAAACTACGAGTGTGAGATAAGATTGTTGCACAAAAATAATAATACGAATGTATATAAACGATTCTAAACTCGCATGAAGACAAAGGTAAACAAATAAATAAAAAACTGAAAGTTAAAAAAAAAAAAGAAAAGACACTAAATCAATCAAATGCCGAGCCGGAGTATAGGATGAACTGCTGAATATGGGCCATAGTACCAAAGCTGTAACTTGTCATTCCCTTAGACATCCCCGAAGAAACATTTGTTTCTTGTTGTTGTTGTTGTTGTTGCATACAAGTTGTAATACAGATTTCAATCACAAATAAACAATGCTGTCATTTCAAATGCTGCACATTAAATTTCTGTGTAAACTGTTTTAATTTTATGATAAAATGATGGTAAGTGGTGGGTCGGGCTGAATATTTGATTCGTTCCCATAACGAAAGGGTCGGCTTTTGTATGCGAACGCCCAAAGAGGAAGAAGTGAAATTCTCATGGGAACGAAACATGGGAATGCTGCACATAATAAAATAACCGAAAAAAGCCGTTTTTTACAGGGAATCTGCGCCTTTACGAATGACAAAATTTTATTTTTCGTTCAAGGTGGTCATAAGGAGCACATCAAAACCATATTCAGATTTTCCCCAGGGAGTGGGGAACGAAACTTTATATTTTAGAGATGAGCTAGGATTTTCGTGCCACGGCCTGGTGTAATCTCGTGCGGCGCTCTTTACATGTTCAGACACCGCCGACAGTTTCACGGGACAGGTCCAGACATACGCAAGACGTCTTACATGACTGACAACACTCTTGCGCAATTATCTGTGGACAGACCTGACAGCTGTCTATCCCCCTTTCGAACTGTTGACAAACAGAACAAATTATTAGTACTTGGAAACCCATGCCATTAAAACAACGGCATCCCCCTGCTATTGTTTTAGTTACTCCTCACATACACAGAAATGCATTTATAATCTTTTTTTTTTTTTCCACAACTCGGCACGCTTTGAGAATCTTTGAACAAGTGAAGGCCTCGATTTTGTTCTTTGGTCTTCTACCCCCCCCCCCCCCCCAAACCCCGCGCTTTACACTTCGAAAGCTTAGAAAAAAGTAAAACATTTTCAGCTTTTCCCTCAAGAAATCTCAGCCTGTCGGTTTAATGCGGACAAAAAACGATGGATTCTCTGAGTGAGAACATAAAAATTCAAAATCTTTGTAATTACCGTGAATGACCGCAAATCACAGCACTCCGAATTATTCCGGATCCCATAAAATTGCTGCACAGGGTTTTTCTATATGTTAAAATTGCTAATGCCGCAAAAAAAAAAAAATGATGTGTGTTTCTTAGTCTGCTCAGACGTTAAGAGGCTGTTATTACCATAATTTAAACCATCATATCTTTGAGATAGAAAAATGAAATGAAATATTAAAAATTGATGAAATGAAAGAGAGGCAATAAGAGTCCCCGTTGCTATATTATTGCATCATGAAATCCAAATCCTGCATCAGAACTAAATGAACTGGAATATTATTGCTCTTCAAGGCTTCCAAGTGCCATCGATCTATTCCGCCAAGTTGGAGGAAATTTACTCCTCGAGAAGAAAGATGAATAATTGGAAATGAATCAAACCGAAAAAAAAATGGATATATCTTGAGATGAAATAATTATGTGGCAGTGGAAAACTCTTATATCAATATTAGAAGGCTTGTATGAAATATGGAAGTAAATGGTGATATCTGATGGAAATTATTTCTTCCAAATGAAAATCAAAGAAAAATTCAGCGAATACAATCTTTCATAAGCCACAAAACTAGGAAAATGCCAGGGCCGAGTAGGAGACGAATTGTTGAATGGACGTGCTGTGCGTTATTTCAGAAATGACTGTCCAGCACTCTCCCGGCTTCTACACTCCGCTGGTATTACATGCATACTAGTATCCGTGGCCAGAACTGACATTTGTCTGTCCTTTTTCACAGTGATCACAAATGATTCTTGTGAACATCGCCATCTTACTTTTTCATATGTTCCAACTCCACTTTTTGCACAACTGAGAAATTCGACGTTAAACGTTCGCGGCTTTAGTATGTATTACTAGTTGGCCTGCTAACTCAGGGAATACAATTTTAAGGTTGAGTTTCGATCACTAATATGTAAACTGAGGCGCAGATCGAAATTTCCTGTCATACTTTTTAATTATACACAAAGAAAAGACATCTTTGTTTGCCGGCCCAAAATGTCGGAAAACTTTCTTCTGTTTAACTCAGTTGTGGCTAAAAAACCAAGAAAAGTATTTAAAATATAGGGAACTTTAAGATCTTATAAAATATGCCCTCGTACACCTTTACGTCTTTCCATGCGTAGGGTGATATTTTGTAGAATTTAAGACCCGGGGGTTAAAAAGCCGTTCCTGATTACACTGCAAGCCTTACTTATATGATGATAAGGAGTTAAATAGGAACTGTAGAGCTGTGTCCGTACACTTGGAAATACTCTTTCTTTTCCCTAGATTTTTACTATGAGGTTTCTGTTGCCGTTTCCGTTTTAATGTACCCATGAAAACACAGCCTGACACAGCCTGGTAGGTGCCACAATGCACTTTAAACAGCTGTCAAAGTAAGTAATAATTTTTTTATGCCTCTTCTACATACTAAATTCATGTCAGGCCAGAGTTTTCTGCTATTGTATGACAGTACACAATACAGCCTGCTACTGTCACCCCCACTGTCTTGTGGGTCATCTCGGGAGAGAGGAAGACTAGGGGAAGGTAACCCTGAATACAAATACCACACTGCCTTGTGTGTTGCTATGATAGCAAAGGCTATGGGAGTAAACCCAGACAGAAAATCAGGAGTGGAGACCCGAAGGTGGTTGTCAGGGAGAACTGCATCAAACTGGCTTCCAGCATCTCCTGCAGCCGGACTAGTTCCAAATGTATTGACCTGGTCTCTCCCTTGGGTTTAACTAGAATGGCAGAGAGAGGGGTGGTGCCTCTGGGCAAAGCACCATCTCTTAAAAATAGCCCAGGCAAGGCAGCAAAACGAGGAGGCGTTTGCTCGGGCTTGGCAAGCGTCTGTCTCTCCTCTATAAGCCCACCCATTTCCGATTTGGAGAGGACACTCCAGCCATCCGTTACGGATGGGCACAACACGGGAGGTGGCAGTTACCGGTGATAAGCTCAATCCATTTGGCGTACGGATGAGCGCCAGGGGTCCCCTCTGTCGGTGGGAGCGGCTTTTCAGCTGCATTGATCAACTACCGCCCGCCGTAACCTGGGCAGCCCCCAGGCAGTTGGGTGTTGTTCCGCCACGTCAGCCTGCTTCATAAGGTGGTTGGAGCTAGACCAAAAGTCAAAAAGCTGACGTAAAGTGTGCACCTGGCAAAAACAGAAAAATACTAAAACTTGGTACCTGGAACGTCAGAACAATGCGCCCAGGCTTGCAACAGCAAGATCTCACTAATATTGACTCCATCAGGAAATCCCAAATTATTGATCGAGAACTTCAGCTACTAAACATCGACATCGCTGCCCTTCAAGAAACTCGACTTCCCGACTCCGGGTCAGTCAAAGAAGAAAACTACACCTTCTTCTGGCAGGGCCTTAGCAGCGAACAGCCGAGAATCCACGGCGTGGGCTTCGCCGTAAAAAACTCCCTTATCAATTCGATCGCAACTCCAATTGGAGTGTCAGAACGCATCATGACACTCAGACTGAACACCCGGTCTGGTTTTACCAACATTATCTGTGTCTATGCCCCAACACTTACCTCCTCTGACGAAACCAAAGACATTTTCTACGAGGCATTGCAGAGGACTCTCCACAACATCCCTCTCACCGAAGGCCTGCTAATTCTGGGTGACTTTAACGCTCGAGTGGGAGCAGATCACTCCGCATGGCCAAAGTGCATTGGGCACTTCGGCATTGGCAACATCAACGAAAACGGGCAGCGCCTTCTGGAGCTATGCTCCGTAAACTCATTATGTGTTACAAACACGTACTTTGACCTTAAGAGATGCCAAAGAACATCATGGCGCCATCCCAGGTCTGGCCATTGGCATCAATTAGATCTTATTCTCTCAAGGAGGAAGAGTTTGGGCTGTATAAAAATAACTCGTTCCCTCCACAGTGCTGACTGTGACACCGACCATGCACTGGTAGTCAGCAAAATCAAAATTTCGGCCAAGAAAATATACAGATCAAAAGCCCCTTCAATCCCTAAGATCAATGTAACAGCAATCAGAGATGAATCAAATAGAAAGTCATTTGAAAAGTTATTTGCTGAAAGCATGGATAATGTCACCCAATGCGACTCGGTAGATGAAACATGGAACACTCTCAGTTCAAAAATTCATGACTGTGCCATCAAGTCTTTTGGACAGCATAAAGTTTCAAACAACGACTGGGTAGCCCAGAACAGCGAAATTCTCCTACCTCTCATTGAGCAAAAGAAATCTGCTTTCAATGAGTATAACAAAAATTGCAATCAGAGTACAAAAACTTGTTTGAAAAATGCAAAAGCTAAACTTTAGCTGGAGGTAAGACGTTGCGCCAACAAATACTGGACAGACTTGTGTAACAGCATACAAGAGGCAAATGAAAAGGGAGATATGAAAACCGCCTTTAGTCAGATGAAAGTAGCCCTTGGGCCAATCATCACCAAAAGCGCCCCACTTAAGTCTGTAAATGGTGAACCCATCACAGATAAAAATGAACAACTGAATAGGTGGGTAGAGCATTACTCTCTGTTGTATTCAACTGAGAAAAATATTCCACCAGATTTTGAGGAACACCTCCAAAAACTGCCAATAATGGCCGAACTTGACGCTGAACCTTCCTTAGTCGAGCTTTCCAATGCAATCGACCACCTGTCTGCTGGAAAAGCCACAGGAAGTGACAACATTCCTGCAGAGGTATTAAAAGACCTAAAAGGCCCACTTTTACCACACCTGTATAATCTGTTACTGCAGTGTTGGAAAGAAGGCGTGATACCACATGATATGAGAGACGCCAAAATTGTCACACTTTACAAGAACAAAGGAGACAAAGGCGACTGCAACAACTATCGAGGCATATCCCTCCTCAGCATTACTGGAAAGGCTTTTGCTCGCGTCATCCTCTGCCGCCTTCAACAACTGGCGGAAAAAGTCTTACCAGAAACACAATGTGGCTTTCGAAGCAAACGATCAACTATTGACATGATATTTGCACTTCGGCAAATCCAAGAAAAATGTAAAGAACAAAACAGGCCGCTTATAACATGCTTTGTGGACCTAACAAAGGCTTTCGACACCGTAAGCCGATCTGGCCTGTATGCAGTCCTTAAATCCATAGGCTGTCCACCAACATTGCTAAAACTTATTGCATCCTTCCACACTGACATGAGGGCATGTGTCAACTTTGAGGGCTGCACATCCAATTCATTTGCTGTAAACAGCGGTGTGAAGCAGGGATGTGTTCTTGCTCCTACCTTATTTGGTATATATTTTGCAGCCCTACTCAAGAATGCCTTTGGTCAATGTTCAGGTGGAGTACTTATTAACACCAGAGTGGACGGCTCCATTTTTAATGTTGCCAGACTAAAAGCAAAATCTCGTACAGAGCATATTATGTTACAAGAGCTCCTCTTTGCAGATGATGCTGCAAACGTGGCCCACGATGAAACCACGCTCCAGGCTCTCATCAATAGCCTTGCCAAAGCCTGGGACAAATTCATGCTAAAGATCAGTGTCTCAAAAACTGTAGTTTTGACACAAGGCTTGAGAAACTCCAACCCAATCATGCTGAATGGCTCTCCTCTGGAGCAAGTGGGAAAATTCTGCTACCTAGGCTCAACCATCAGTGGTAGCACAGACATAACAACTGAAATAAATGCCAGAATAGGAAAGGCGGCCACAGCTTTTGGCAAACTCTCAAAAAGGGTGTGGAACAATAGCAAGCTGACCATCAAAACAAAGGTACTCGTGTACCAAACTTGCGTCCTAAGCACCCTGCTGTATGGCTCAGAGACATGGACCACCTACTCCAAACATGAAAGATCCCTCAACTCCTTCCACCTGCGCTGCCTACGCAAAATTCTCAAGATCAAGTGGCAAGACAGGATCTCAAATATCGAAGTTCTGAGCCGAGCCAACATTCCATCAACTCAGGCTCTCCTAGGCAAAAAAAGACTGCGGTGGCTTGGACATCTCCACCGTATGGAAAATGATCGCATCCCCAGACAAATTCTCTACGGGGAACTTGCTACTGGCAACCGACCCAGAGGTAGGTCACATCTGCGATTCAAAGACACTTGCAAGGTCACGATGAAAGCATTCAACATCGACCCCAATGAATGGGAGAACCTTGCAAGTGATCGAAGCAGATGGAGACAAAAATTGCGCAGTGGCACGCTCGCAATAGACTTCAAGGCAAAAGAAACATACCTGACAAAACGACAGAGGCGGAATGAAAACACTCGCCAAAGTGAACCCAAAAGATTGACCTGCAATCACTGCCATCGCACTCTCGGGTCAAACATTGGTAGAATAAGCCACGAGAGAAGCTGTCAGTCAAAGTGAAAGTGAATATTCTAGCTGCTAAGACCGTCTGTAAAGACGCTAAAGGCCATATATACATACTAAAGATCCTTTTCTTTTTTTTTTTGTCAGAAAATGGAGATGCAACAAACAAGAACTAACGTCACGACATTCAGAAGTTCATTCATGTGGAAAGAACTAATACGTATGTGAACATGAGCGCAGGATCGTGCGGAAGAATAAAGAGAAAACAGAATGGCGTGATATGAGTGCAGGATTTGTTCCCGCAGTTCTACAGACAAAAGAATTGTAAGAAACATTGTAATAAAGCAGGCAGAACGACGGTATGGCGAAACTTGCTCATAGAGTGCGTAATCCAAAATATTTCCAGGTAATCACCGAAGCTCTATCTGTATTCTGACGCCGCATTTATTTTACGTTTGCCAAAATTGTCATTAACAGCAATTTTCATCCATTTGCGGGGGTTTCCAGGATAATAAACATCAAATCGGATATTCGTTTGCAATGACTGAACATCCGGTTAGATCTATATTATTTTGTCGCAGGTTTGTTTATGACAAGCGACAAATAATGAAGTTACAATGATCTCCGAGACGGCACTGCCAAATAACATTTGAGAATATCCCAAGTATATGGAAAATATGTACCGACATGCTGTATCCAAGTCTATGATTGTAAAGACAATGTTAGCTGTTAGATATAAATACAGGTCTTTCAGATAAAGGAATCAAAATGTCATTTCCATTCTGTGTTTCGTTGTTAAGATGGGTTGTGCGACGCCCTGCGTCCCAGTTAATCGCGACCCCGAGAATAGAGAAAATAAATGCATACTATGGGAATGGCTTCCAGAAACGATGTCACCGTGGCCAGATTCATCTCTTCTATGTTCCGTCTCCTGTCTCAAGAAATCACCGTGTTCCGGCAATATAAAAATTTTCCTCTCTCCTAGACTCCCTTTGGCGACTTCTCCAAATGCCATAGATGAATGCATAGAGGCACAAGAGCTCAAGGCGAGACCCGTGAAGAAAAAAAAAGACCTTATCGTTATTATATCGTCGACTAACTATATGAAATTGATATTCTTTCGCTCTGTGAAATGATTTTAATTTCTGCCAGTATTGCAATTTTTCTGTCTACGGGTCTGTCTGTCTGTCGAGCTTTCTTTTCAACTGAAACTGTTTTCTCTCTCATTTATAAAAAATTTATATCTCCTTCTTTGTCTCCCCCCCCCCCCCCCACCGCTGTCTTCCTAATTCTCCCACCGGCTGCATATCTACAGAAAGAGGCTGTGACCTTTAACAGTAAACAGAAAATAAACAACACCAACAAAGGACAAAGTACCCACCTAATACTTCAATACTTTGCCCAAATGGACGCGGGATCAGCAAACTTTCCACCTCGGATTTATTCCATACAAAAAGTTCTTTGGTTTTCTCTTTTCTGCTGATTCACCAATCACCAAAACTCAGCATTCCATCTCTCCACTCTGAAATAAAATGGCAAAATCTTTCTCAACATTTTTAAAACAAAAGTTAATGAACATTCAGCCTAACTATACACATGACAGCACGTAGTTTAGTCTGAAAACTTCATGTCCCGACATTTTGATTGAGGAGCTTACCGCAATCTGACCTTCAAAACTATCATTGGAGAAACTAAACAGACAAAAATGTCAAAGTTTATGATAGATCTAGTTTACCACATTAAAATTTCTTTAGCAGCAGCAATTCCAGTTCTCCTTTTATAATTATTTTACGGCCTTCTGTTCCAGAAGATTCAATTTTCAGAACAGTAACAAAGACTTCAAATCTTGTAGGGCTCATCAGTAAGACTTAACATTTGACAAAAAACTTTGAACAATAAATATTAATGTTTGATATTGCTATTTGTATGGACAGGCTATTTTCACTTTTTCTGGGAACAAACGTTCAAATTAATGCAGTACAAATACAGTAAATGAAACCAAATGATTTACTAGTTCTTCTTGTCCGCTTTAAGCAGAGATGAAATTGGGGGGGGGGGGGAGAGAAGGGGGAATGGAAGTACTTAAGTGTAATCAAAGATTTTAGATTGATGAGATCAGACACTCCCTTCTTCCGGTCTCTTAAAATACCGTTTATATCCGGTCCCGGGCGACGCCACTCTCGGCGCGCAGAGCCAGTGCTTTGTACAACGGATTTGACACAACACCGATCGGTTTCGCTTCCAGGGGCAATTTCACCGTCAAAATGTTTCTTAATTGATTATGTAGTATCTAATTAATCATGAATTTTTCAATAAAGCAAAGCACAAAAAGGGCGGGTGAAGGCAGGAAAAAGAGAGAGAAACAAAATTTTCACGAGATGGCATAGACATAGATCTAGTTATGTGCGTGAGGCTTCCCCGGCCTATCTTGCGACAAGTTATTTTTAGTCTACCGGCTGCGCTTGGGACTCGACTGCTAGATTTAGTACTGATTTGCGTCTTTGATGCAATGGTTGATGTGATTGTCGACTATCGTGTATTTTTCGTGAATTTGGAGAAGAAAGAGAAGAGAAGGAAGAACGAGAAGAAGGAAAATCCAAGGTTAGTATGTTATTGTTAAAAGGAAAGTTCTTAAACGTTTTCAAAACCTTTCACAGTTCCCGCTATTGTTAACTTTCTTACTTGCATTTGCCATTCGGAGACAGGGCGCTCGAGTTACGTCACAAACGGATAATCCAGCCTCGGTCTCATGTTATTCTAAAAATAAACTAGATCTATCTTCGGTATGATGGTAAATTAATAAAACGATTGTGACATCGTTACCACATTTTAAAAGGAAACAAAACAGCCAGAGGTTTCCTACCATGAACTACTTTATAATTACAAAGTAAGCGACTTCCAGCAAGGTCTAGTGTGAGAGCTGAACACTGAATAAAATTTGGCATTTTCTCTGTTCGGCTTTGTAAAAAATACCCTTGTTTACAGCTCTCAGGCTTATGCCGCTAGGTGGCGTTGCGAAAGTCATGCGCGCGAAAACCCCGAGCTGTGTCATCTTATCATTTCTAGTGTCTTTGGTCTAGCTCTAATTGCTTGTTACATTTATTTCCCCGTGTTAATGACTCTTTCATGTTTTGACGGTCATGCTGTCATCAGAGTTGTTAAATCTGTGGCGGTGCAGGGCTCTTCATCTTTGTTATTATTAACTTCACTGTTTCTCAAAGGTTACCTGTCAGTAATGGTCTTTGTGCTTTCTTTGGAGTAGTGGCTGCTATTTAGTTTACGTAGTCATACTTTCTCTTGCTCCTCTCAAGCTCAATACGGTTTTGTTCTTCATGGGACACAATAAACTTAACTTTGTTTCTGATTTTTAAAAAAATTCAGAGAAAAAAACGAAATATACAAAACGAAGGTGAAGTCCACGGAAGGAAATAATAAATACATACAACTCGTCCATGTTCCTGCGCTTTGTTGGCGGGCCTTTCTGGTCTCCTTCTGTTTTATCATTCTGTTCTAGTTATTTTGTCCAGCGTCTTGCTTCTTCTGTACACAATGAACAGTTATCAAGTCGCCGTGCGTTCTACAACTCAGACTCAAACTCTGGGTCATAAAACTATCCGACGGCAAAAGCACGCCGATACGACACGATAATGCTAGTAAAAATCAAGACAATAGACAGAATACTACAAGGGTAGGACAGAAGGAGATCCCACCAGATGGGATTGCACCCACCATCCACCCGTCCAGGACGGCAAGACAAACATGCCACAACGAACGCGCATGGACAGGCGAGAATTCACATTGACGGTTGACGCAAACTGCCCCCGTGAGATATCGCTGCGGGTTTGATAACCTGGTTTGTTTATTTATTTGTTTATTTCAGCTGCCCTTTCACGGACACGCCAGACGAGGGACAACACGAAGAGATACGACAAACAAGACAACAAAAAATGAACATGACGATGTCAAGAACGTCCGTAATTTCCAGGCAACAGGAGCTTGATGGATCAGTTTGTCCATGCCATGACGTTCTGAAAGGTAAATAGCGTGAGACTCCAGGTTACATCAGAATTTTTTGCTTGTCCTTCCAGAGTTCACGGGAGTTTCTTCACATCTAATGATCGGCATGTCACCTTCAACCCTCTAAAAAAAAAAACGAAATAAAAAAAAAAACGATTCCTCGCCCGCTCCCCGCCCACTCGTCCTCGCTCTTAACAGGGCAAAGCCATGAAACAAACAACAACATCCAAATGAACGTAAACCTTATGTAATCTAGCCCTCATTTCACGCATATGATTCTCTGGTCAAAGTTGGAATAGTCAGGTAGCCAGTAACCTTTCAAAACTTGTTTCTCAGCACAATCATCTTCCACGGCTTTATTTGCCACAGAACAATTCTGCCAGGTTATTCTGCAAATTTAAAGCCATTTAACGAAGTTTTTTTTTGTTTTTTTTTCTAGAATTCTGACTCTACACGTTTATGTATAGACGTGTAAAGCAATGCCACATTTGACACTGCTTCTGCTTTATTACTTCATGAAATGAAAGTATGGTTGTGCTTGTTATTTAATGGCCTATTTACTTTCATCCTGAGATTCCCCCAAAATGTCCGAAATGATCCTTCTTAAGAACCATTGGGTTGGAATGTAATATTAACAGCGAGACTGCCATAAAATATTTTAGATACTCCATACCGCAGGGTCCCAGCGTCCCAGGCATGAGCCAACGTAGTGGGAGGGGCTGTGCATGCTGTCCTAAGAAAGACTAGACGGATGGCATAATATCACGAGATGTTTCATATACCATTTATTATCTTCCTATCAGCAACTGACAAGTTTGCCCTGTCCCTCTTAATCTTAGTTCAGATTCTCCATACTATCCAGCACCGGGCGGTCACTGACATAACCAAAATACAAAAAAACAAACAAAAATGCACTTAGAACAACTGCGGAAGCGGGAGGGCTGGGGGCTGGGGGCTGGGAATGTCATAGTTTTTGTTTCCCTAGCTACCATGCCCTTAACAATAACTCTTTCAAATGCAATGTCACATTTAACATTCGAGTTCATTCTGCACTGTTAGGGAAAAGACGAAAAGATAGCTTTATCTTTGGCATGGTCATTCGCTCACGTTTCGAGACTTCGAAGGTGTCACGCCAAACGGGTGGGGGTTACATCACTAATGGGTTGTGTTTACTCTTGGAACAACAGTTGGCCTTAATCCGACCCTGTCAGCGTCCATCTATCCACACATACCTACTCGTCTATCCAGCCATCCATCCATCCATTGATCCGCCCGACCCCTCTATTCGTCCGTCTGTCCTACCATCTCTCCACCCGTCCAATCGAATTTATCCTGTGGTCTAATGATGTCTGTAACATTCCCAGACAAACATTGCGTTTAAATCATATAGGTAAAAAATTGACTGAGCCATGAAGGGCGGCGGCCACTTCTCTGTTGGCCTTGATTGTCTTCTTGCTGTGTTTATCTTATACATTACATGTCTGTTTGTCCTATCTATCTATCTTTCTAGCTATCTGTCTGTCTGTCTGTCTGTCTGTCTGTCTGTCTGTCTGTCTGTCTATCTATCTATCTATCTATCTATCTATCTATCTATCTATCTATCTGTCTGTCCATCTATCTATCTATCTATCTATCTATCTATCTATCTATCTATCTATCTATCTATCTATCTATCTATCTATCTATCTATCTATCTATCTATCTATCTATCTATCTGTCTATCTATCTATCTATCTATCTATCTGTCTATCTGTCTATCTATCTGTCCATCTGTCTATCTATCTGTCCATCTGTCTATCTATCTATCTATCTATCTATCTATCTATCTATCTATCTATCTATCTATTTATCTATCTATCTATCTATCTATCTCTCTGTCCATCTATCTATGTATCTCTCTGTCCATCTATCTATCTATCTATCTATCTATCTATCTATCTATCTATCTATCTATCTATCTATCTATCTATCTATCTATCTATCTATCTATCTATCTATCTGTCTGTCTGTCCATCTATCTATCTATCTATCTATCTATCTATCTATCTATCTATCTATCTATCTATCTATCTATCTATCTATCTATCTATCTGTCTGTCTGTCCATCTATCTATCTATCTATCTACTTATCTATCTCTCTATCTACCTATCTATCTCTCTATCTACCGATTTATCTATCTATTATCTATCTATCTATCTATCTATCTGTCTATCTATCTATCTATCTATCTATCTATCTATCTATCTATTATCTATCTATCTATCTATCTATCTATCTATCTATCTATCTATCTATCTATCTTTCTACTTATCTATCTCTCTATCTACCTATCTATCTCTCTATCTACCTATTTATCTATGTACCTTTCAATCTATCTACCTATCTATCTATCTATCTTTTTCTGTGTGTCTCTCTTTATCTATTTGTCTACCCATCCATCTACCTACCAATAAATCTTTCTTAGTTTCTATCTCCCTGTCCAGCTATCCGTCCATCTATCTGTCCAGCTATCCGTCCATCTATCTGTCCAGCTATCTGTCCATCTATCTATCCAGCTATCCGTCCATCTATCTGTCCAGCTATCCGTCCATCTATCTGTCCAGCTATCCGTCCATCTATCTGTCCAGCTATCCGTCCATCTATCTGTCCACCTATCTGTCCATCTATCTATCCATCCATGTAATCCTGTCTATCTGCCTGTCTATGCCTGTATTTGTTGCTTTTGTTGTTTTTTTCTGATTGAACCTGAACCGTGTGAAATTCAGATATAGGTGAACAGGCAAACTGGGAGCACCTTTATGATCTGGAAAATTGGGTAAATTATCAGTAGCCATGGAGCTGTACAATTTTGCTGAGAACACAGAAAATTTTAAAATGAGTTATTTTAACCCTTAATGCCCGATTTTCATGTTTTGGAAAATTTCATACTTTTTATCAGCAATAGATCAGCAATAGGTGTGCGTGATAAATTAATTTATATTGTTTGCCTTCATTTGACCAGTGGAAGTCAGTTTAGCATGATTCACTGTGCCTGCCCGGGCGCTAGAGTATTAACATGCCGTCCCTGAACTACAACCGTTGTTTCCGTGAGTATTTAATGGCGAAATCCTGGACTATTTTTTTGTGCTTAAAATTCCTATGAAATCTGGTGTGACAAATGTGCCCATAATATATTTGTGAATCATCCCGAGAATAGCATTTAGAAGTGCGGGTGTCCCGTTCACTAGTGTATATGTATGGTGTGTCCATACTAGGACGTTTGATAAATTAATATCGGGTGTGGACAAATCGTGCTCTGTGGAAATTTAATACAACAGGCTTTACAGTATGATAGAGATTGTTCGTTCGGCTAACTAAAGGTACTAAATGAACGACCACACCCTTCAGCACAATGTCAGTCACTGAGTAACTAGCCGCCATCCCCACAAGTATCTTACATTCTTTGACTAACTAATCTGTCAGCCAATCAACCTCATCTTACACCGCTTGTAACCACCCCCCGCCCGGTTCATCTCCGTTACCTCAGCGACTTACTGACGTGATACTATTAATATATATGATGCTGTATTGTTCACTGCAGCCACTATAGAAAAAAAATACCCTGTGCGCAGTGAGTAGAAGTTCTAGCGGTAAGCGCACGGATCATTTTGTTTGATGAACACACACATGATGTGATGAGCATTCTTTGTTATTGATGCGCCTTCGTCGGCCGCCAATGGAATACGATATCATGTCAACATACTCGAAATAATATCAAGTCTTCACTATTTTTTTTTTTCATGAATCTTATACGACAGCGTCCTAAAGACTGCGCTCAGTACGAAGTGTCTAAATTTGATGAAGTTTCCACATTTTGCTGTTAACTGATAAAAGCGTTCTGGACAGCCGCTAAAAAGTGCTCCGTAATTAAAAGAGATTGCCGCCACGTCTCCAGCTCATGACGCAAAGTCGGGTAGATCCTAAATGAAACAAGACAAATCTACATTCTGTACAGCGCTACAAAGAATACGAATTGCCTGGTTCCAGTTGTCCTCTGACATCCCGGTAAAGTATTGATTGAAAGTAACTCTCCTCGAGGTCGAACGAATTATCCCACGGCTAGACAGAAGCAAAAACAACAAAAAAAATCTGCAAGTGCAATGCCTACTTGTCAATCATGAGGTGATCATTATGTAAAAAAGTGAAATACCACCTTTTTACATAACACTTGTTAAACAACGGACATACCGAGTACGTTTGTAATCATACGCGTTACCATAACGCAGTCACGCTGGTGAGACCAGGAATAACTAGATCTAGCTCTATAGAATTAAAACCATGCGCTTACCTGTCACGCGAGAAATCGGAGATGTCACATAGAACAGTAGAATGTTATCATCTGTGAGACAGCAGAAATTTTAATAGAATGGAACTGGTCTTCAAGAGCATAGAACACAATGGGTGAGATATGCTGAGTTCTTTCACTGACAAGCTTTATGGCATATCTGTGCGGATTCTGTAATTACGTGTTTGTAAAGAAGCACTCGATCTTGCGTGGCGTGGCGTGGTGTTGCGTGGTGTCGCGCCAGCTGTTGTGGCAGTGCCGGCTGAGCCGGCTGACCATGCAGCCGGAGAGAGACAGCCGGCGCCCTCGCCACGAGCCTCCGTCTTGTTTGTGTCAACTCTCAACTCCTCTCAGTGCCAGGATTTTTCTGTCAGCCTTTCCTACTCTCAGACCCTTGCATGAATCAACACTGTCTTCTAAGTGGATCTGCTGATAACTCCGCTGAAGTGAAAACTGGGAGATGGATTATATTCACAAAGGTGAAAGAACTATCTGTTTTTATCCCAGAAAAATCCTAGGGGCATGAATATAATGAGTTTAACTGTTTTCCTGTAATTAATTTTCAAATTTTCTCCTAGCTGAAGTGCCCATCTTTGCCTGGAATAAACTATTTCCGCCCGCCCCTCTCAACACCCCACTCTCTCTCTCTCTCTCTCTCTCTCTCTCTCTCTCTCTCTCTCTCTCTCTCTCTCTCTCTCTCTCAGATAGATTCTATAAAACCCATATTTCTGCCTACTTAGGTTGTCTCTTTTTTGCCAAGAAATTGCATCTAAACAGTCTTCCCTGAGCGTTTTACTACTAACGCCTTGTCTGTCTGTCTGTCTGTCTGCCAGCCTGCCTGCCTGCCTGCCTGTCTGTCTGTCTGTTTAAAACATGGATTATCGGAATACAAATTTATCAGAAAAATTATTTTCATGCAAATTCGTGGACCATACATGGGGCTGTCAAACTAACAGAGAATCATCTCCAGTCCAAATGTAAACTGTGTTGGAAAACTCCCTACGGAGACATTGGTCTGAAGTTGTCTTTTTATTCTGCTACATTCTGTTGAAAAAACGTAGTTCTAATATTGTTTAGGCAGTAGATTTATCGGAAACCAAGACAGTGAAACTTCTATTTATTCTTTACACCACATTCCTTAATTTATTTTATCTAGGCTGAGGCAGAACAGTACTTGAATCACTGAAACAAAAATGGACATGCAGCAGATGTTTATTAGACCCATCAGTGCATTAAAATCTGTTTTTCAAAAAGTATTGCAATGATGATATTGAGACTTGCCTCAGCCTGAGAATTTTCCATTTTCTGGACACAATATTATGGTTAAAAAGAAGATAAACAGAAGGGTAGAGAATGATAAATCAGTAAAAAAGGCATGTAACTTAGGTTTACGGTGCACACACACACACACACACATAGAGAGAGAGAGAGAGAGAGAGAGAGAGATCGGTATCTCCTACCTCCCTCTCTTGAGATTTCTTTAGCTGTTTTCCATTACAGCATAGCTGTTAATGCAACACGTAAATGTGCTTAGGGGACCTGTTCATGCCATGAAATCCCAGGGAAGTTGCATAGCCATTTATTTAAAGTGAGGCTACTGGACAAACCCAGGGGAGTTGGCAAGCTCATTGGTCGCTCAAGTTGCGCGTGAGATTTACCGGCTGGCAAGAGAGAATCGCTAGAGGTGGAGCTGATGCCAAGGCGTGATTGTGTCCTACTGAAAGCATGAATGACAACTAACACACATCAAACGTCCAGAACAATATTTACCTAGATACTGTCTATATATTAAATGGTTATGCCACCAAATAGCGTCTGATTCGTGCCAAATTGTTGTATGTGCATTTTTGCCTTTTCGAGAAAATGAGGATTGAAGTTTGGTCTGCAAACGCACAAAGCCTTACGTCACAAACGCATATCGCAAAAAATGTTGAACTTATTGGAATAACTCTTATACATAGGAATGAGAGAACCACTTTTATGACAAAACTTCAAAATCGGCCAAATGTCACATACAACAATATGGCAAATATCCCTCGATATGACTTTAATATAGATATCAAGTCAAACAGTATTATAAGGTTTGCCATCTTCATGTCTTTTTTAAAAAATATCTTAATTCCTCAACCACAGAACCTACTTCTAATGGATTCATTGTGACAGAGATGAGATACCAAAACATGAGATAACAAAAACTTACCAACACACACATACACTCTCTCTCTTTCTCTCTCTCTCTCTCTCTCTCTCTCTCTCTCTCTCTCTCACACACACACACACCCACACACACATACTCTCTCTCTCTACCAACACTAGGAGGTATTAAGAAAAACTTTATAAATCTCTCTGTGAAGTGAGATAGTCTCGTTATTTCTGCATTTCCTGATTAATTTTTCTGATGTTGGATAAAGATTGTCAAGATATTTTATGGACATACTGGTTTAAAATCTGGCCACTTAGTATATGACATACATTTCCCTAGATCCTCATAGAAACCGTGGCTGTTACTAGTGTTACTGCGACCTGCGCGGTCCAGCCAAGAAAAATGTCACACTCTCTCTCTCTCGCTTTCTCTCTCTCTCTCTCTCTCTCACACACACACACACACACAAACACACACAAAAGTCAGTTGTTAAGTATGATAGTGCCTATTACTGAGTCTATTGGGTTATGTCTATGTAATGATGCACAAGGTGTGTGTGCCATTTATGTGCTCTTCAACGTTCTGTGAAAGCAAATTTCCCCATGAGGTAATGATTCCTATCTAAATTATCTTCACCCCAAAGACAGGCTCGAATTTTTTCTTCTTTTTTTTTTACGTTTGCAATCCTTCTGCCCCAGAGTACCTTTTAGAGACAGTTAAATACATGTAGTTCGTCATCTCTAGATCTATTGATACTGAATGTAATGTCAAACCCAGACAATCTCAGAAGATTTTGGCACAGTGACAGATCGGGGATGGTAGGGGTCATGTTGGCTGTGAAATCTCCAGAAAGGAGCGTAACGTAGTAGTCTAGATCTCCGCGGAAAGCGCGTGAGAACGGTCAACCTCACCCAGCATGGCCACGCCGTGTTGGTGCACAGATTCAGCCAATTTGGAAGTACCACTGCTGATCTAATGGTCTCTCTGCCCAGGCCACTGACTTTGACCGTGGGTTACAGCGGTTCCCAACTTTGGCGACCTCCATACTCTCTATCGGAAGACATTCAAACCCATTGCCAGACCCCTGCAAAGCTGGTAAAAGGCCTAGGCCAGATGGGAAATGTAGGTCCTAACTGCTCAGTGTCTTACTCTAGGCCCATTGTGAATGACGTCACAGAGTGTTTTTGTTTTGTTCTTCCGACACCCAAGATGGCGGGTGGATCAGCTGATGTGTGTAACTTTGAGATATGTCTAAGCGGTTAAATGCCTGCTGGTTGCATTGCAGTTGACTGTTGTGGATCCAAGCTGGCCAGATTCCCTACCATCCGTGTAAACAAGGGAAAGGAAGTGAAAGAATTGACCGAACGTCTCCCATACACACACGTGTCATTGTTTACTTTAGTGAACTACTTTTAGCTCGTCGCCGGTTGGTTCGCGACGCCTGAAGTGCTCGCAGTGCAAATCAGCTAACGAATCAAAATCAATGCTACCATCGCCATGGTTATGCGTCCGTCCTTACAACAAAGATGGCTGATATGCACAATGGGCCTATAATCGAAAAGTGTGACCGGAAATTGCGTTCTTCGCCTCTCTTCACGCATTGCTGGCCGGAAGTCAAGTTATCACTTATGCGTACTTTGCAAAGGAATTGCGATGTAACAAAACGATATATTAGTCTTTGCATCTAATCCAAGTGCCGCTATGAATGCGAGCTAGATCTAAATGGTTGGATATTGGTATAAGACAAGGAAAATTTACAACATTTATCTCGCCCGCGTCGGCTAGTTTCGGTAATTATTGCTTACCACATTTATTTATAATCAGTACTAATCGTTTATGACTTTTCCTTGAAATATCATTTTGATATCATCACCTCATTTCACTCCCTTTGCAATACCAGTATTCTTTAAGAAAGCCGCCCCCACCCCCCCCCCCGCCCCCGCGTCTTTGCCCCCTAACAGCAGGGGTATGCCCTCTCCACGGTAGGCCCATCTAGCACACCTGCCCCCCCCCCCCAGCATTCTGGCCTGCCTATTAATTGGTATGCATCTGTGCATTCTACAGACATTAAGCAAAAGCCAGGATTTCTCTTTCTTCCTGGCAGTGCAGCGTGAGGCCTGGGATTATGCAAATACCAAGATTTATTACAATCTGCAATTACACATTAAAGAATTCCCGATGCGTCTTACAGAAGTTCCGATTTTATCTGGTGATTAGCAGAGGTACTGCAGCCCTCCCCCCTCTTTCTCCACGCCTCGTCCTCTTCTCCAAACCTTCCCCTCACACCTCCTCGCAGTGAGTCTCTACCCTCTCCACTCCTTTCTCATCTTCTTCCCTTCCCTCGCCTCTCATAACCTCCTCCCCCCTTCCCCTCCATCCCACTTACTCTCTCTACCCTCCCCTCCCTCCTTTCCCCTTCCCCATCTCGACCCCCCCCCAATCCCCCTTTCTACCCCCCCCCCACCTCTCTCTCTCTCCCCTCCCACTCCCCCCACCAATACCCCCGAATCGCCCTTTTACCATTTCCACCCCCCTTCCCTCGACTAACCCACACATTACACAAGTTTTTTTTTCTATTGTCGAGTTTTCCCTCCTGTCTACGTAGATGGCTCTTTTAGTCCTGGAATTCTCTGATGAAGAGAATCACTGATCGATTATCTACACACTATTTACGCAGCGACGTGCAGGGAAAAAATAAGGGGGAAAGGCAAAAAATGTACACTCAAAATTACTGTTGATCTTGCAGTCTGCGTGAAAAGGTCACTGACCTTCTCTGATCTCTCTCATGTCCATTTTTACAGTCTCACGTCACTGGTGAGTTTTTAAAACCATAAGATGTAAAAAAAAAAAAAAAAAAGTCATACTCAACTTCTGGATCTTTTGATACCTAATTTCAAAAACCCAGCTTGAAGTCCATTCAAAGATTTTCCCTCTGGATCCAAAGACTTCGGCCAGGTTTTTAATACTGATCTTCGACAAGTTTTAAACAGCCTCAAAACGGACAGAATCGATTTCGACATTCTGCAACCGCATTATTCAAACTCTGAGAATCAATGAACAATCGATGCCACGACCTTTGACACCTGCAATAGCTGTGCAGTATCAAGCCATTTCCTGTCCTAGATTATTCGAGTGGCTGCTTTATTTCCAGAACTTTTTTTACCAGCCATTTTGGATGACAAAATGTCACTCCCAAGCGCGTCTTCTCAAATCTGAATGACGCACGGCTCTATAATTCACAAGAGCAGAGAGCTGTTTACATTAGCCTGACATGGCGAAGGCCATCCAGTTTGCAGATGTGACAGGATTGACGACCAGGCTGGTGCAGGAAAGTGGCAGTGAAATACAAAAATGCAAGATATTCGCGGCATTCATTTTGCCATTGTTCTGGTATTTTTTATTGTTTCTGATTTAGTATCTGTAACTGAATGATTCTATTTCAAAATCCTTTCATGATCTTCAGTTTTCTCTGTTATTCGGAGTGCCATTTCACTATACAGTGCAAACAACAATTTAAAGGTATGTTATAAAAAATAAAAACGATAATAATAATAGTAGTAGTAATATAAAATACTGAGTGGTTTACTTTTCACTCTATCGTGATGATAGTAGCTTCCATTATCATCACTGTAAATCAATTATTGTAGTTGTGTTTTATATTTTAATGTACTCATTTATTTGTTCACTGACATTTTGTTCACGCATGTTTACGGGTAGGCCTAGTCTTTTTTAATGGATTTATCACTGGTTATATTCATTTATCTATTTTGTTTCAACTTATTATAGGCTGTTCTGACAATTGGGACGATTTTTAGAATATTGAGATTTTCTTTTCTTACCGTTCGGGGGGGGGGGGGGGGGGGGAGGTCCACTTTAATGCGACATAACGTGGCAAGCTTACATTTCACGAGTCACTACAAGGATATCAGCGGACTGTGTGACTGCGGGGAGATTCTCCCTTGTCATGATTCGGATGTTGTTAAAACTCACGCAGAGAGTGAGTTGTTGTTGTTTTACCAGGGCCATGAGAAATTGGCTGGTGGCCTTGAACGGCCCTCGCGAATTATAGTTGGTGAGTAAATAAATGTAAAGTTAAACTGTTAGAGGCACGCTTGTCGGTTTTAATGTTCGTGATTAATAAGTAATGGAGTAAGGGTGAAACAAGGTGGGGATAGTTGACATTGTTAAGTATGACTAGACAAGTTTTTGCACGTTAACTGGCTGGTAGAATAGTGCAGACGTATTACTACAATTAAAATGGTGGGAGGTTTCGACCTATGAGATAGCTGAACTAATTGGGCCAGCGGACTAGCACGCTGGGTAGTTAGATATTATAAAACATCGTGTAACGTTCAGATTTGGGGAATACAGACGAGCAGAAGCATCGTGTCGTGAAGTATCTCCGGTTGGCCAGTACCTGAACTGTGTGGTTTGAAGACTAGAAGTCCTTGCTAACGGACTGACTGAGCTCTAGAAGAAAGGTCTGAGTGGGCTGACCTTTGAAAGCCCACGCTGCGCTATTTTGATGTTCGCGCCTACCAGTAGGCGTGACCAATGGTAATATATCTTATTAGTTCAAGCATAATAGAAGATCAGAGATAAGAGAGAGAACCACAGCCTCATAGGAAGTCTAAGGAAACCCCAGCTGGCACTCGACGACGAGTGGCCTGTGTTATAGAATTATTTCCATAGTATGATTGAAGTAATATGGCACATTGTTGATGAATTGAATAATGATTGTGCATATATATAAATAGTTTTTTTGCAACTGCGTAATTACCTACAAGCCGAAGAGTGCTTCTGAAGGCTTGGAACGTACTGGGCTCTCCTAACATTCAAGCCCATATGATTTAGGGAGAGTTTGCCTGGCGACTGGCCAGTGGCGACTCAACTGTCACTTTAAATTGATATCTAGTTTCGTATAATATACCTATTTGCTATTGATTGCAGTACCTCCATAGTTACATGAATATCATTGGTTAAGTTATTAATTAGAGTTTTTTTGGTTTGAATATATACCCCTATTGTCTTTTGTTTTGCTATTAATATTTATGTAAACTATGGCCTGACCGGCCTGACATATATACGCTCTAGTTATTTAATACTTTTCTTGTGTGGTTGTGTCCGAGTGTGAGTTAGCTGCCTCTCGTGCAGTCGTAACATCCCCAAGACCCTAACTCTGCTCGTGACATCCCTCATAGTGACAATGTAAACATACTAGTCTATTCTCATGTGAAAACTAAATCTCAGAGACTTTAGAGTCTGGCGCCCCCGTAATGGTCTTTGTCGGTTTTTGGGTACTTTTTACTCTTGAAGTTCCTCCCTCCTCCCCCTTCTCTTTCTTCTTTCCCTTTCTCGCCTCTTCCCCCCCCCCCCACCCCCTTCCCTTTTGTAAGTAGAAAGTTCTCAAAATGTGTAAAAAAAATATTTAAATCAGCTTGTAGATTTCATCAGTACCGGGTATCCTTCAGAAAGATCAATTAGATGTACAGCAGGTCTACGCTGGAATAGGATTCATGGATCCGCGGACACTGTGCCTTCTTTGGATTGAAATCCGCAGATTTAGCGAAAAAGTGTACTGATAATTGACAATTACACGCATTATAATTTATATTGAGGGTATGGAATATTCACGTGTTATGGAGAGGAGGCCTAGGCTAGTATGCTTCACTTGAGAGAAAATTTAACGTGAACTGAAAGGCCCTTGACAGGCTGGAACGACGCCTTTCACCGATTCCGTTTGCAGTCAGAAGGAAACGACTGTCCTGCTAAAGGTTTCTGTGTCACAAGTGGCCACCCAATAAATTTGATAAACCAGAGCTTGCAATGACATGTCAACTCTTGCAGAGTGTACGGTATGCATATAGATCTATGGAACGTTGATTTCACCGTCTCCAGCAATACGGCCTTGAAACGTTAATTGGCTAGCGGCAAAAGAAGTGTTAACTCCCCAAAACCGGGTAATCATAAGATATGGTCTCGGAATGCCAGAATGTTTTGTAATGACCGAATTCTGGCGTTTGGTGGACATGCTACGCTCCAAACATCCAAGTCTGAACTCGCAGCTAAGTAAACGCGTTTTTACATTCTACAATTGTGTTTGTTGTTCATTTGTCTTTTGGTTTAATTTTCCACACTATTAGATTACATTTTTTTTCTCCATGATAAAGATAATACATGCCGAAAACTTGGTGGTCTTCTCTGTGCCTTTGCATTTTATGGTAATCGTTATGGTTTCTGTATTAATAATTATACAAAGCTTTGCTGCATACAACTTTTTCTTTTGCCACATTTTGTCTCTGGTGTTTTCACAACAAAGCTCAATGAGCTTGATTTTCCTGACCATCCATGTAAATTTCCATAATCTTGAAAATACGCCATCCAAACGATGTACAGTGTCGTGAAACTGGGTGCCTATTTCAATTCTCAACGGCATTCCGATAGATTCGTATGGTTTCCTTCCCACACAACTTACCGGGTGTCGGCATATTCCACTTGACAAAAGAAAAGGTCCAAACCACACTTGCACATCCATTTGGTTTCTTCTAACCTCTCACAGTGGGATGCTTGTTAAATAAAGGATTCTCCGTGTGCTAACTGGCTCAAATTGGGGTTTGTTTGCTCAGTGAAGTTTGAACAAGTTTTAGGATAAGGATTAGGGTTAGGTGAACAATCAGGTTTAGTTTAACTGGGCAACAACAACATCATTTGCAACACTTCTAAAACGTCAGAAACTGCCAGAAGCTGGTAACAAAAAGCCTGTTGTGAGTATTCTGGCTGCATGGCCCAAACAGTTGTCACAACATTGATTGGTCAGGGTTGAGAAGTAATGTTTTTCCTGTATATATGTATGACTTCAACAATATATCAAATATTTTACTACCTGTGTCTTACAAGGGCGATATCTTACGATTGAGTCATTAGTTCGAATCCGTGGAAATGAATTTACAAAAAGAAAATAACGGTGGCTTTTTTTTTTTATGTCTCATCCGGCATTATCACGTATTATTCAAAACTTTATTCTTCCTAGGTTTTAGGCAAATGTGGACTCAGCTGGGATATTTAGAGCATTGGCTTGATTGGTACATAATTATACGTCTTTGCCATCGCCAAAAGACGTGGGTGTTCCGTAATTTGTGCTACGGCATCAGACAATCTAAAAGACAGAAATAATTACATGCATCTCCGCTGTCGTCAACAATCATTTTTCACATTCGACATTTGATCTCTACTGCCAAATCAAATATTTCCAGAGTCTCATTATTGAAGACATGTAGACGGCTTGCAAGAATTCACAAATTGCACGGCATAATTTCGAACCAGATTTTATCCTGAAAAACTATTTCACTTCACGTCATAAGAGTCATAAATCTGGATGCCAGCTCAAAATTCTAAATGTCATTCCTAAACAGTTCGATACTGCTTTCATTCCCAGCCCAAGTTGCCGAGTATCGCGCCATTCATCTTGAAGACAAAAAATGGTCCAAATCACATGGCCTTATTGCTCAGAAATATATAAATGAAGTAACCGGGTATCGATTCTACCCAGTTTAAGACACCCAACCCTGTCTGTCTACATGGCTACATTACAAGGGCTGATTGCTGGCACAGAGCTTTCAGAGACAGCGCCATCCGATTCAAAGTTCGACTCACGGAGACACGCGAGAAGCCTCCGTGCACGGTAAATCTACCTCATTAGACGAGCCGACACGAAAATGGTGTCACCCAGCGTCCTGGATATGGCACGTGAATTGATTTGCCCCTCCTGTATTAAGTGTGGATTCTTTTTCTCCACAGACACCCGTCATTACTGAAAAAATATTTCCTTTTCCTGGGGACACTCGGAGAAGTGGAGGTGGGAGGACGGAATGGGAAGATGGTAATGTCTGAATGTGTGCTTGACGGCTCATTTTCCGTACCATTCGTTTCCTGCATTTCGAGCTCTATGCCATGTTGAAAATGGGAGCTATGGCTTGCCAAACCATGCTTCTCTCCTTGTAAACTGAAAAGGTCAACATTCTTTTCTTTAAGCTCCCATTGTATTATGTCTGTATATTTAACACCCAGCTAGTTTTCCTGTACAGTCCCAAGCCCGTCATAGAAGAATGTCAGTGGTCCTCGTCGCCTGCAATGGACGAACATCACTTACGTCAGTTCTCTTGTACAAACCTACATTAATTTTAATACAAATAGATCAAAAGTACAAATCTTACAAGGCGACACGGGAGTTCAGATCACTGCCTGGAGATTTGATTTGCTTACCAGTACTCTCTCTCACCTGGTAGGGGGGAAGCAACAAAGCTCCCCGAAAAGAAAAAATACAATGCCATAAAGGACGGGGGGACAACCATCGCAGAAGCAAGTAAATAAAAAAAATTACAAGTACAAACACATTTCAATACGACTTAAAATTGTCTTCACACCTGGACAATCCAGTTTACCATTTAGTGCCCAGCTCAGCATTCCTTCAGTGTTGGGAGACCTTACCTTTCCCGGTGTCACTACTTCTATCAGCATATCTTGTCCTTTCTGAGGGAGGCTGGGGAAGAATTACAAGTTAAAGATTTTAACATTTACACGAAACTGTCTTATTTTTCACCGTCCTGTTGCTGCCGTGCTGCTGACCTGTCTTTAGTTTCATGTTCTCGTAGTTTTTATATGAGACCCGAGTGTGCCAAGTGTCCCAGGTGCCAGCCGCGTCTCCATTTTGCTTAAGATTTTTTTTTATATTCCGACACGACTGAGAGGCAACAGCTGCACAACAAAGACAGATCTGCGGCCTAGGCAAAGAAACAGGAGAGCTTCCCGCCGAGCACAGTTCGTGGCTTGCCACATTGCACAGTAATGATCTGTGTGTTCCGCCTCAGCGTGGCCGTACCCGTACCTCGGGCACCTCTAGAACTATTGAGATGTTTTCTCCACACATAATTTTGATGGTTCATAGACTTGGTTTTTTTTTTTAATCTTCCGTGACGGCGCCGCTCAGCAGGATTATTGGACAGAACACACTCTGTCTGGTGAGTAGGAGATTTGCTCAGCCCATCTTGCACTCCTCAACAGGAATGAGGGATAAAAAAAAAAAAAGTATCAAATAAAAACGTTGAAAAAAAAGCTGCGGTTCAAACACATAATTATACGTCATAAAGTAGATTTGGGCAGGGGAAGGTGCGGGTGTCCATAGAGCATGAGTGCACTTTTCAATTATGGTGATGGATTTAAAAAGTATGTTTTTGTTTTTTTCTTAACAGCAAATTAATTTGTTGGATTATCTGAGGACTATTGTCCTACTGAAACTGTCAATACAAAATGCCATCTAAAAAGTTTACAAAGATCGAGAAAGCTTCATCCTAAAACGTTCACCATCCTAATGTCCGCACGTGCTCGTGCACTCGGCGAGGGGAGAGTCCACGCGTTTGAAAAGCGTACGTGGCGAGAAAGAGGTAAAAAATATCCATGTAAGCACAAAGTTACTATTTATAAAAGTAAAAGTAAGTAATAATGTGTGGCAGATGGTAAACCCTTTTTCAGTAATATTGGTTGCAGGAATTTCAGTGCAAACACCATACAATGACTAGTTTTTAGACATGCTTGAATTACATCAAGCGTAACAAAGCTCAGACCCAGATCTAAGCTGGCTATCCAAAAAAAAAAAAAACATACCTTTGGGTGTTTGCTGGCTAAAGACTGATCAAAAAGCTTAGCAAGCTGGATTTTTCCTCTTTGTTGCAATCTGTAGTAGCTCTAACCTTTTTATCGTATGTAGATTCATCTTGTGTTTGTCTCGGAGAGAGGACTTGGCACATCTGCATGTTTACCATCTCCCACCAAGGCTCTGGTTAGGACGAACTCAGCCAAGAGTCGGGATCAAGATCCTGGTAGTATGACCCCCCGCCCCCCCCCCCCCCGAAAAAAGAAAAGAAATGCGGGAGAATCTCAACAGCCATACCGATCGGCCAAGTATGATTCAATACAGATAAGAGTTTCTCAGAGAATTTCTCATCCCAAAAAAATCGTGCACATCCGTGTCGTTTCACCAGAGAATGTCAATGCTCATCAGGTAGTCTTCGCTTCTGAAGATCAGTGATAGCAACTGCAACATCTTGCCGGTTCATCCTTTTAAAACGGGCGGCTCTATCCGATACAGACATACTGACTTTTTTTTCCATCATATTTTTCACATTGAACTGCAACGTCACGATACATATTGAAAACCAAAAAAAAAAGCTGTGAGCAGGGCCGGATCAACACCTTTAGAGGCCTCATGCACTTAGTAGATTTTCCATTCTCTATAATAAAAAATATACAAAATTATGTAAATGAAAACAAAAACAATAAATACACTGATACATATAAACTTATTTTAAAAAGCGAGCCTTATACTCAGGAAATTCTTGTTTTTTTTTGTTTTTTTTTAAATTTATTGTGGAAGCCCAATGTTTGTGCACCGTAGTTCAACTGCACCATTTGCCGTTTTGCACCACATTTGGTCCCTGGCAAATCCGGCAATGAAAATTTTCTGTGGTGCCACCTTCCCTCGATGCCCTAAGCACGTGCTTATTTTTTGCTTAATGGTTAATCCAACCCGTCTGTGGGGTGGCAATTGCTTGGTAGGCTGGAACATTCAAAATTTTGGCCATGTTCAAACCTTTGGCCAAAAATCCACATTGTCTATATTTAGCCATTGACATTGAATTAGTACATAACCGCTGCCGGACATCCTGGTGTAACTACTCACAACCCGATCTCCATCAAGCTGTAGAGTGTACACAACAGCTGTCGGACATTCTGGTGTAACAACTCACAACTGGACCTCCACCATGTTGAAGGGTGTAAACATAGCTGCCAGACATTGAATAATTGATGCAACTCACAACCCAATCTCCACCAAGCTGTAGAGTGTACACAATAGCTGTCGGACATTCTGATGTAACAACCCGATCTCTACAAGGTGTAGAGTGTACACAATTATAGCTGGCGGGCATTCTGATGTAACAACTCACAACCCGATCTCTACCATGCGCTAGAGTGTACACAACACCTGTCCTGGTGTAACATCTCACAACCAGATCTCCACTTCGCTGTAAAGTGTACATAATCGATATCGCGCGGCCTGTGTTGAGTACACAATCGCTGTCGGACATCTTGGTGTCACGACTCGCAATCCAATCTCCACCAATCTGTAGCTGGTACACAGTCGCTATCGAACACACTGGTGTGACAACTCGCAACCCGATCTTCACCAAGCTGTAGAGTGTACACAGTCGATATTGGATATCAACTTATAGCTCGATCTCAGCAGAGTGGACACATTCAGTGCCTGACGTAATGATGAAATCAATTTTTTAAGGGCATTATGACAGTAAACGAGGAATGGGTCACACATAGGATCTTTGAATATCCTCACCCTTACGCTAATCTTATTTCAGCCAATATAAAGATGCTACGTGATAATCATTCAACCAGTAATGCTATTCCTGATCCAACCACTGATAAATGCCCATCCTAATGCAGCCAATAATACACGTTAATCCTAGTTCAATAATACAAGCAATCCTAATTCAACCAATACCAGTACACGGTAATCCTAATTCGACCAATATCAATACACGCTAATCCTAATTCAGCCAATAACAATATACGCCAATCCTAATTCGACCAGTATCAACACATGATAATCCTAATTCAGCCAATACCATTACACGCTGAGCCTAACTCGACCAATACCAAATACACGCCAATCCTAATTCGACCAATAATACATGCTGATCCCATTTCACAACTGCACGCCATTCCCCATTCAATCATGACATAAAATTACAGTGCTAATATTAATGGCAGTGCTAATCGTGTTCGTATCATGTGGCCAAGAAAGAAGAAAGAATTACAAAGCCAGACGGTAACACTTAAAAAGCAAGACAACAAAAAAAAAAACACAAAATAAACGAGAGTTCATGTGCAGGTTTGTTAATTTGTCATTTCTGTAAAGCCCGACAAGAGGAAGGGGTGGGAGGCACATTGTCAATTTGTACCCAGCCTTGCTGTACCCATAGTTTCATTAACGTCGAAACATCTTTCACACACAGTGTCATCTGTAACGTCAGCTGGCTGCATAATGTCAGAAGAGCGTACAAAATGACTGCATTTTTATATCTAAAATAAAATAAATCCCCAAAACCGGTTGTTTCGGTTAGGCCAATATGACAATTTTCTATTCATGGTTTCAGTTGCTTGTTTTGAGCTGGAAACCAAATGCTTGTCTAATATTCATGGTATTTCGCTTGCACGACATTAAATATCCCATCTGCTTTGGGGGAAATGAAATAAGGCAATCAGTGCCTCAATTCGTCGTCCATCTCACGGACTGACGAATCGATTTGATGGTTTTGTATTATTGCTACATTACCCTTGCTCGTGGTGAGCTGTACATTCTGGAAAAATGGTTGATCAATATCCAATAGTTTTGAAGTTATCAGCAGAAACGTTCTTGCCACATCCAAGAAGAACAAAATTGACCAAAACTTTGAAATGCTCCTCTGAAATGTGAGAAAACTGATATGCCAACAGGCAAGACCGACGGCAAATTGTTTGTACAAAATGAAGTTTTGCATTAAAAGCGCATTCAGCTCGATGGCAGCTAGTGAGCCATGGGTTTAAAAGAAACTTGGCAGCACAGTGAGCTACTAGAACTGTATGACACTATTGTTTGACTGTGCTATAGCTCAAGTACAGTTCATGCCCAATTTTGATACATGTAATGACATCACATCTGACGCAGTGAGGAACTTTCCTACTCACCTTGGCAAAATCAGTCAACTATGGCTCCGCCATAGCTACATCGGGATCGTCAAGCCACTTTGTGCAAATAACTTCACTGTTCTGGCACTTTCACTATATCGTTGGTGTAATAGAATGCTTTGTCATATCATGTTTCATGTAGTAAATCTATTCAAGGGACACAATAGAACTACTATTGTGCCAGTTATTTGTTAATTATTGTAGTTCATTCCCCTTATAGGGTAGTATTTAAGGAGTTGCTTCCCCAGCAGGAAACCAGTTATGATGTATGTAGGAGCAATAAAGATGTCAGCATAGACCCAGACCACGTGCTTGCTTCAGTCCTTTACATTGGCGACGAGAATCGGTCAGCATCTAACTCACAGATAGCCATCCAGGGTTGAGAACAACTGTCCAAGCAACAGCAGACCCTCACAAACAAGATCCAGGTGATATTTTTTTTCATGTGTGTATCATCAGGATCTAGACATAGAATCTAGTCATGGCATTTGCACAACTGCCAAGCTATGAACCCTTAGACACAAGATCTGAAGGAGTATCAATCAGATGGTCCAAATGGATCAAGAGACTGACAATCTCTTTGTAGCATATGATATGACTGATGACAAACGAAAAAAGGCACTCATGCTCACATATGCAGGCAACGACCTCAATGACATCGTAGAGAATCTCCCTCACGAACTAACCACACCTGGAGAGGATGAAAATGTATTTGACAAACTTGTGGATGCCATCACGAAACACTTCAATCCTAAAATCAACACAGAAATACAAAGATACACATTTCGTCAAATGAAACAAACTACAGATGAAATCGATGACTTCTACACTGAATTGTCAAAGCTAGCCTCATGTAATTTCCATGACCCAGATGAGGAGATAAAGTCACAGTTGATAGCAGGCTGTCGATCGGCAAGGGTAAGAGAGAAGGGACTTTGCAATCCAAGTTTAAGCTTACAAGATCTTCTGCGATATGCCAGAACAACAGAACTATCTAAAAAACATGCAGAGCATGTTGAGCACGAAGCAAGGTGTGACAGACTGAATACGCAAAGAAAACATCAATCACAAAGACCCAAAAGCAACTTTTCTGGTAGACCGAACAGGAATCCGAATCAGAAATGTAGGAACTGTGGACGAGACTGGCCGCATTTTGGAGGACAATCCAACTGCCCCGCACATGGTAAAACCTGCAATTCATGTGGGAGACAAAATCACTTTGCGACAGTATGCAAAAGTACAAAGAATCCTCAAACTCAGAGACATGCAAATCAATATCAACCGGACAGGAGACAGTCAAACAATACAAACAGATCGTTCAGAACAAGAAAGTCAAATGTACGAAATGTGCAAGAAGAATCGGACGAATCTTCATCTGATGACTATGTATTTTCGTCAAGTAGTATGAGAAAAGACATACCAATCCTAGGATGGAAAGCAAGCCAGGAACTGAAACTCCTGAGCATAGTTAACAAATTAGACGTTAATAACATCACAAAACAGTACCCTGATGTATTCACTGGCCTTGGGAAACTAAAGAATTATCAAGTTAGTCTCCACATTGACAAGAATGTTCCGCCGGTAGCCCAACGATACAGAAGAATCCCCTTCCATATGCGAAGACAATTGGATGAACACCTTAACAAAGAGGAAGAACTCGGAGTAATCGAACGAGCGACAGGTCCGACACCATGGGTGAGCCCGCTGGTCATTGTTCCGAAACCAAAAAGTCCAAACAAAATAAGAGTATGTGTTGATATGAGAGCAGCTAACACCGCAATCAAAAGAGAACGCCACAACACGCCTACTCTAGATGAGCTGACGACACTGCTGTCTGGAGCAAGATGGTTCAGCAAACTTGACCTCAACCAAGGCTACAACCAGCTCGAACTGGACGAGGCATCGAGATACATCACCACCTTCGCTACGCATAGAGGATTGTATCGCTTCAAAAGATTAAATTTTGGAGTGAACAGCGCTGCTGAAGTATTTCAAGAGGCGATCAGACAAACTCTGAATGGACTGCCTGGAGTGGTGAATGTTAGTGACGATATCTTGGTTTTTGGCGGAGACGAAAAGAAGCACGATCACAACCTGAAACAAGTTCTGGACAGACTGCGTGAGAGGAACTTGACTCTGAACCTCGACAAATGTCAGTTCATGAAAGAATCTGTCGAATTCTTAGGACACACTTTCTCTTCGGAAGGAATAAAACCATCACCGAGCAAGCTGAAAAGCATAAGCGAGATGCCGACACCAACAAATGTCACTGAAGTGAGAAGTCTACTTGGAATGTTGAACTTTTGTGGAACAAGGTTCATTCCTGACTATGCAACACTAACATACAAGCTCAGACAGCTGACACAAAAGAACATGAAGTTCAAATGGACAAAAGAACATGATGAAGCTCTCGAAGCTATCACAACTGAACTAAGAAAATCAGTGAGCTTGTCATACTTCAATCCAAACATGTCTACTCAAATGCATGTAGATGCAAGTCCGGTCGGAATATCAGCAATCCTCACACAAGGCAAGAGTGGAAACCATCAAGTGGTTCAATTTGCCAGCCGATCTCTGTCTGAAACTGAACAAAGATACTCACAAACAGAAAGAGAAGCACTAGCCGTAACATGGGCGTGTGAGTACTTTCATGTTTATCTGTTTGGATCACCAACATTCACAGTGTACACAGATCACAAACCCCTTGTGACGCTCTTTGGAAACCCGAAAACGCAGTTACCAGTCAGAATTGAAAGATGGGTCATGCGAACGCAAGCATATAACATGAATGTTGTCTTCAGACCAGGAAAAGACAATCCTGCTGATTATATGAGTAGACATCCTCACCGACAAACGAGACTAAGTTCAAGAGAGGAAAAGATAGCCGAAGAATACGTCCAATACATTGCAAAAAATGATGTTCCAAAGGCAATGACTCTAGAAACGGTGCAAGAAGAGACATTGAAAGATCCTACAATACAAGCTGTCTTAGAATCCATTAAAACAAACAACTGGTCAAGACATCAACAAGTGCCTCCTGATGAAATCAGAAACTTTGAAACTCTTAAACAGTGTGCAAATGAACTCACTGTCACTCAGGATGGACTTCTTCTCAAGTGCAAACAGATTGTCTTACCGAGATCTTTACAAGACAAAGCTGTTCAAATTGCACACAGTGGACACCAAGGAAAGACGAAAACATTATCACTGCTACGAGAAAAGGTTTACTTCCAGGGCATGAGCAGTGCAGTTGAGAAATCAGTCAAAAACTGCCTAGCTTGTCAAATTGCTACACCCTTCACAACTAGGGAACCATTACGAATGTCTGAACTACCTCTCAAACCATGGTCACAACTCAGCGCTGACTTTGGACACCTGCCAGATGGCACATACTTACTGGTCGTAACAGATGAATATTCACGATATGTTGTTGTAGACACGCTGAAAAGCACATCCGCACAAGCTGTTATACCTAAACTTGACAAGATTTTCTCTGAATTCGGTATCCCTGATGAACTGAAAACCGACAATGGACCACCATTCAATGGTACAGAACTCAGAACATACCTTCAAAACATGGGGGTCAAACAAGTGGCTTCTTCAGACTTCAATCCATGTCAGATGTTGCCATTGGGATCCACTCTTAACTCTGGACTGTAAGATACGTCCTAAGCTTATAAAGAAAATTGCTTCCACAGTATCACAATAAATAGACATCAAGACAGATGAACATTACATGCACGTGGGTGCTGGTGTGCACATTGTAAGGGAAATAATACAATATACTTACAAATTTTCTGTTATTTCACGAGACTTACCCCGCGTTCACACCACAGATCGGTTTTCGTTAACTTTCGTACATTTTCGTACCACTCACGAACAGACAAGTTAAATTTTTATATCTCGCCTGTTACTCTTCTCACCTAACTCTCGAAATCGATTTCAGGGTAAGGTAAGAACACAAATAGGCGAGATATAAAGATTAACCTGTCCGTTCGTGAATGGTACGATAGTGAACGAAAGTGGAAGTCTGGTGTGAGTGCGAGATAAGTTATGAAAGAACGAATGATTTATGTATTGCTGTTCTTGCAAGGTTGACAAAATCTACTTGATCAGACAAACTTTTTTATTATTGCAGGTGTAAGTTTCAGAACATTACACCTCCAGCATACACACTGCATTCTTCGATAGTAGATCTATCTAAATGTGTACATAATCGTAATGATGGATCTGTGGCAATAATTGGAACACAAACTAAAATATAATGAACTTTCATTCTCCACCAAGACATTATATCCACTATACATACACCAGAGACAGGAAATACGCCGAACAAATTATTTTCTTGACCCACCTCGACCACCAGCATCCTATGCTTACCCATTTCAGGTCACATCTCGGGGTCAAGGCACCAACACTGTATGAAGTGATGTGGTGCTCCTATTTCTTGCTCTAAGCTGAGAGCCAAATGGCGTCACAGAAGAGGACGAAAAGAGAAACAGGACCGGACAACGTCAAAACTTGGGCAAAAAGAAAAGGTTGTATGTTGCAAAACCCCGCGTGAGAAATAAAACCCAAACAATACAAAGCAAACTAAAGAGAAGACAGAAAATACACAAAATTTTCGGCTTTCGCCTTTTTCAAGTGAAAAAAACAAAACGGACAATAAAAGACTTCAACAGTTTTTCTGTGGTTTTTCTGATATTTCGTGAAGGACCGGACAACGAATGTCACCCAGAAGCTGTGTAGGGGTAGCAGTCTACGACTCGCATCTCACCTCTGGTAGGGTTTCACCAGCTGCAGGTGGAGGCAGTGCTGCTATTCAAATCCCTCGGATCCAGCCGAAGGCATCATCGGACGCCCAATGCTTGTTTTCTTATTGTGCGGGAAATCAGTATTCGCTTACCTTTCTTGCAGAGTAAAAAATGATTTATAAATACATTGCCGAGATAATGAAAAAAAATTGTTTTGACAAACAAAACGTGCCAAAATTCCTTTTGAAGTAAAATTCTTGATGTAATTTTACCCTCAATCACAAATTTGTGGAGACCCGGTGTAGCAGGCCAGATTATAGCCCCGCCAGACTATACCCGGGGTTAAACTGGCCTAGCCCAGAATATCCCCCGGGGTATATTCTGGGCTAGGCCAGTTTATACCCCGGGGTTTACTTTGGGCTAGGCCAGACTATACCCCCCCCAGTCCAGATTATACCCCCTACTTTTTTTTAAAAACAAGTCAGGACCGCAGTTTATTTCAACTTTAGTTTGAATTGTCCATTATCACTGTCATCAGATATCGTAGTTACATTTTTGACTCTTGTAAATTATAATACATTTAAAAGGAAATAAACATGCTTAAAAAGCATTGATATACAAAAGGATTGAAAATCCATTGAAACTGATATGATTATATTATAATAATACTTTAACACTAATTTTACTTGTGTCCGTTGGTATTATTATTGTTTTGGTTTTTTTATAATTAGTTGTCCATGAGTTAAACATGCATTGTGATTTTTTTGTTTGGCCCCACTAACATATACTTAATGGCAAGGTATGAACTAATTATAAGACTCATAAGTGTAAAGTTATCTGAATTTTATTTTAATTTTTGAAAATCAGAAATGTGCTTGATGTGTCGGAACAATTAGATCTACATACAAAGTTACACTGATGCAGAGAGAAAGGCCAGGAAAGAATACATAGAGAAAAAAACAACAACAACATTTTAACAACTGAACTGGCAGATGGTGCAATTCCATCATCCAGCAGACATTAAATACTTCACACAAAACTAAATACATACTAAAATTGTTTCACATAATGAATTTAACCTGTCCAGATCCACTTGAAACGTTACAGAAAGCTAACCAGTAATATACAATAATAACAATAAGAAAACCAAATTATCTTATTTACTCTTGAAAATAAAGAGAATATAATCAATATCAGAATCATCATCATCTTGGAATAATATAAAGATAAGAGGGAATATAAAAATGACCTACACATCATTCTAGAATCTATAAGCAGCAATAATGTGTGTATTATATACCAAGTACATCATGTAAAGAAAAATGTGTTAAATCTTTTCAACTATTCAAGTAGAACTGGACTGAAAGCTTTAGCGAAGTAGCTTTGATAGTCATGTAAAATGACAGATTAAATCCACAGAGACAACAGTGCATTGCAGAAAGTAATTACAGTATGTTATGGCAAAAATTCAATGGATCATGTTGCATGAACATGTCTTGTTAGTAAATTCTTTGATAGCGTATTTGTAGAAATGTATACATTTTATGTAAGCTCATGGTTTAAGGCACTGGATTACTTTCACTCACATTCGTTGGCATGTTGTAGTTGTTTTTGTAGTCGGTTGCCATTGAGTAAAATTTGCACGGTACTGTTTGTTTGGCACTGACATACACTTAGTCCCAATGGATGAAATAATTAACGGACTCATAAAAATGAAGTCATTTTAAATATTTTTTTGTGTACAAATACACAGATGTTAAATCCCTTGGCAAGGGACGTGTTAAGCTTAGGCAGGTAAAGACGGACAAGGTCTTTTTTTTTTTATTATTATTATTTCACTCGCGAGTGACATTCCCTTATTTACTATAATACATAGGTTCAATCTTTCAAAAGCCTTGCAAACTAATCCAGTGTCTTAAACCGTAATGTACATGAAATATATATCTTTCTACAAATACCTATCAAAGAATGATACTCACTAACAAGAAATACTGTTAATGTAACATGATCCATTGAATTTTGCCTCAACATGCTATAGATCTAATTACCTTTTACAATGCACTACTTTTGTCTCTGTGGACTTACTCTGTCGGCCTACACAACTGTCAAGGCTATTTCACTAAAGCTTTCTGTCCAGTTCTACTTGAATATTTGAAAAGATTTAACACATTTTTATATATAGTTGATACACATACATTGCTGCTTATAAATTCTAGAATGATTTGTAGGCATACGCTGCCATTTTTACACTCCCTTTCATATCTTTGCAATTTCCAAGATGATGATGATGATTCTGAATTGATATTTCTCTATATTTTCAACAGTAAATAACATGATTTCGTGTTCTTATTGTTATCATTATTACTGGTTAGCATTCTGTAACGTTTCAAGTGGATCTGGACAGGTGGAGTGTATCAGTCGCAAACATTTAGTGCCTATTTAGTTTTATGTCTGCTGAATGATGGAATTGCACTATCTGTCAGTTGGATTATCATTGTTTTTTTTTGTTTTTTTTCTGTGTGTTCTTTTCTGGCCTTTTCTCTCTACATCATTGTAACAAAAAATACAATGCATGTTTTACTCATGGCCAACCAACTATCAAAATAATAATAATAATAATATCAACACACATGAGTGAAATTAATGCTGAAGTCTAATCATGTCAGTTTGAATGGATACTCAACTCTTTTGTATATCAATGCATTTTAATGCATGTTTGTTCCTTCTAAAATGTATCATGATTTACAGGAGTCGAGAATGTATGTATGTACACCAAAGTAAACTAAGGCTGAAATAAACTGTTATTATTATTTTCTCTAAATTGCATTATGACTTGTTGGTGTCAAGAATGTGTTCATGTATGTATTAATATGATATCTGATGACAGTGATGAAGAACAGGCTGAAATAAATGGTGGTCTTGACTTGTTTTTAAAGAAAAAGCAGGGGGTATAATCTGGACTGGGGGGGTATAGTCTGGCCTAGCCCAAAGTAACCCCGGGGTATAAACTGGCCTAGCCCAGAATATACCCCGGGGTATATTCTGGGCTAGGCCAGTTTAACCCTGGGTATATTCTGGGCGGGGGGTATATTTTGGCCTGTTACACCGGGACTGAAGTGGTATAGGATTGAAGTGGTATAGGATTGAAGTGGTGTAGGATTGATTGGGAGTGGTATACATATTTAAGATTTTGGAATTAGTTTTTAAATGTAGGACTCGCAGGTTAAGTCAACAGCCTCACGCGAGACGATCAGACTAGGAAAGAGTTCCATACGTGCAGAACACTTTAAACTACTATTTTCAGAGACTGTCTCAATATTTTCATGTGTTTTCTGGTTTAAAATGTTGGGGTTAGGTATATGGTTAGTTTTAGGATTAATGGTATTAGTTTTGAGAATAGGGATATGATTAGTTTTAGGGTTAGGTTAGATACAAGATTAGTTGTAGGGTTGGGGATATTAGTTTTAGGGTTAGAGATAATTTATGAATAGTTTTAGGGTTAGGAATATGATTAGTTTTTGAGCAGAGATATGTTTAGTTTCAGGGTTAGGTATCCGATTAGATTTAGAGTCAGGGATATAATTACTTTTTGGGTTAGGGATCTGATGATTAGTTTTTAAATTAGGGATAAGGACAGCCTCGAGTAAACGTTTAGGTTTAGGGATTGACTGGGTCGTCGCGACGTACGGACCCCTTTCCTCAGCCTGCCCATTATTGGTGACAAAATTTCAACTTAAAAATGTGAGCGACAGGAAACAATAACAGATCTTAAACATAATCCATCTGTAAAATATACGGCGCTTACCTTGCGAGCAGCAATTTTTTTCTTGTTTTGGAGGTGTCAAACATCTTAATGGCACTCTGTGTAAGTTGTACTTTGAATACTGGTTTCACCTTAGACCAGAGACAACCATCCTCTGCGTGCTCGGCGCTGGCTTGTGACGTGTGAACAATTTTGGAACGTTTTATATCCCGACAAAATTGGCCAGTGCGACCTTGAGACGACCACGTGGTTTTGTGTCAGTTAGTTTGTCCAAGTTTGAGTCAAAACTGTCTGTATTTAATTCCTTTGGGGGGGGGGGGGGAATGGCATGACTGCAATTCGTGGGCATTTTTTTCTCACGGACCGACACGGGATTCTCCCTCTCTCTCTCTCTCTCCCTCTCTCTCTCTCTCTGTCTCTCTCCCTTTTTTATTTTTTACTGTTGTTTTAACGTTTGCAAGGCCGTGTCTCTTTCAACGCCTTTCTTATGCCCCCCCCCCCCCAGCCCCTTTTTTTTCATGTTTTACTAAGGCACACACACCTGAGCCGTCCTCTCCCTCTCTTTCTGTCTCTCTCTCTCTCTCTCTTTCACCTTCTCTCTTTCTCTCTCTCTCACGCACACACACACACACACACACACACACACACACACACACAGACACACACAGACACACGCTTCTGCTAGTGTCTGGCTCGCAAGGGGTCAAGTAAGTGCCCTCTGAAATCTCACAAGCGAAAAGAAAGAAAAATACCACTGGATACGACCTTGTACAAATGCAGTCAAAAATCTGCCCCCCCCCCCCCCCAAAAAAAAAAAGGAAAAACAATTTGGCCACTATATTACAAATCCTCGTGTAAGGGATAACCCAGATACGGTATTTGATATTTTGTTTTGTGTTCACTTCGAAGGAGAGAGATCGACAGAAGGAAAGTCGGTGTCTAAATAAATACGCCTCTGTCTTCTCTCTACACTATTTTGAATGCAGATAAAACATTGTGTTCCTGAAATCTGCCCCCTTGACGGCGAACCACCAGCCCCGCGCTCGGTCAAAATGCTACAGTCTTAAAGCATCAAGGCTTGATCATCGACAGAATTGTGCGTTTTTTAATGGCTCAGACGAGGAAAAAAGTATACTGCGGTGTGTGTGTGTGTGCGGGGGGGGGGGGGGAGCATAAAACTTATCCAAATCGAGCGTACGTACTTTGCGGCCCCTGCGATCATAAGAAATTACTGGTAGATATTCCGTTTCGGACAATAAATCCAGAGTCTTCTCAAAGCACGGGTACACTGGGCAGTTGCCCACGGGCCCCAAGTGTATAAGACGCCCCCATGCATGCAAATTTACATTGGTTTTTGAAACGGGGAAGAAAATCCCTGTTGCTTTGCCCAGGGGCCCATACCGATCTTAAGACGGCCTTGAATAAATCCTCTTCCTTGCATATTATGTTGCTTAATATCGCAACATATAAACAAATTCCCTTATAAGAGGACCCCCCCCCCACCCCCCCCAACAATCTCCTTCTCGATTTGTGATAAGAATGGTGAATTGTGACGTTATGTGAGCAGGTCTTGTTTAATATGGCCCTGATAATGACAGATTTAAAGAACAAACTTCACACCTCTGAATACTGGTTTTATACTGCTGGGCAGTACGTTTGTCTAAGATGCTTTGAAACTGCCAGACAAACTCTGCTGGTCGGGGTTTGAGTTTGCGTTTTTTACGGCGTATCGGCACGATAACCGCCACTTTGCGCCTTTCACGTACTATTTGTGAGTGTGCATGAGAAAACCAGGCTTAAGTCGGCAACATGTCATTTTGAGTTGTGTACATGTGATAAACGACAAGACAATTCTGATAAATTGAAGTCAGTGACCCCCCTAAAACAAGATTTTGAGAAAACGGCATTTAACCCTATAAGTGGCAATAGCTAATCGACCAAGTAATATTGGAGTGATTGATGTTAGGAAACCGTAGTCTAATTACAAAGCCGTTATAGAGATCATAGTGAGTAGTGTTCACTGCTCATCTACAGTTTACCTTGTAACATGCCACGGTCCCCTAACCAACAGCCAAGTTGGAAGTTTGTGTCGGACCCATATTTTCACTTCAAAGCCGTTTTTCTCAAAATCAGCTCTGCCGACTTATGCCGGGTTTTCTCATGCACACTCACAATTTTGGACTTCGTTATATTTTCTGTGTGCAACTGTTATTTTGAATAGCTAGATAAAATTTAAAAGGTACCGGGGTTAATTTACTGAGTTAATTTAGAAAGTGGAAAATAGATCACAAACAGGAAAAGCAGTTCTCAGGTTACTCCCTACAGAGCAGTCTTAACGTATAGGGACACTGGGCAGTTGATCAGGGGTTCCCCGGGACCCCATGCATGCAAATTTACACTGGTTTTGAAACAGGGGGCCACAGCCTACTGCTTTGCCCAAGGGCCAGTAATGATGTCCAGACGGTCCTGATTCTATCGACCTAGATTTCTGTTGTATTTGTATTACATTGAAAGAGGCCGCCGGCGTTGCCCGGGAAAAAAACTTGCATCTGGCCGGTCTCCTTCTCCTTCCTTCTCCTCTCCTTCTCTCCACCCTCCCTCCCTCCCGTTCTCTCTCTATGATCCCCTCTACCGCCTTCTCTGTGTCCACATTCTATTTACGCTTTGGTGTAAAAAATAAAACATTTTTTTGTCTTTTCAAAATTTTGAGAACGGGACAAACGACCCTGCTGCACCCCCCCCCCCCACACACACACACTACGCCCCTGTTACTGATCAAAATCACATTCGGGCATATCTGTATCTATTTATCATATTAATCCGTAGCACGCTGGCAAACGTTTTCCATAACTCTGCATAAACTATGAGAAAAGAAACGTCGACATTATTCTGGTTATTTGGTTTATTGTTCTTCCTTCACCACATACATTTTTTATTTTCTGACTCTTGATGCAAAATAATAATATCATTTAACTCTTTGGATAGCAGGGATGGAGAGAAGCGTTTCTTTAAATAGCTGAACCAAATTTCAGCACAATATCGTTTTCTTAAATCATTAAATGTAACAATGATGTGATCCTGCGGTATGCATGGTTTGTGTGACGTCAGTATAAGCAAGACAAAGCTCATGACAAAAAGTGGCCAGCCAATCACTACCAAGATCACAGTCAGTGGAAAAGAACTTGAGACTGTTGACCACTTCAAGTACCTCGGAGCCATTATTAGTGAAGAAGGTTCAAAGGCCGTAATCTTCGTAAGAGCTGCACAAACAACAGCAGCAATGGCGAAGCTCAAGCCCGTCTGAAGATACCGAAACATCTCTCTCAGGTCCAAGGTCAAGCTCCTACATGCACTGGTCATCTCCATCCTCCTGTATGCATGCGAATCCTGGACAATGAATGCAGATCTGCAAAGGAAGATCCAGGCAGTGGAGATGAGATGCCTCAGAAGACTTCGTGGCATCTCGTACACGGACCACATCACGAACGAAGAAGTCTAACAAACCATCACCCAAACAGGTAAGGCACTATGAAGACCTGCCGACCACAGTTAAGAAACGGAAGCTCAGATGGTATGGGCATGTGGCAAGATCAGATGGGCTCTCTAAGACAAGGAACAGTGCAGGGGAAGAGAAGGCGATGCAGACCTAGGAAGAAATGGGCAGACAACATTGCGGAATGGATCAAGATGAGCTTTCTCACAACCCAGGCAGTCGCCCACAATCGCCACAAGCGGAGCCAGCTGATGCAGCGTTCATCACTGCAGCGCCTCTACGACCCCGGCGGGTTATGGGACCAGTGACAGTGACAGTATATGCAGATTCTATTATTGAAAGATATAGTTATTTCACAGGTCAGATAGAACTTTATAATTCTCAGGTCACAATTTGGGTTTGTGTTAAAATGTAGAAAACTTGTAGTGTCTGATCATTGCTATTGGCGGACCAACGGACCTACGGTTAAGTGGAGAGACTGTGGGAAAGGATGGAACGACGAAAGCATGGATGTATGGATGGACAGATTAATGGCTGGCTGGCTGGATGGATGGATGGATGGATGGATAGACAGATTAATGGCTGGATGGATGGATGGATGGATGGATAGACAGATTAATGGCTGGCTGGCTGGATGGATGGATAAACAGATTAATGGCTGGCTGGCTGGATGGATGGATGGATGGATGGATGGATAGACAGATTAATGGCTGGCTGGCTGGATGGATGGATGGATGGATAGACAGATTAATGGCTGGCTGGCTGGATGGATGGATGGATGGGTGGATGGACAGATTAATGGCTGGCTGGCTGGATGGATGGATGGATGGATGGATGGACAGATTAATGGCTGGCTGGCTGGATGGATGGATGGATGGATGGATAGATTAATGGCTGGATGGATGGATAGATTAATGGCTGGATGGATGGATAGATTAATGGCTGGCTGGCTGGATGGATGGATAGATTAATGGCTGGATGGATGGATGCATGCATGGATGGAATGATGGATGGAAGGTAGGATGGGTGGATGGATGGATGAATGGATGGATGGCCGGATGAATGGATGGATGGATGGATGGACGGATGGATCGGTGGATGGATAGTTGTTATATATTAGTGTCTAAGTTTATAATGCAGTGATCATGAGCACAACAATTCTGAATTTGACCGAACTGGCACAACAGCTAAAGGTTTAATATATTGGAATACGTAATTATATGTAAGCCATCCTGGCAAAATCGTTGGAAAAATAAAATCTAAAGAAAAATATCGTGACCAATTTGCAAATTACTTGAATTTAAGTATGATAATACACAGTCAATTGCATACCCCTGGGGGGTTAACTGACTATATAAACTCGTCGTTTTCTGCAATCAAGTTGAGCGACCAGAGAGAAATTCCCACTCCTGAGTTATCATTTAAAAACAGCTCTTTATTCCGTACCAAGCCAGAGCTATTCCAGAATAGTAAGTAAAACCAAGATCACCAGTTGTACTGACTGTCTCTGATCAAGTTGACGTCATTTCCAACTAGCAAATTATGATTGCTCATAATTTAGAGAAAGTCATCTTTCATTTTAGAGAGTTTCGTGAACCATTAGTATTATTTAACTTAAAGATTCCGGCCCGTCGTACCCTTCTAAATACGGACCGTAACATGCTATATAATCATATTACATATTTACGATTCGTATTCTGAAAGGTACGCTGGATCAGGAATATTTTTTGTTCATATAGTTACCCAGATACAAAACAACAGGAACTGTGTAGATCTTTGGCCTACTGTTTTTCGAACAATTACTAGAATGGGCAGCACAATCTACAAGAAGATGACGCTGGAAAATTCACTGTGTTGTCATTGTCTTCTGTCCAATTTGATTGGCTGTTGCGGTTGTCCTCCATCCTGATTGTGTGGCCTGTCTAATGGAGCGGGGCTCTCATGAGAATCACTTTGATGGCGGCTGGCTTGGCCCTATCCAATACTTCAACATTGCTGACTTTAAGACTTTGATCTTGATGGACCAGGCAGTGCCATGGTTTATTTGGGACGTTGTTGCGTAGTCGCCCCAAGGTCTGACTCGTTTTTTTCTATTCTGGATGAAATCTCGTTGTCTAGAAAAACACCATTGTAGATTATCGTTCCAATATACTTGAAACTGTTTTAAGTTCTGTTCGATCAATGGTTATGGGAGGACGTGGAGCATTGGAATTTGGAACAGTTTCGACGTGTTTTTTCTTTTCATACTGATGGTAAGACCAAGACGCTTTGAGGCGTCTGAAAACTGGCTGAGCATGGCCTGTAAATCATCACGGTTAGTTTCGCTCAGCACAGCTATAGCAATACAGTACTTAGCTATCTCTTTGGGGACGAGAGCAAGGTGCGAACATTCTAAGAGGCCCCAACGACTGGGTTGGGTTTTTTTGGTGTGTGTGACCTTCGCGGCCGTTGGATAATACACTGATCTAATCCGTCTGGTCAGCCGGGGCTATCTTCACATGCTAGGATAGCCATATCCGTGCCCAGCGGGAGTACAAGACATGTCGGGTAGCCCCACCTGCTTTGGATGGTCTTTGGAATTTGTGCGTGACAGCCAGGAACAAGCCAGGCGAGAACAGCACCACAGAGGGACGTCCATCCCACCGACACAAACTGATTTTCGGTACCCGCAGTCCACTGTATTAGTTTTGGTTGCAACCATTAGAGTCTTCACCGGTAGACAGCCACGGGTTGAAGAGATTGTACAGGAAAGACAGCCTGTTTCAATTGCACAAACACAGACATGATGATCAGGTTATTTTGACAAGTTTTATTTTGTTTTGTATCCATCGAACCTTTACAGAAAGTACTAAACAGCCAGTATCGAATATCAAATTGTTTTTTCAACTCCTGAAAATTCCAACAACTTGTTCATGTCACTTAAGACACGGGTATATGGATAGCACACAGAATAGAAGATGAAGCCCACAAAGCTAACTGCTCCGGGTCGAGACTTGACCCTCAGTTACTTGAATACTTTAATACACAATAAACGATACTACATAATAAACCTTATATTTCAGATGAAAGCCGTCATTCTTGTTGCGTTGCTACTTGTGGTCTGCATAAGAGAAATGACGGTCGATGCTTAATGGTACCTAGCAAAATGTCAGTGTTATCCTAAGTGCATGCATGTCAAAACTGTTCCCAGTGATTACGACGACTGTATGTTCAAATGTGCCCTAGCCTGCTTCCGTACATGGCCATATTAAAGGTACGTATTCTTAGTGGAAACAGTGTTCTCAACTTGCTCGTCTCACTGTATCAAATTACAACATAATAGAGTTTTCCAAACATCTTTTTTACCTACAACATTAACAAGTGGAAGGAAGCGTTGGCAAGTCTACATAATTTATGTGGTCTTGTTGTTTAGAGGGTTGGGGTTGGGGATGGGTCGGGGAACAGATTGTTTTACAACTCGCAGACTCAGTATGCATCTTAATGAACTGTATTGCAGGAGACCTTCAGGTGCCCCCCCCCCCCCCAAAAGGAAAAAAAAGTATTGTTTAGAAAATGAGACGTTAAAACTTAATTAAAACGGTCTTAAAAGAGATTATTCAATATATCAGTTGCGAAAGATTAAAAACTGCCCCGTTCTTTCCCAGTTAAATGCTAACGTAAAAGTGTGTTATTTTAATCACGGATGCAAAGTGAGTATTCGACTTGTGGAAATGAATGCATGACTTTGTGTACTTTTAAATGGTCAGCCAACACCCGCCACAGTAGCATTGCAGCTTCTGAACCACCTTCTCGACCTGCCCAACATCTTTATCTGCACATCCCTTGCCCTCCTCACCTTCTCTTGCCCGTAACAGCCCCTTCCTCCCCCCCCCCCCAAAAGAACAACCAGCCATTAAGGTGGAGTGGGGGGGGGGGGGAAACGAGGTAGACGGGGTTGGTCAAATTATGTAGCAGATGAAAGTAAGCAGGTTTGCCCATCGTGGCATGTCGAGTTGCATGCAGGAACTGATCATGTCAAGGGCTGAGGGCAGGGGCAAAATTGGCAACACCTAAAAAAAAAAAAAAAAACTTCTCCATTATTTCAAGTCTCCATATCTAAGAAAAGATCTTTCAACAGGCCGAAGGGAGCGCATGTTCAAAATTCCAATCAAATCCCAGCTGTATGAGCGGCAGTGCGTCTTGCTATAAACATGGTGATTTTTTTTTTCTTTCTGTTTTTTTTTTCTTCTTAATAGTCTAGATACAGGTGAATGGGAAAGATTTTGCTGCTATCCCGATATTTTTTTAATAATCTGGTTTCACATGTATGTATTTATTCTAAGTCAGTCTTATCCAACAGATTTCGGGACCCACAGATCGGATCAGATGTACGCGCAAAAGCGTCGGATGAAACAGAAGTTGAAATTGATATTTAAAAGAAATACAGTCTGATCTTGGACCATTTTCCTGATTTGGATAAACCTCTAAGACAAGTTACACACTTTACTGAATACTTAAAGAAATGATTAAATATTGAACATGTTCACATTGGCTGAATCGACATTTTTACTGACTGTGTTTCTATTGCTATCATTGTTGTATCTCTGGTAGTTGAGTGTACCTATAGTTTTTGAAGGTCTCTCAGTGTAAATCGCAGTCCGACATGTACCGGCAAACAAAACCAGCTGCAAAACTGCAGTAAATTTAGGACCAGAGTTATGGTATAAATGAGAGATAAATTAAACAGCCAAACGGAGATCACGTTTCCAAGGCTTGATCTGAACCCTCTAAAATGATCATAAAACTACACAATGTACACTGTCTCCATGGAGTAATTTAATACCATGATGATTCTATAAGTGCTGGTCTGTTTGTATAGTAAGATTTGAAGAGTAAACCGAATAAAAAAACTTGTTGACGTGTCTTAATAATTTAAGAATTCTCCTGAAGAACTGGGAAATATTCGATGCATCCGCCAAAGCGGCGAAATAGGAGAGAGAGGGAGAGAGAGAGAGAGAGAGACAGCGGGAGGGCGTGTGTGTGTAGAGGAGGAGGAGGAGGGAGGGAATGGAGACAGACTGAAGACAGTCCGACAGACAAAGACAGTGAGACTCGAGGCAGTGACAGACATGGCAAAGAGGCATATCAACTCCAAAACAGGGAACTGGACATCGTTTTCTCCAGGACACTGCAACATTCAGCCTGTGTACTGCGCATGTCATGCAAATCCACAGAATGTAATGAAAGACCAACAGATGATCCGTCCAGATCGATCTCAGTCGTCAGAGACGGAAAAAATCTGAAGATGACTTAATGCACTCATCAAAACCATACTTTTTCAAAGTTATTGTCTTTCACACATCAGACACGACATCCGGGATTGACATACTGATCGTGGTAGGGAAAGTGATTGAGGGAGGGAGTAGGAGGAAGAGGAGAGAACATTTGAAGCGAAGGAATAATAGACAAGGGAAAACTACGTGAACAGCAATGTCGACTGGTTTGAACAGATATTATTCCTTTCATGTAAAAACAACAACTACACAAAAAAAGGAAAAATAAAACTGCGCATTTTTTCAGGAATATTTAATTAATTTCTTGACGTATCTTCCTGAAATTTAGCATGACAATGTGAGTTAAGTTGTGTTGATTGAATCTTGAATTTTAAAAAAATGCAATGGATAGAGTTGTCGCTGTTAGCTAGAGCACAAGTTTTCTATACTTGATCGATTGTGAAACAACTACAAAAAAAAAAGATAACCGGATTAACCCTCATCCCTTGTATTGTGTGAACTCATCCACCCTACCGGCAAGCGTGTGGTTAGCCAGTGGTCAGTCAGCCACCTGCCCTCGTGTTGTACCTAACCTCGGCCGTCGGTGTGATCGGGTCACATTGAACAGGCGTATCTTTATTTCAGTACACAATAACAAAAACATAGAATGCTGGATAAATTGTAAGTGACCTGTATAATATTTGGATAAAGTACTTGTCATGAGATGCAGTCAGTTTTATTGTTAAACAGATGGGTTATAACAAAGAATTGTCTACATTTACATGCCGTTTAAAACAAGTTTTACTTTGCAAAGTGTCTGCGGTGTTGTTGTTTTTGCTTTTGTCCCAAAGTTAAATATGGAACTGATAAGGATATAAATTTAAGAAAGAAAGAAAAAAAACGTCACATTTCTGGTTTTATTTGTGGGGCGGTACGTTTGTCTAAATTGCTTTGGAACTGACAAACTCTGGTGGTGGGAGGGTAGAGGTTTGGACTAGAAAAGGGGCTGGGGGTGACGTGGGAGAATCATGTTTCATTTACCGGAACAATGGAGATTTTTTTTACTTTTGTATTTTCTGTGTCTGTGTATCTGTTATTTTAAGTGGCTGGAAAAAATTTAAAAGGCACGGGAGTTAATTTACTGCGTTAATTTAGAAGGTGGAAAAGAGATCACAAACAGGAAAGACAGTCCTCGGATTGCTCTCTACGGAGCAGTCTTAACGCGTGGGCAACACGGGCAGTTTTCCAGGGGCCCCAAGTGTTTGCGTGCAATGTTACGTCAGTTTTTGAAACGGGGGGTCACAGCCAACTGCACTGGCCAGGGGCCCATGAGGTTGTCCAGACGGTCCTGATTCTCTATCGACCTAGGTTCCTCTGCTGTATTTGTATTATACTAAAAGAGGCACCCGGCGTTGCCCGGGATGAATCTGCATCCGGTCTCCTTTATCCTCCCTTTCCTCTCCCTCTGTCTCTAAACTGTATCCCTCCCCTTCTCTCTGTCTCTCTCTCTCTCTCTCCCTCTCTCTCTCTCTCTCTCTGTGGCGTCTCACTGTGTCTCACCCCCGTATTGCGGGTCCCACTCGGCGACCTTTCTCCCCCCCCCCCCCCATCTCAATAGTCCGTGTTTTGCTTTGATGTCTCGCGGCTTGGCTTGTGTTCGTTTATTGTAGATCTAGATCTGGGTCAATCGAGAAGGTACTGAAGTGTTCGTGTTGGGCTTATTTACTCTAAGTTGGTCTTGGAGTGATGTAATATATTGACGTGTTCGTTTGTGATTGGACAATTGGTAAGTATCTCGCATGTTCTGGGTCTGTATCGTGGCGCGCTGGTTGGACGGCCAAGCCACTTCCTGAACGTTCGGACAGAATATAATATAAGGACGGCTAGGCGAAGGAGTGTGTGTGTGCAAGATCTAGTTATTCCTATAGTGTGCAAGATCCAGTTATATGGTTAGATTAAGTTGTGCAAGATCCAGTCTAAGTTATAGTTAGATCTGTGTGCCTTCCCCGTAAGTAGGTTGTGAGATATCTAGCGTTCATCTACGGATATTAAACGTTAGTGTTAAGTTTTCATAGGTCATTTATTTCTACAACAGTTCGAGACAGTTTCATCTTTAAAGGGTAGCAGTTCAGATTATCTGACTCTTCCTATCATAACGTGCTGAAATTTACATCAACTCTTACTCTCTCTCTCTCTCTCTCTCTCTCTCTCTCTCTCTCTCTCTCTCTCTCTCTCTCTCTCTCTTTCTCTCTCTCTCTCTCTCTGACAGATTTTCTGAAGTCAGATCTCCCCACATTCTATTTAAGCTTCGGTGTAAAAAAAAAATTATTTTTTGTCTTTTCCAAATTTTGCGATCGGGACAACCGGCATGTGGCACCTCCCACGCAACTCCACTGGTACTGATGAAAATGACAATCTGTCACATCTGTAACTATTTATCGCATTATTCTATAGCATACTGGCAAGCACTTTCCATATCTCTGAATAAACTATGAGAAAAGACACGTTGACGTAATATTCTGTTTATTATTTTATTCTTTTTCCTTCACCACATATCTTTTTGTTTTCTTACTTTTGAGATAAAACATCATTAATTTAACCCCTAGGGTACCAGAGGTGGAGGAAAGCGTTTCTTAAAATAGCTGAACCAAATTTCAGCAGCATACCGTTTCTTTAAAAATCATTAAATATAATATGTGACCCCTGGGAAGGGGGGGGGGTGCATGTTAAGTGTGAACTCAGTATAAGAAGATTCTATGAAAGATATAACAGTTTCACAGGTCAGATAATTCTCAGGTCATGACTTGGCTTTGTGTTAAAGTGCAGAAAACTTGCAGTGTCTGAGCATTGCTATGGACGGACCGACGGACGTAAGGTTAAATGGACAGAGAGTGGGGAAGGGTGGAATGACGAGAACATGGATTAATGGATAGATTAATGGCTGGCTGGCTGGCTGGATGGGTGGGTGGTTGGCTGGCTGGCTGGCTGGCTGGCTGGATGGATAGATGTATGTATGTATGTATGTATGTTCTGGGTCTGATACAGGCAGACGAAGAAACAACATTATCGTTCAGATCCGCTGAGGCCTTTTACATGGCCTACAAGACACTCAAGGTCAGAGCATTCCATGAAGACCTCGTCAGCAAATCCTCACAGGGCAGAATAGTGAGAGAGGCCACTAAAGCAGACTATAAACATTCTGCCGCAGCCTTGACAAACCACAAAATAAATGACAAGTTACGATCGTTCGTGTGTCGAGGCAGATTGCAGCTCTTGGAATGTGAAAGCCTCTTATCTATCTACTACCCTCAGACATACACCAAGAGCTGCAAGATCTGCAACCACCCGACAGAAACCGCCTCCCACGTCCTGAGCGGCTGCACGAAACAGCAGAAAATATACCAGAGCAGGCACAACAGAATTGTGGACATTATTCACGCAAAAATTGCCTGGTTTAACAAAGAAAAGACTGTTATGAGGGACACTGTGATTAAGCGTAGTCATTTCCTCACAGACCAACAATCACATACAGACGTTTTCCAGCAAACACACACGAGACCTGATATCACCATCATAAACCACCAACAGAAAAAAGCAAAACTTGTTGAAATATCAGTTCCATTTGATGCACACATAAACACATGTTACCAAGAAAAATTCAACAAGTATTTCCCATTGTCTCTTGACATCAATAATACAGGATATCAGTGTGAGGTTATTGTGTTGATCGTAGGAACTTTGGGCATTGTGCATCAGAAATTTAAAACTGGGCTACTGAAGTTGGATGTAAGTAGAACAGAGGCAAACTTTCTAAGCAGCTACTGTAGCTTAAGCGCCATCATTGGATCATACCAGGCATGGAAGCAGCGATGTAAACACCATTTCAAAGCTATTGATTTTTAACACCTTACTGAACAAGCCCTACTGTGCAACTCTTGAGTTCCCATCTTTCACAGACAGCCTTCCATCTACTCCTAGCCTATCACAGCCACAATTTCCACACAGATGCAATGTTTATTTATATTGTATCAGTACATGCAATTGTAATGTATTTCAGTGGAAATAAAGACCCTAGTATGTATGTATGTATGTATGTATGTATGTATGTATCAAAATATTTCAAACAACAAAGAATGAAAGAAGATATTGATTATTGGCGTAACTTGGAACAACAGGGTCAAATTTTTAACAGTGTCATGAAATGCATGCATTCATCATCCAGTGCTGTTCTGAAAAACTCAAGTGTGAATGACAATATCATAAAATTTACAATGAAGGGGAGATTACAACTTCTTGAAACAAATGTTAACATGAATAAATATTACCCCGAGGCATTCCCTCGATCATGTTCCCTTTGCAACCATCCATATGACACAAACTCACATATTCTCAATGGATGTCAACAATTTAAAGGAATGTACTCAGAAAGGCATGACAGAATTGTAAATTATTTGTATGAACACATCTCCAATAAATTAGCCAGTGATATTTGTGTAGTCACAACCAACAAATGTGTTCAGGTGGACGAAAACATCCCCAACAAGCCTGACATACTCATATTAGATGAAAAGAACAAAGATGCTTTTATTGTAGAAATTGCTGTTCCATTTGACAAATTCATCGATTTATGTTTTCATGAAAAGTTTTTGAAATATCTATCACTGCATAATAATATGAATGACAAGGGCTATCACTGTAGAATCATTGTTATTATCGTGGGAGCATTGGGGACTGTTCATAACAAAGCCGCATCAGGGTTAAAAATGCTAGGTTTCAGCAATAGGCAGTCAACTAGCATGTGCAAGTTTATCAGCATTAGCGCAATTATAGGTTCGCAAAGAGTATGGAAAAGAAGGTATAATTTAATCTGATTGAAATAACGTACAAAATGTAATGTCTATTGTACGGAATATATTGGTGTGTTGTACAGCTGAAAATGGTTGAATAGGTGATTATGTAAATGGATGTATTCATTGCATGTAAAAATCATATAGTCAATAAAGTTCTTGAAGTATGTATGTATGTATATCAAAAAAGAGCCATAGATATTATCAAAAACGATTGCATTGTTTCCAGTAATAGCTGTGAAATCGATATCTCCACAGTAGAGAAACATTTCAGGTCAAGGTGTGCTCGTAAACTTGACACACCCCTCACCGAACAACCTTGGGACAACGAGGTCAGCATACCATCACCGGATTGGCTGCCTCACACCGACTTATTTACAGTCGATGAAGTGAAGTCAGCGATAAAAACATTACCAACACGGAAATCCCCCGGCGCTGATGGCGTCACGTACGACACAATTAAGAAAAAAGTAAACAAATTTGCCCCTATCTTTACAGTGATCTTCAACATTTGCTTGACCCACCAGCGGGTACCACCTGATTGGAAACACGGCATCATCACAATGATACCAAAGAGAAACGGAGATATCAACAACATTGAAGACTGGAGACCCATCTCCCTTCTGCCTTCTTCTTATAAACTGTTTATGAAACTCATACAGTCGCGGATGATGCCGTGGATCGCCTCTACTCAGCGCCTGTCACCGAGACCAAAGGGATCGCTGCCACGTAATGGTCTCCAGGAACACGTTTTCTGTTTAAAGACAGCCATAAGTGACTTCTTACATTGTACCTCAAAAATATGCCTATGTTTTGTTGACATTGTGATGTTTCCACTTTCTCTCACTAACTTTCTTCTGACACCAGCCGTGATGGGCACGGCACAAACACACTAAATAATCGACTATCTCTCTTCTATAAGTTATAACAAACGATATCTGTATTGCTTACATATACACAATAATTATTAATTCATTCAATAATAATAGGAACATAGGTCATACAATTTCATGTGAATTTCGATGGAATGAAGTTGATGCAAATCAGTACATGCTAATTAAATGGCTTCGTAATATTCAATTTCTAGCACATTTTATAAAACACATGGGAACATTCAGCATAAGGAAACCTCTCCTTTAGGGGTGTATGGCGCTATCTGGGCACTGGTTCTTCCTCTCTACCCTGGCTTGACTGCGCAGTTAGATCAACAGGTATCGGCAGGTACCAATAGGTCGGGAAGCCAAGAAGCCACGATGTCGTAAATCAAAGTACAAGAAGTTGAGAAGCCAAGAAGGTGTTGTTCTTCCTCCTCTGTAGAAAAACAATCGCAAAGTCCTAATCTACTGCTGGAAGGCATGACTTCCATACTTACTCCATGACGGATATTCATCATTAACACTTTTAACCGCTGACACTGTTATAAGTCAGGCTGCAGCTCCCATACTCCATAGGCTCCCATATAGGCAATAGAATAAACGATCAATACAGTTTTAATGATATTTACACGTTCCCCACGAGGAATAACGCTCTCTCTAACGGACCTCATCCTATAAGGTTTCGTAACATATATATAACGGCGTTTCCGTGACTCTCTCAGAGGCAGTAGTTATACCAAAGTAAACCCACTAGATTTAGGTTCTACAATCATGAACATTAAGTAAAATACACATACATCGTACAATTAACTTACCACTCAGCAACAGCCCAAATGCCGACAAGATACCAAAGATACCACGCTCTGACAAAGGATGTTTGCGGGTTCCCTGACCTTCCCCACTCACAAGACTAGTACAAAGTTACAGTTGCGGTTGTGGTCTCCTCTTCGGCACGAAGCTGGTGAGTGCTCTCAGCGGTCTGAAGTTGGAAGGAGCGTTCGGGGATTTATACCCAGTCAGGTAGCGTCCCAAGACGCTCACCGAGTGTACATTAGTTATCCTAATAGCCACCCCCGTCGACTCCACGTCAAATACTATTGAAACAGCTCTACCCCCCAAGCAATTCCCAGGTGATCTGATCGACAAGTACGGCGGTCAAGTAAACACTACCCTTTTCGGGTGTCAAAGCGCTTCAGTTGCATCGGCTACTTTCCCCCTCTGGCCTACAATAACTCTGTCTCCCCGCCGTTAGCTATCTTCCCACGCTAGCTATACCTTGCCTGTCTGTCGCCCTGTTACAGACATCAAAGACGCTTTTGGAAGTATCGACCACCAGACTATGTTCAATGAACTTAAACGATATGGCTACCCTGTCTTATATATTAATATAACTAAAGACATCTATAGTGAGTCTAGTTTTCAGGTTAAAACTGGCAAAGGGGTCACAGACAAAATTGTTCGGGAAAAGGGGATAATCCAAGGTTGCCCATGGTCTGTAAGACTTTTTGAACAGGGGATTGACTGTTGGTTAAGATGGGTTGAACAAAGTTTCCCACCATATCAAGTACCTAACCCTATTCAAGGCTATGTTGATGATGTAAGTCTTTTAAGTGCAAACATCAACGATATGAATATAATAACAAATAAGACCAGTACTTTTTTTAACACCACTGGTATGGATGTAAAGCCACTAAAGTGTGCCGTTACATTTGGACAGCGCACGGGAAATAACTGGGCAAACAGCAAAACAAATGCTGATGTTAAAGTGCAAGATCAGAGCATTCCTGTTTTGACAAAAGAAAATAGCTATAAATATTTGGGTCATGACATTAATATCCAAAACACCAGTGGGATTTCCCAGGTATGCTCTGTGATAGCCGAATTCAAAACAAACATGACAAGAATCAGTCTTGCCCCATTGCCATCATCTGCTAAACTCCAACTATTGAGCCCCATGTGTATCAGCCCTGTGCTATTCTACTTTTCTAAATATCATAAAAACCACAGAAAAACTGTGGCGCCTTCATCTTGGTTACTAACCAATTGCGTCACTTCCTGCTTCCATGCTTTTGGCGGACGGACGTGCTTTGGTGCTGCTAACGAAGCAAGAACTCGCAGCTAAGTAAACTGGTTCACTTCGTTCCTGTTGAAGTCTTTTATTGTTTTTTTTACTTGACAAAGGCGAAAGCCGAAAATTTGTGTATTTTTTGTCTTCTCTTTAGTTTGCTTTGTATTGTTTGGGTTTTATTTCTCACGCGGGGCTTCGCAACATACAACCTTTTCTTTTTGCCCAATTTTGACTCTACTTTTCTAATTTAATCTTTACTGAAAAACACCTAAAGGAGATCGAAGATGAAATTGTAAACAATGTTAGAACATGGCTGGGTCTAAATGAATCTACATCTAGAAATTTCTTTTTCAGTCCACGAGCCCAAGGGGGTCTCGGAGTTCCTAATCCTGCCATTTTATACCACGCTAAACACCTTGCCTTTCACCTAGAAATGTTGAATAATGATGATGTTTTAGTCAAAAATGCTGCGACCCAGTCACTTGATTTGCATATTGTCACGAGTGGAGTGAGTGCAATTAAGGGGATTGCTACAGAGCGGGTGTAGAGTAAGAAGGGCTCACAGTAAACAAGTAAGTTAAGCGTGCTGTTGTGAGTAGTGGGGGGGGGGGGGTCTGAATGAGGCGAAAGCGCTGTATTACGATCACTGCAAGTTAGAAGGTCCTACGGAACGGACCTGTGAATAAGAGCCCATCGGGCAGACATAAGGGGAGCAGTCGAGAAGACTAGTGAGAGAGTCTTTCCAGTGATGACTGGTACGTAGAATGTTGATTGATTATTATGATTGATGTATTATATTATATTCGTCTATTACCATGATGTAAATAAGTATATGTGAGGAATGTGGAAGTCCTTGATATTGGATATAGCAATGTGCGCCATGAGCGATAGATGAAAGTGAGTTCATGGATTTGTAGCGCGAGTGAGTAGTGTGTACTCCGATGGAAGTGTGTTACCGTAAGATGTGTGGTGAGTGAAAGATGAACTAGCGTGTGTACGCTTCATGGGTTGTAAGGAGAGGTGGAGTGAATAGAAATGGTAGGGTATTATACCAATGTAATGTTATTCTTGTAGGTGTCGAGGACGGGCCGCAGAGCCACCTCGATGAGCACAGGGGATAGGCCAGCATAGGGCCGGAGGCCACACATAGGCCAGAAGTGAGGCTGTCAGTGCAGGACAGTAGAGGCACATAAAGTCGTGGTAGTCAGGCCACGGACAGGGACGTAGATATGAGCGTGAATGTGATAATGCACTATTGCCATGTTGAGGGGAGAATGTACTATTGAAATGATAATGTCTATTGAAATGATAATGTGTTATTGCCCTGCTGAGGTGCTAGGGGAGTGCTAAGGTGTATGACAATAGGAAGGTGATATTGAGAGACTGCGGTGCCAGTAAATTATTAATGTGCTATTAAGACCCTGAGGGGAGAGGCTGAGGCCGAAGTGCCTTTAGGAGTAACTACCGGATTGTGGATCCGAGGGAGAGTGTGTGTGAGAATAAGGCCGTTGTACGGCAGTTGATTTCAATAATATAATGTATGTAATTGCGCTATTATCTGTATAATTATGTTTAATAAATGTGTGGGTCTGATGGATTGTTCTGTTAAGTGTTAACTTGTTTGTTCGTGATTGTTGTCCTGTCATAACTTATTACATCTCCCAGTCTGGGATTTGTGACACATATGACTAAAAGAAAAGTGTCAAAAGTAGAGAGTGATGGAGAAAATATAAATTTTGCAGGATATGAACTAAAAGAAAATGGTCAACTTAATAAGAAAAGCAAGGTCAACTGGTCAAAATCAAATTGGGTCAACCTCCAGGATGTGTGTGCCAGAGAAAAAATTGAACTACAGGAATCTAACAATATCTTTAAATACAATGTCGAGGTTGATGATGATGTTCATTTTTCTCTTCATGATCATGTGAAATTTCAAAAATGTTATAAAAATGTGAAACTAAATAATGTTGTTGGAGAACTGAAAAGTTTGAAATCACAAGGAAGAATAATTAGAGAAAATGGGAACAACATTGATTACACTGTATCTTGTAACTCTTTAACCAACCACAAAATAAGTGATAAAGTACGAACGTTTTGTGTGAAAGGGAGGATGCAAGTGCTTGAATGTGAGAGTCTTTTGCACACATACTATCCAAACAGTTATTCAAAAACATGTAAACTTTGTAATTTCTATGCTGAGACAGTATCCCATGTTTTGAATGGATGTAAAAAACTGAAGCCGCTTTACCAGCAAAGACACAACAAAGTTGTCAATAAGATCTTTGAGAAAGTAAGTGATGTGTACAAAAGGAACACGCATGTCTCATTGAAAAAAGACACACCTTTAAGGCCAGCTCATTTTGATAACACCCAGGAAAATTTTGACACCACTGCCAACAGGCCTGATATTACAATTATTGATCGTGAACACAAAAGAGTATGGCTTGTAGAGGTTGCAGTCTGTTTTGATGCCCATATTGAAAACTGCTACCAAAATAAATTTAATAAATATTTCCCCCTCAGTATGGAGATAAACAAAATGGGATTTAACACCCGTGTAATTGTTTTGATTGTTGGCAGTCTGGGCCACATTCATAAAAATTTTTCTAAAGGATTGTTCCAACTAAATATCAGAAAATATGAAATCCGGGGTCTCTGCAAATACTTAAGCAATAGTGCAATATTCTCATCCCATCACATATGGAAACGCCGTTGTAAATCCCATCCTCTATAATCTATGTACTGTGTCATTACCCTTTTATATCATTATTTCAATATTCTTCATGAGTCTTGTTTCCTGTTTACCTGCATCCAGCATGCTACCATCCATTTTGATGTATTTCTCATCATCATTTTTCTATGATGTTACATTACTTGTATTGTATTATAGAGAAATAAAGATATTGATATGTATGTATGTATGTATGTATGTATGTATGTATGTGTGTATGTATGTATGTATGTATGTATGTATGTATGTATGTATGTATGTATGTATGTGTGTGTGTATGTATGTGTGTATGTATGTATGTATGTATGTATGTATGTATGTATGTATGTATGTATGTATGTATGTATGTATGTATGTATGTATGTATGTATGTATGTATGTATGTATGTATGTATGTATGTATGTATGTATGTATGTATGTATGTATGTATGTATGTATGTGTGTGTGTATGTATGTATGTATGTATGTATGTATGTGTGTATGTATGTATGTATGTATGTATGTATGTATGTATGTGTGTATGTATGTATGTATGTATGTGTGTATGTATGTATGTATGTATGTATGTATGTATGTATGTATGTATGTATGTGTGTATGTATGTATGTATGTATGTGTGTATGTATGTATGTATGTATGTATGTATGTATGTATGTATGTATGTATGTATGTATGTATGTATGTGTGTATGTGTGTGTGTATGTATGTGTGTGTGTATGTGTATGTATGTGTGTATGTATGTATGTATGTATGTAAATTGTCCTGATGGATACGCCACTCACGCCAGCAATTTTTCATATGTAACACATCCTTCAACCACTCACAAAACAGACCGGATATCACAGTCATAGACCCAGTTAATAAGGCAGTAAAACTGGTTGACAGGTGTTATCAGTCGAAATTTAATAAATACTATCCCTTGTGACTGGAAATTAATTCACTAGAATATCATTGTGAAATAATTCTTTTGATCTTTGGTTCATTAGGTCACGTCCCCAAGAGAGTAAATTAAAAGTGGGCTGTGTAAACTTGGCCTAAGTAACACCGAAGCGAAATTTATAGCAAAATACTGCAGTGTTAGCAGTGGCATAGGCTCTTTTAATGTATGGAAGCTGAGAGCAAGAAAGTACGACAGAGGTAGTTTAGCATAAAGTGGAACAATATTGTATTAACTCTAATATTTTACCAGAGAAGGAGATTTGGAGGGCAAGAATGAAAGGGACCATAGCATGTATTTCCGCTTCTGTACAATGTGAAATATTGTTTTTCCAATAAGATATTGTAAGGGTACATTTGACATGTATTTCATGGAAATAAACAAATTTGATATGTATGTATGTATGTGTGTGTGTATGTCTGTATGTATGTATGGATCGATGTATGGATGTATGTATGGATGGATGGAAGGATGGATGGTTGGATAGATGGATAGATGGAATGGATGGAAGGATGGAGGGATGAATGGATAGTTTAATGGATGGATGGATCGATGGATGGATGGATGGATTGAATGATATATGTATGTATGGATGGATGTACTGATGGATGGATGGATGGATGAAGGATAAATGGATGGAATGATGTTTGGATGGATGGATGGATGGATGAAATGGATGGACGGATTAATGGATGAGTGGATAAGTGGATGGATGAATGCATGGATGAACGGATGGATGGATGAACGGATGGATCGACTGATAAATAGTTATTATTGTCTATGTTTATAGAGCAGTGATCATGAGCACAACATTTCCGAAGGACAGAACTGACACAACAGCTAAAGGGTTAATATATTGGAAAACATAACTATACATTTGCCGTCGTGGCAAACTCGTTGGAAGAATAAAAACTAAACAAAAATATGGTGACTAACTTGCAAATTACTTTAAATTTAAGTTGATAAAATCCAGTAAATTCAAACCCCCGTGGACTATATAAACTCTCGCCGTTTTATACAATCAAAGTGACCGACCAGAGAGAAATTCCTACACGTTACCTGAGTTATCATCCAGAAACAGATCGTCATCCAGAACCAAGTCAGGACTTTTCCAGAATAGTAAGTAAAAACCAAGATCATTGGTTGTACTAACTGTCTCCGAAAGAGATGACGTCATCTCGAACTAGCCAATTATTATGACCCACATATTTATAGAAAGCCATCTTTCATTTTGGTGCGTTCCATACACCATTAGGATTATTTAACTTATAGATTCCGGCCCATTGTACCCTTCGGAATGCAGACCGTAATATGCTATATTATTATATTACATGGGTGAGATTCATATTCTGAAAGGTACGCTGGCCTACAAATATTTCTTTCATAATTACCCAGATACAAAGACAGGAACTGTGCAGATATTTGGTATGCTGTTTTTCAAACAATGACTAGAATATGCAGCACACCCTACAAGAAGTTGGCGATAGAAAATCTACTGTTTTGTCATCGTGTTCTGTCAGATTTGATTGGCTATTGCTTGCTGTACGTGAGAGGGAATCCAGACATATGAGAGAAAAAAAATTAGATTTTTGCAGTCTTTTATGGGCTGTTTCTACAATGTGGTGTGATGTCGTATCATTTTAAATTCTGTGTCAGGGTATATTTGTAACTCTTGAATAAGCAGGCCATGTTTCTGTGACTGTGTGCCAATTCTTCACAGAGAAGCTCGTTGACATGCGCTTGTCCTCCATCCTGATTATGAGGTTTGTATAACGGAACTGGGCTGTCAAGAGAATCACTTTGATTGAGGCTGACTTGACCTTATCTATTTTGTCCCCGTTGCTGACTTTAAGGCTTTCATGGTTTGTTTTGGACATTGTTATGCAGTGACCCCAGGCCCTGACACGCTTTTTCTATCCTGGATGAAATCTCGTTGTCTAGAGAAATACCATTGTAGATTATCGTTCCAATATAATGGAAGCCTTTTTAAAGTTCTGTTTCATCGATGGTTATGGGAGGCCGTGGAGCATTGGAATTTCGTACAATTTGAACGAAAAACTCTGTGTTTTCCATACTCACGATAAAACCGAGCTGCTTTGAAGTCTCTGAAAACGTGCTGAGTGCGGCCTGGACATCAGCATGGTTAGTTTCGCTGGGCCCACCTACATCAGTGCAGAATTGAGCTGTCTCTCTGGCGCCGGGGGGATAGGTGCAAACGTTCCAGGGGGGCTCCAGCTACGCGTTTCATGCGTTGTTGTTTTTGTTATTGTTGTTGTTGTTGTTGTTGCGGCCGTTGGATCATGCTCTGATCTCATCCACCCAATCCGATGGGACTAACTTAGGATAGCCATATCCGTGCCCAGCGGGAGTACAAGACATGTCGGGTACCCCCACCTGCTTTGGATGGTCTTTGGAATTGGTGCGTCACAGCCAGGAACAAGCCAGGCGAGAACAGCACCACAGAGGGACGTCCATCCCACCGACACAAACTGATTTTCAGTGCCGCAGTCCACTGCATTAGTCTTGGTTGCAGCCATAAGAGTCTTCAAGGGTAGATAGCCACAGGTTGAAGAGATCGAACAGGAAAGACAGCCTATTTCAATTGCATAAACACAGACATGATGATCGGGTTATTTTGACAATTGTTCTTTTATTTTGTGTCAATTGAACCTTTACAGAAAGTATGAGATGGTCAGTGTCGAGTATCAATTTGTTTTTTCGACTCCTGAAAATTCCAACAACTTGATCATGTCACTTAATACACGGACCAACTTCGGGTATATCGACATATTGAACAGCACACAGAATACAAGATGAAGCGCAGAAAGAAAACGGCTCCGGGTGGAGACTGGTACTCTTAGTTACTTGGATATAATACCTTACCGCATAATAAACCTTATATTTCAGATGAAAGTCTTCATTCTTGTTGCGTTGCTGTTTGTGGTCTGCATGACGGAAATGACGTCTGCAGGGTTCCTAAGGATATGTCAATGTTATGAGAAATGCAGAGCTGGCACTTTTACTTCCAACGAATACGACAAGTGTTTGTTTAAATGTGGCATATCCTGCATCCATAGAGGTCGATATTAAAGGTATGTATTCTTGGTGGAACACTGTCCTCAACTTGCTCGTCTCACTGTATCAAATTACAACATAATAGAGTTTTCCAAACATTTTTTTTTACCCACAACACTAACAAGTGGAAGGAATTGTTGGTAATTCTGTATTATGCGTGTCTTGTTGTTTAGAGTGTTGGGGTTGGGGATGGGTTGTGGTAAGCAAAATAATTTTACCACTGGCAGACTCAGTGTGCATCCTAATGACCTGTAGTGCAGAAGATATTCAGGTGGCCAAAAAAAAAAAAAAAGTAATATTTAGAAAGTGCTATATTATAGATCTAACATTACAATATATCAGTTGTAGAAGATCAGCGTAATGCTGTGAGCATTACGCCATGTCCACTCAGCGTAGATAGTCTAGGGGAAGAGAATGATGACTTCATGGGCTAAGGACAATGGCAAAATTGGCTTCACACACATACACATACACCCCTCCACACACATACACACACTTCCCCATCATTTCAAGTTTCCATATCTAAGAAAAGATCTTTCTGCAGGCCGAAAGGCCCAGCTGTATGAGCGGCAGTGCGTCTTGCTATAGACATCGTGAGGTTTTCTTTCTGTTTTGTCTTCTTTAATAGTCTAAATACAGATGGATACCATCATTTTAAAAAAATCTGGTTTTAAGTGTAATATGTATTTTTTCTAATTCGATCTTATCCAACAGATTTCCTGACCCACAGACCGGGCCAGATGTGACCTGCAAAAACGTCGGATGAAACAGAAATGGAAATTGATATATAAAAGAAATACAGTCTGAACTTGCGCCATATTCTGAATTGGGTAAACCTTTACGACAACCTACACAGTTTATGGAATGTTTAAAGAAATGATTAAATATTGAACATCTTCACATTGGCTGAATTGAGATTTTATCGATTGTGTTTTATTGCTGCCATTGTTGTATCTCTGCTAGTTGTGTGTACTTATTGTTTTTGAAAGTCTCTCAGTGTAAATCCCAGTCCGACATGTACCGACAAACAAAACCAGGTGCAAAACTTCAGCCCTTGCTGTTTGGTTTGGTGTAAATTTAGGATCGGAGTATGGTATAAACAAGGGATAATTAAAACAGCCAAACGGAGATCACATTTCCAAGTCTTGATCTCAACCCTCTAAAATGACCATAAAACCACACACTGTACACTGTCTACATGGAGTTATTTAATAGTAATACCATGATGATTCTATAAGTGCTGGTCTGTTTGTATGGTAAGATTTGAAGAGTAAATCGAATAAAAAGCCTGTTCACAGGTCTGAATAATTTAAGAAATCTCCTGAAGAACTGGAAAATATTCGGTGCATCCGCCAAAGCGGCGAAATAGGAGAGAGAGAGAGAGAGAGAGAGAAAGAGAGAGAGAGAGAGAGAGAAAGCGGGAGGGCGTGTGTGTGTGTAAGGGAGAGGAGGAGGGAGGGAATGGAGACAGACTGAAGACAGTCCGACAGACAAAGACCGTGAGACTCGAGGCAGTGACAGACATGGCAAAGAGGCATATCAACTCCAAAACAGGGAACTGGACATCGTTTTCTCCAGGACACTGCAACATTCAGCGCGTGTACTGTACACGTCATGCAGATCCACAGAATGTAATGAAAGACCAACAGATGATCCGTCCAGATCGATCTCAGTCGTCAGAGACGGAAAAATCTGATGATGACTTCTACTTCAAGTGCCGGATCTGGAACAGATATCGACGATCATGGTTCGCCACTCATTCCTCCGTCGGATGCTCTCAAAAAGCCCATATTGTCCTGGTTTTTCCCCGTCTTCCATCTGTTCAAACTCTCTAGATATGTTATTCTTTGTCTACCTCTGCTTTTTTTGCCCTCTATTTTTCCATTTAGAGCAAGGATTTCAAGACATTCGTGTCAATTCAGTGTCCCATGAACTGCAATTGTCTTCTCTTAATTGTTTTTATTAGTGACCGCTCCTGATGGATAACTAATGCACTTAAAACCATACTCTCTCAAAGTTATTGTCTTTCACACACCAGACACGTCGTCAGTGTCAAGAGCAGGTTAAGTGTATAAATGCCGTGCTAGGCCACGGGTTGAATTCAAAGTTTTTAAAAAAAAAACTACCTAGTGAAGTGTCCTTGAGCTGTTTTAGTGAGCAACATGTTTTGAGTTTTGTTTTGACATAAAAACTGTAGATGGTTAAAAAGGAATATGTGTAGGTAGACCAGGGATGGCAGAGCAGCTCCAGTTCGTGATTCAATAGCATTGTTAGAGGGTGTGAGGTGGTTGTAATTGACTGTTGACATTCAGTGGTTCGTGAAAGCACGAATTGTGCTGAGTCAAGTTAATAAGATTTTGGATTTAATTATTAACCTATTTAGAAGACGACCTTGTCTGTCTTAGTGCAAGGCCGTAACCGACTTACACAATAGAATAAATTAATACTGCGAGCTCAGCTCGCATGACCGCACCAATCAAATCTAGGGATTTGGACGGTAGTTGCAGGTGGCTAGACATTATAAAAGTCAGCCCATACCTATGTCCATTATCACATGCAGAAAAGTTTCCTTTTGCGAAGTGGTCGGCGTGTTCGAGCCAGATCAGAACAGAGACGCAATAGAGCAGACCATCTATATGAGGAGCCTAGAAATGACGAGCTCCAGCTAATAGCTACCCGGATTTTGTCCACCATGCAACGCCTTTGTTGATAGTCCCTGGTCCTTGATGGCCAGGGAAAAATGGTATGCATTGTAATTGTATGTCAGAATTCAGATGTTACCAGCAGTATGAGAGTCTGCTCCTAGAGTCACAGCCAGGCAGTGCCAGTATTAGAATATATGACAGGAGCCATTTACTCAAAATGAACAGTTTTTCAATTGAATTTCCCTTCATTTAGTCTCTTACATGCTTTGTATTCATTTACAAAGAGAAAATATGGGATATTTTGTTCATATTATCCACTTTTCACAGCTTATTGTAGATAGAAACTGAAGCTGGCATGCCGGTTTGTAATTCCTTCCATTAACCCATTAACATCTTCATCATCATCATGCTTATCTGATTGTGGCTATGCCTGCTACCATGGATTACCATTTTAAAGGTATGTATTATTGGTGGAACACTGTTCTCAACTTGATTGTCTCACTGTACACGACATAATACAGTTTTCCAAACATTTTTTTTTTTACCGACAGCATTAACAAGTGGAAGGAAGTATTAATAAGTCTGTATATGCGTTTCTTTGGTTTAGAGTGTTGGGTTTTGGGATAGGGAGCAAATTATTTTACCACTGGCAGACTCAGTGTGCATCTTAATGACCTGTATGGCAGAGGGTCTTCAGGTGGCCAAAAAAAAAAAAGAGAGATTATTTAGAAAGTGCTACATTATAGATCTAACTTTACTGAAACAGTTTTAAAAGAAATATTCAATACATTTATCAGTTGTAGAAGATTATTGTAATGCTGTGAGTATCACGGCATGTCGACTTAGCGTAGTCTAGGGTAAAAGAATGATGACGTCATGGGCTAAGGACATTGGTAAAATCTGCGTCACTCACACATACACACACACACACACACACACACACATTTCAAGTCTCCATATCTAAGAAAAAATCTTTCTGCAGACCGAATATAGTGCATGTTCAAAATCCCATGCCAGTCCCAGATGTATGAGCGGCTGTGCGTCTTACTATAAACATTGTGGGGTTTTCTTTCTGTTTTGTCTTCCATAATAGTCTAGATACAGGTGGATACCAAGGCTTTGCTGATATCCCTATGGCTTAGCCCATTAAAAAAAAAACAAACTCTGGTTTTAAATGTATGTGTTTGAGACTTCCGGTAACGGCTTTGAGGTCAAAGCCGGCTTTCAGCGGGCTCCATATTCTTATGGTGTTTCTGAGGTTTATGGGGATTTACTAAGGTTTATTTCGGTGAGGATTCATGTAAGTTGGTTGTTGTTTGCTTTCTATACACTTTTCGAGCTCTGTACAGCTGTCATTTTGTGTTAGTTGTCTGCATTGATACTGCGCTAGTAGTATTTACATTACAAGCTGGACAAGATGGCGGCTTCCAGCACGGAGAGGCCACCAAGTGCAGTTACTGATCGGGGCGTATGCTTTGTATTGCATTCGACAATTGCCCCTCCTGATGGTAGCTTCATCAAGGGTCTAGATCTATGTAGAGCCTGTGAAGCTACCACTGGACCTTTAGGAGTGGAGGGCGCTCAAAAAATTGGGGGCCTGTGGAGGATATATGTTAAAGGGACTAGTGCCAGGGAAAAGCTGCTAACACAGGGGATTATATTTAACGGTCAGTCTGTCTCGTTGCTAGCGAGAAACCCTTTCTCTGTCACTGGTGCAACGACAAGCACAACTAAAATTATAATCGGGGGCATCCCATTATCGGTGAGTGTTACGAGTCTGGTCTGGGTGTTCTGAATTAATGGGATTATGACTGCATTTTAAAATCGAGAGGTATTTACTAATTAAGCTTTCATACCATGCCACATACTAATAACAATCTGAATGGTTGTTATCAACAGACCTGCAGGGCCACAAATTTATTTACTTATTATTCCCTAACAATTTCGTCTAGCTCTTACATACTAAAAAGACAACATCAGCAGCACCAAATGAAAATTCAATACTATGTCACTAGAAGTCTCCTCTAGATTCCTAAAAGATTATATCATTCTGTCTCACTCACAATTTAAGTATTACTTATCTATTTCTCAGATATAGTCTGCCTACTATCTAACAAATAATATTCTAATGTCTCAGACGACAATGTTATCTCAGTTATTTGTGCCTACCGCTTATAATGGATCAAACTCGTCAATACAAACTGACGTAGTTAAGTTAGATCTAGATCTGCTCTAGGATGGGCTGGCAATCCCCAGCCTCATCCAGACACATCAATTTCAATTTACAAATGTGTATGCCAGACATTCATGCTAGATCTAGTTGCAAGCTAATATACATGGAAGTCTTGCATTCTTCGGTAGCACTCCTACTGGAAAATTAAGGTCAGCTTCACGTTCATTGTTGAATCAACAGGCAGACACTTACACTTGGTCCCTGATCAGAAATCAGGGAACAGTAGATAACAGCAGTGGGTAATCTCACAAAGAGCATATGGTCTCATTTCAGTGTCTATAATGGACATAGACATGAATATAACAGTCTTCTGATTCTTCTGGCAGAATCCCGCCGACCGCCTGCACAGATGGATATTTCTGCATGGAGTGTTCAAACATAGGAATGGCCAGGCTTATATACTGTGCGGCCGGCTGCAAATTAACATGTCAAAACCCTTCCTAAAGTCTCTAAACCCTCTACGTTTTATGTACGAATTTACTATCTCCCTTTACTCACCCCTTCTCTTCCCCTGTTAGAGTTCATCAAAATCACGGGGTCGAGAATTGCACCGTCACTGCTAACTTATCCATTTATTCTATCTTGCCCCACTTTCTTTCCATCTCTAAGAAAAAGCGTTACAAAAACAAACTGTTCACGAAAACAGTTCAAGGACATTTCCGCTGGTTATAATCAACGAAACCGTGACAAAAAAAAACAAGTCGTGACCCAGCACGACAATTATAACCCTACCCTTGACATCCCCCACCCCAGTGAAAATTTTAAGAAAAATTTACACGATAGGATCCAAGAAATCCCAAAGTTATTGTGGTAGGGGCTTAAGTAGTACTGTAGAAAACGAGCCTTAAGCTTGAGGACAAAAAAAATCTAACTAAGAACGTGCATATTGGATGGACAAAAAGCATACAATTATTGATGCCACGTTCTATAGAATCTATTCTATCGAAACATTCTTACTGCAGACAATCAAACTTCTCAGGAACATCTATAATAACAAATGAGTATATCACTGTATACTGCTGGATTAAAGTATAACTATTATCAAACAATGAAGCCTTACTGAAGGAATAGGCTCATAATTATCTAGTCAACACATAATTGCTGCTTATATACACATTCACACACAATATATTGTTAATTAAAATACTGTGGTATCCAATGGCAGCAGTAGCTCTGGTAGCTTGGTTTGCCATGTCTCCATCTCATTGACCCGCTGACAAGGGCGTCAGGTTTGTCAGAAGTTCAGGTCACAGTCCGGAATGACGCTGGTGGAAAGAGGATATTCACAAAAAAGGATTGTAAAACTGGTTCATAAAGTAATGAACAAGATAAATGTGAATCCATCCACAGTTTAGAATTGAGGGGGACAAGCACTATCCAACCCCAATACAAGACACAACACTCTTTAATAGGGGACTAAATTAGACGTGACAAAACATCAGCTTGGGAATTGTCACCCCCAGGGATAGACCGGATAACAAACCGGTATTCCTGGAGTGCAAGACTCCACCTCGTTAATCGAGCATTTTTAGCCCTGTTAGCCTTTAAGAATAACAACGGACGATGGTCCGTTTCAATTATAAAGTCGGACATAAGTAGATATCGCGAAAATGCGTTTACAGCAAAAATGATAGCGAGGCACTCTCGCTCGATAATTGCATAGCGGCATTCCCTATCTAGCAACTTGCGGCTGGCGTATAGACATGGCCGCAAGGTATCGTCTCGTTCTTGTAATAACACAGCTCCCAATCCCTTGTCCGACGCATCAGTGCGGACAATAAATATTTGGTTTATATCTGGAAGTATGAGAATGGGGGAAGTGGAAAACAGTCGTTGAACGGTACGAAGTGTATCAGCACATTCGGTTGTCCATTTCACTTTATTAGGAAAATTCTTTCTTGTGAGGTCCGACAACGGAGCTGTAAGCGAAGAAAAATTTGGAATGAATTTCCTATAATAGTTAAGAAAGCCCAATAAACTACGAACTTCTTTCTTAGTTCGAGGGGGTTGGAGCTTTAAGATGGTAGTTATCTTCTTGTCATCAGGGGTCTGAACGCCGTGGGCAATTGTATGGCCCAGAAAATTAATTTCATTATATCCTAAAAACACCTTACTGGGTTTCGCCGTAAGGCCAGCTCGACGAAGAGCAATAAAAACTTGTCGTAGGGCTGCGAGGTGGCCCGACCAATTGGTTTGATAAATACAAATGTCGTCAAAATAGGACAACACGGAATTCATATCCTGGAGCAATATTGTCATCATACGGGCGAAAGTGGCAGGGGCTGTAACTAACCCGAAAGGCATATAGCGCCACTGCATAAGACCCAACGGGGTCTGAAAAGCGGTATATTGCTTGCTATTCTCATCAAGCGGAATTTGCCAATAGCCTTTGGAAAGATCAATTTTAGAAAAAATCGTTGCCCTCGCTAACTGCGCAAACAGATTCTCCTGGTTGGGAATCGGTTCAGCGTCATATATCGTAACCTCATTAAGTTTACGATAGTCAATACAAAAACGCACTGTATCATCTTTTTTTTTCACTAAGACGATGGGTGAGTTATATGGGCTCGTCGATCGCTCTATCACTCCCAGGTGAAACATGTTACGTACCTCGGTTATTATAGTCTCTTGTGCGTGCAGCGGACGCGGGTATGGTTTAACAAAGACGGGTATATCCGTCTTTAATCTTATAACATGCTGTACCAAAGAAGTCTTACCTGGTAGATCAGTAAAGACTGTAGTAAACTCGTTAAGTAAATCTCTTATATCTTGTCTTTGCGATTCAGACAGATCTGGATTTATATTTACATCCGATGTATTTTCAGAAGATTGCAGCGCGGGGATTGAATGCTCTATCTTAATAGGATCATCTTCGTCAACTGCAACTAAGGCCGCATTGGCCTGAGCAATCACATTTCGGCGATTATTCTGACGATTATCATCGTCGGACAGGTACTGCTTTAACATATTTATATGGAAGACTTTGTCCTGTCCCCGAATCTTGATAAGATAATTTACTCGAGAAAGTCTCTTTAGGACTTTAAAAGGTCCCTTCCATGTAAGAAGGAGTTTATTTTTCGTCTCCGGAAGGAGAACAAGAGTTTGGTCTCCGACGGCCAAGGTTCGCAATCGGCTACCTTGATCACGATATAGTTTATAAAGACTCGCATGCGCAGCTGAAGATTTTTGTGCGAGCTGACATGCGTTAAGAATTCGATGGCGCAAGTCTACAACGTATTGATATGCAGACCGCGTATCGTTATCGTCGGTGTCTGATCCGGAGAATAAATCACGGAGTATGGCCATTGGACCACGCGGCTTACGACCATACAATAATTCGAAGGGGGAAAAACCCGTCGATGCGTTCGGTAGTTCTCGGTATGCAAAGAGAATAGCGGGGAGTTGTCGATCCCAATCACTCGGCTTGTCGGCCGAAACTCGCGCAAGCATAGCTTTCATGGTAGCATTCCACCGTTCACAGCAGCCATTAGACTGTGGGTGGTATGGAGATGTCAATCTTTGTTTAATCCCGACCAATTCCAAGACTTTCTTAAAAAGCTCAGAGGTAAACTGTGGACCTCTGTCCGATAAAATTTCAACGGGAAATCCAAGACGCGAAAAAATAGTAATAAGCGCGTCAGCCACATGATCGGCTGAAATGTCTTTTAGTGGAATGGCCTCTGGCCAACGGGTTGCGTAGTCAATAACAGAAAGTATAAAGCGATGTCCTCTGTCTGACTTGTGTAGAGGCCCAACTATATCTACGGCAATGCGCTCAAATGGTCTGGAGACCATAGGCATCTCCTGCAGAGGAGCCCGCGATGCTCTCCCTTTAGGAGTACGTCTCTGACATACGTCACATGTTGATACGAACCGGTTTACATCTGCGTAAATACTGGGCCAAAAAAATTGCGATAGTATTCGAGACTTAGTTCTGGCCTTTCCTTGGTGACCCGCCAAGGAAGTGTCATGCGCGAGACGAATAATGTCGCGACGAAAAGATCTTGGTACTACAAGCTGCATAACGGCCTCTCGCTTATTCCGAAAATTACGATATAATAAGTCATCTTTAATAAGAAACTTAGAGGTATCCGGCGCTGTAGGATCAACTTTAGTAAACAAATGTTTCAATGTGGGGTCTGAATGTTGCTCATCATGGAATGCACTAGACGTTATGTTTACTTCAATAGTAGGGTTACTCAATGCACTGTCTGCTCGTTGACTCGATTGTAGGCGTGTTGTCGCACAAGCAACACTCTCATCCTCAGTCCAAATTTCCAAGTTACCGATAGGAAACTTATTTACTTGAGGTACATTCCCTATGATTACATCAGCCACTGGATTAGGCAGTACACATGCGGTAACAATACCTGTGAGAAAAGGTGTATCAATATAAACTTCTGCAAGACGGAATCGCTCTACAGATCCGCCAAAAGTAATACAAGTTACATCCTTATCCAAAAATTGTGTTGGACTGACTAGTGACTGTCGAACGCCGATAGTCGTGCATCCGGAGTCACGTAGAACGGAAGCGCGAATTGCGTTCACGCGGCCCTGGTAAAATGTTAATTCCCCCAGTTCATGTAGGGCAGACATGACTGGAATAGCTTTTGATTGTCATGAAGATTCAGAATGACCGTCAGTTTCATAAGGTGTAGATTTAACAGAGCAGGCATTTGCCGCTTCCATTTTCACGTTACAAAATTTTTGTATGTGGCCTACCCTATTACACCTAAAACACATAATACGATGAGGATCGTTTCCACGATAAGGAAGACTCTGTGGTCTATCATAATCATGATTATTATCAAAATGCACTCGTCGCGGCGGTCCCTGAGGCCGGTTATATTGCTGGCCTGGATAGTTGCCACGATAATATGGGCGAGGCTCGTAAAAAGAATAACTCTGGTATCCTCGACGTGGGGATAAATTACTTCGATTCGGAAAATCCCTCTGTCTAAAAAAAGGCGGCTCTGATTGAGAGCGCGGATTTGGGGCCTGACGACGAGTCGGCCTTGAACGATCGTGTCCGGTTGGCGCTCCTTTGCCCACGTTGGCATAACACGGTGTTGTAGTTGAAGGCTTTGCCAAAGGACGATTTGGGTGGGCGGACGCATAACGTTCCGCGCACGATGTGATTTCTTCAGAGGATGTCGGTGCCCTCTCTTTAAGGTGGGCAACCAAATCGGAATGACATGCCGTATAGATTTGGTCTTTTAAGACCAAATCATAAAGTTGGGAATAATTTCCGGTAGTCACGTTCGCGAGCTCGATCCAGCGATCTAAGTAATGTTTCAGCCGATTCACATAAGTTGAGAAATTTTCAGATGGCTCAGGTTTACATGCGCGAAATCTCTGATGAAAGCCATCCTCGGTATGCTGGAATCGTTTAAGCAGTGCTGTTTTAAGCTTGTCATAGTCGTTGGCATCCTCTACTTTGAGGCTATGAAATACTTCTAGAGCCTTACCTGTTAGTAAATTAGACAGGCATGAACTGTACATCGCCTGCTGCCATCCGACGCATTTAGCGTGTAGCTCGTACCGATGCAAATATGCGTCGATCCGGTCGAGTTTTTCATTAAACGTCGGAAGTTTTGGTTTCTTAGCATACGTATTGCTGGCAGCAGTGGGGGCCACAAGCGATTCTCGCTCTAACTTCTTTATTGCGAGTTCATGCTGTCTTTCCTTTTCTCTCTCTCTTTCTTTTTCTCTTTCTCTTTCTTCTTTTTCTCTTTCTCTTGCTGCTAACCGATCCTCACGATCTCGGTCCTGTTGTACTTGTCGTTCGCACCACGAGGCGCGTTCTTCTTCTGGTATACCCAGAGCTTTGGCAGAGTCAATGTATTTGAGAAACTCGGCCATGATATGTTAAAATCTGTAATTAGTAAGTATTTACCTACTGTTATGGTATATCGCGGTATCAATTATATTATTTCTAACAGTTACTCTCTCTCAATATTAATTCAGTGTCCTACGTTAGCACTGCTTGGCGAAAAGAACGTTCTATCTCTCTCTGTAAATTGCAGGCAGTGTCACTTCCACTGCAAAAATTTTAGCTCTCTCTCTCTGAATATGACTTCTAGTAAGGCAGTGCCGTCTATCCGTTGCTCCCACTGCAATAAAATATATATATCGCCTTTAATGCGACAAATTAGTGTCTTGAGTGATCACTCTCAAAATTTATGTCTCTCTCAACGCGACGAACCAGTGTCCTCTGTTATCACTGTCAAAAATGTATCGCTCTCTCAATGCGACAAATGAAAATTATATCTCTCTCTCAACGCGACAAATTTGAAATATCTCTCTCTTCTTAAAACGCGCACACGCAGTGTCTTCTGTTACCACTGCAAAATTATTCTCTCTATATTCGACGTGAAATTATCACGTGATCAAAAATTTATTCTCTCTCTCTCTCTCACATATCAATACCAGATTACAATTCAACGTGGTTTTAGCACGTGAAACACCTCAGGCATATATTGTAAACATAGCAATGTTAGTATACTAGTTTAAAGTTTATAAGGAAGAAAAAAAGAAATACACTAAACAGGACGTTAAACTCACAAAAAAAAGACGAACGATAACAGACCCTACAAGTCCTAACCTATATTACAGAAAGTTTAAGAAGAAGACAGGAGAGACATCTTCCTAAAAAAATGTAAGGAAGGAAAAGAAACGCCACAATCTATACGAATAATGGATCCCTAATAGAACTATTCACAGTGAAGCAAATCCCCCCGAGTTATCAATAGCCACCAAGGCACTCCAATATCCTTCGAAATGGCAAAGGAGATATGCTAAACTATGACCCCAACCAACCTCCCGCTCTTAAACTAAACATATAGTAAATGGAAAAAAGCCTGGAAATACAGAGCGGAAAGTACCTCGCCCTCCTCAAGACTGTCAAATAGATGGTTCACTTATCTTTCTTTTTGAGGAATTCAGATGGTAGATATCCTCAAACCATAGCTTGTTCCAAGCCCCAAAAAAAATGCGTTTGTGTCTCAGGTAGATCTATACGGTGAATGGTGTCCCTCGCCGGTGTCGTCGGGTCAATGGGATGATGAGCTCACCATATGAAATTGAACCAAAATATTATATTAACACAAATTGCCTATAAACTATAATAAAAAGGACCTGAAATCACAATGTTATAACAGTACAATACTAAATAATGGAATAAAATGCAATAGGTTTTAGAATAATTTACCTAAATGGCATGGTGTTATTTAAGTTCTTTAAGGGGTCCCTCTCCAGTGTTACGAGTTTGGTTATTAAGAATTATAAGTGTTACGAGTTTGGTTATTAAGTATTATAAGTGTTATGACTGCATTTTAAAATCGAGAGGTATTTACTAATTAAGCTTTCATACCATGCCACATACTAATAACAATCTGAATGGTTGTTATCAACAGACCTGCAGGGCCACAAATTTATTTACTTATTATTCCCTAACAATTTCGTCTAGCTCTTACATACTAAAAAGACAACATCAGCAGCACCAAATGAAAATTCAATACTATGTCACTAGAAGTCTCCTCTAGATTCCTAAAAGATTATATCATTCTGTCTCACTCACAATTTAAGTATTACTTATCTATTTCTCAGATATAGTCTGCCTACTATCTAACAAATAATATTCTAATGTCTCAGACGACAATGTTATCTCAGTTATTTGTGCCTACCGCTTATAATGGATCAAACTCGTCAATACAAACTGACGTAGTTAAGTTAGATCTAGATCTGCTCTAGGATGGGCTGGCAATCCCCAGCCTCATCCAGACACATCAATTTCAATTTACAAATGTGTATGCCAGACATTCATGCTAGATCTAGTTGCAAGCTAATATACATGGAAGTCTTGCATTCTTCGGTAGCATTCCTACTGGAAAATTAAGGTCAGCTTCACGTTCATTGTTGAATCAACAGGCAGACACTTACACTTGGTCCCTGATCAGAAATCAGTGAACAGTAGATAACAGCAGTGGGTAATCTCACAAAGAGCATATGGTCTCATTTCAGTGTCTATAATGGACATAGACATGAATATAACAGTCTTCTGATTCTTCTGGCAGAATCCCGCCGACCGCCTGCACAGATGGATATTTCTGCATGGAGTGTTCAAACATAGGAATGGCCAGGCTTATATACTGTGCGGCCGGCTGCAAATTAACATGTCAAAACCCTTCCTAAAGTCTCTAAACCCTCTACGTTTTATGTACGAATTTACTATCTCCCTTTACTCACCCCTTCTCTTCCCCTGTTAGAGTTCATCAAAATCACGGGGTCGAGAATTGCACCGTCACTGCTAACTTATCCATTTATTCTATCTTGCCCCACTTTCTTTCCATCTCTAAGAAAAAGCGTTACAAAAACAAACTGTTCACGAAAACAGTTCAAGGACATTTCCGCTGGTTATAATCAACGAAACCGTGACAAAAAAAAAACAAGTTGTGACCCAGCACGACAATTATAACCCTACCCTTGACAGTGAGTAATGAGGAAATAGAGAAGGCCCTGACTAATAAAGGTGTGATGTTGCGCTCATATATACGAGAAGAGCATTACAGGAACGAAAAAGGGGGATGGACAGGCTTTAAAACGGGAAGACGTTTTGTTTATGCTGATATCCCTTTAATAGATATTGAGGTATCCATTCCCATAGGCCTGTGGAAGGGTACCATTTACTATAGAGAACAGGTCAGACCAGGACGACACACCAACAATAGTGACACTACATCGACACATCCTGTAGACAGCAGTAAGGACACAGAGGAAAGTGTATCAGTAACACACACAGCCAATATTCCAAACACAGAACAATTAGACCAACACACAACAAACTCTAACACGGTAAGTACTTGCTCATCTAAAGCTAATTATGCAGGTGTGACCAGTCAGGGGGCACACGTAAGTCGCCCCAAAACACGAATAGGTGAGCGAGGTGCTACAAGTAAACAAACAGACATAAAACAAATACTTCTAAACAGATCTCGGAGTTTGTCTTCCCGAGGACTACGTGAGTCCGCACTCGGCCAACAAAACAAAAGAGCCGGAGAAACGATTGAACCACCCAGTGAGAAAGTAAGGCGACAGGAGGAGGAGGTAGGCGGTTGGGAGCACAACCAAAAGAGAAACGAAACTTAAGTTCTCCTCATTCACGTGTGCTTAGCAGGCAACGACCAGGACCGAATAAGGACTACACTTTTAGAAAACTCCTATGTTTGTTCTGTCTCTGAATTGCGAGGCCTAAATAAAAAAAGTAAACGTTCCAATATTTTTAAAAAATGCAAAAAATATGATATCTCATGTTTACAGGAAACTCATGTCACAAGTGAACAGGGGGAGGAGTGGAAGAAGGAGTGGGGGGGAGAGATGTTTTATTCTGTGGGTACAAATAGAAGTAAAGGTCAAATTATTCTCATCAATAGAAACCTACGTTATGAGGGAATTAGATTGTTGTACTCATCAGATCGGGTGTTAGGCATTTATATCAAAATACGGGATTCAGAATTTTGCATTTTCAACATATATGGTCCAATAATTAGAGCAGAAAAAATACCTTTTTTAAACCAGTTGACCCAAATAATCGCGACTTATGACAATAATATAGTATGTGGGGACTTTAATGTCGTCCTTGATAATGACCTCGATATAGTAGCAGGAGAGCCGCACGATGTAAGGGAAACCAGCGAGCTGCAAAAGATGTTGGACAGGTTGGACTTGATTGACGCGTGGCGTTTGTTTCACCGGACCGAGAAAGACTACACTTGGGCTAGAAGCACACCGTTTATAGCCAGAAGGCTGGATTACATTTTCTGTGATAATAATCTACTGGCCAATATTGAAAATGCATACCATGAAATTGTGATCTTCAGCGACCACAAAGGGGTAGTAGTCAAAATATGTGATAATACATTTAAAACAGGACCGTCGATCTGGAAACTTAATAACTCCTTATTGAAAGATGACAATTTCGTCCTAGAAATGAATGCATTCATAGATGATTTTACAAGGGACAACTCAGAGCTTGAACCGACTGTTAAATGGGAACTTCTTGAGGTTGAAATAAAATCTTTCTGTGTACAGTATTCAAACACAAAGAACCAGCTCAGGAAAAATAAAGAACGGGAATTAGAACTGGAGATTGAAAGGACAAATAAGCAGTTACTGGCAGAACCTAACAATCAAAACTTACAAAAACAAATGGCAATCCTTAAACAGACTTTAGAAATATTTCTGCTACATAAAGCAAGAGGGGCCCAGATAAGGTCGAGAGTTAAGTGGATAGAGCAGGGTGAAAAAAACACAAAATACTTTTTATCACTAGAAAAGAGGAACGGAATTGTAAACACAATATATGAATTAAGGGTAAAGGATAACGTCTTTAAAAAACCGTTAGACATATTGGATCGGATCCGACAGTTTTTTGAGGGTCTGTATAGGAAAGATAGTATAGAAATGGAAGGAAAGACATTATTGAATGACTATCTGGAAAACACTGAATATCCAATACTAGACGAAGGCGAAAAAGAACTAATGGAAAAAGATATTACAGTAGAAGATATGGGAAACGCATTATCTAAACTTAACAATGAGTCAGCACCTGGGAGTGATGGACTTACGACTCCCTTCTATAAATGTTTTTGGTCTCGACTTAAAACATTGCTATGGGAAAGCCTATCATATTCAGTTAGAAAGGGAGAACTTACAGCCACTCAAAAAAGGGGAGTAATCACATTAATACATAAGGGAAACAATCTAGAGAGGAATAACATAAACAACTGGAGACCAGTGAGTCTTACCAACACAGATTATAAAATCTTTTCTAAATGTCTAGCCTTAAAACTCCAGAGGGTCATGGGTAAACTCATACATAGCAATCAGGTAGGTTTTATTAAAGGCAGATCTATTACGAATTTGATTCGTACTATAGATGACTGTTTGACTTTAGCAAGGGAGGGAGAGGGTGGGGCAGGCATTTTGGTCTCACTGGATTTCCAAAAGGCCTTCGATAGTATTGAAAAAAAAGCAATTATATATGCACTTGAAACCTTCAACTTTGGTAATAACTTTATTCAATATGTCAAAACATTGATACGGAGTACAGAGAGCTGTGTAAAAAATGGGGGCTGGGTCTCCAAATGGTTCAATACAGGACGTGGAGTGAGGCAAGGCTGCTGTGTCAGTCCTCTACTGTTTATTTTGGTGGCAGAAATTATGGCCATCAAGATAAGACATAATCCAGATATCAAGTGTATACAAATGGAAAATACTCTGAATCATAAACTGCTCCAGTACGCAGATGACGTAACATTGATGTTAAACCATACTGATGACCTGAGAGAAGCTCTCAGAGACATCGAAACATTTGGAGAATTTTCAGGGTTGAAATTAAATAAGAACAAATGTAAAGGGATGGAAATAGGAGATGGGAATATGAAAACTTGTGATATGGGAATTTCGTGGCTCAACAAGGGAGATAACATGAAAATACTGGGCATTTACTTCAATGCTGATAAAGAAATATCCTGTGTGGAAGAGAATTGGAAAGAAAGGGTAAGGAAACTTGAAGAAATCATCCAAAGATGGAAAAGACGCAATTTATCATGTTATGGTAAAGTAACTGTGGTAAAGAGCCTACTACTATCACAATTGAGCTATATAGTACAATCAGTAAGTCTGCCACAAAACATACTACAAGAAATAGACTCTAAGATATTTAAATTCATCTGGCAGAAAAAATATTCAAATAAGAAAGCATTTGAGAAGGTAAAAAGAACTGTAATTTGCAAAGAATTGTCTGAAGGAGGATTGGGTATGATTAGTATAAAGGACCAACAGAAAATATTCCTAATGAAGTGGATGAAATGGCTGACATCGAAAGGCAATAGGACGAATGAAAGCCACATAAACACCTCTGAACATTTCTTCTCACAGTTTGGGGGTAGCAAATACTTTGTAGAAAGTAATTTCAGCCTTAAACGTAAGGCAAAAATAAACACTATCACATCTTTGTTCTGGCGAACTGTAGCCAGTGCCTGGATAGAAGCAAAGGACACAAAAGTAATTGTTAGTGACACGGACAACATGTCACTACAGGAATTGTTAAATCAACCCTTGTTTAATAATAAGTTGTTCCAATATAAAAGAAACCTCCTTTTCTTCCCGAAATGGATCAAGGCAAATATAAGATATATACATGACGTGTGGAGCGAGAGAGGAATAATCGGAAGAGAGACCATAGAGGAAAAAACAGGAAATTACCCAAGCCTAATGTTTGAATATAACGCAATGATAAATGCCTTCACAGAAAACCAGAGAACGCTTTTAGGCAGTGTTACAAGGAACATGATTAGGGAAGCAAAAGAGACAGCTTGTAAGCTTCCTGAATATATTGAATGTTTCTTTGCCAAAACTAATAAACAAATAAGAAATAGATTTCTAAACAGTAGAGAAGGCACTAGTTGTGGAGTTGGCTTCTGGAAAAGAAAGCTTGATATCGATGTCACAAAATATTTTATGGTAGCAAAAAATTCATCTAGGGAAAGTAGACTTAGGCTTCTTCACTTTAAATTAATCCATAATATCTACCCTACCAATATTTTACTTACAAGAATAGGAATAAAATCATCAGAAAATTGTGCTTATTGTAATGAAAGAGACTACATAGAGCATTTCTTCTTTCACTGTAAGAAAATCAGGGGATTTTGGAATCATATAGCCAATGTCATTCATATGAAAACAGGCCATAAATTAATCATGAACGAGGTGAGAGCACTCTTTGGAATAGTGAAAGAAGATTGTAACGAATGTACAAGTAAGAAAATAAATACTATAAATCATATTATATTAGTGGCCAAGCTATGTATAAGTAAGCTGAAATATGGAACCATGAATAATATTTTCCATATCTTTGAAATAGAATGGAAGAATAGAGAACATTTCATCGAATAGCTATTATTTGTACGCCACGAGATGTCTCAGTATCCTTAACTCATCTCAGGCCCCATTAACGTTAAATATGAATGGAAATATTATTGTATGAGCGAGTGAAATACAGATCAAGAAAAAAAAAAAAAAAGGGCAATGACGAAAAGATGAAAAATGCAACAAATTTTGGTATTCCAAGGTGCATGAAAGTAAAGTTATTTCACGGTCACTTTTTTACTATAATTATTCTGGTACTGATAATATTATATTATTATTATTTGGTTAGAAAATTGGCAGACTTTTTTTTTTGCTGTTTTGTTTTTCTTGTCTCGATTGACTCTATTATGCATCATATTTGAATTAATTATTTTATAGATGACTCATCCTCTTAGTATTTAAAACCATTGGGAACACGTAGCACATGGAAGACAGATTTATTTTATTTTATATTTTTTCTGAAATGTCTGTCTGTTCTTTTAATCTGTATTTTTAAAACTTCTGCTCAGGTTTATTATATATATTTACTGATTATCATTATGATTGGCTTGTGTTTGTATTGCTACAGTACCAGCTGTTTAAAACTGAACTCTAAAACTGATCAGCTGATAATGTTAAAGACCTAGAGGGTTCGAGAAGGCCGACAACACAGAATTCAGTAGTTAACAATTCTGGGATATAAAAGACTCAAGTTGGGTCCGATCCCCAGGATAGTCCCGATAGACAGCTGTGTATTCATTTACTTGGTTATATTATTATGGTCTCTCTTACTCATCTATTTATTTATTCATCTATTTATTTATTCATCTATTTATTGTCCTTAGTCTTCACTCTTAATTCCTTCGAGTATCTACATGTATGTTCAAACACACCTATATAGGCATCTATATATTTAAAAAAAAAAATAAAAAAAATTGAAGTTGTTCATCTCTGTTGGCTTAATTAGGTACCCTATTATTTCTTTATTTAGTGATCACTGAGTCATGCACTGAATGAATACATTCAAAATCGCATTTCAATCTGAGCTCTTAAAAAAAAAAAAAAAAAAATGTATGTATTTTTTTCTAATACGCTCTTTTCAAACAGATTTCCGGACCCACAGACCGGGCAACACGTCATCTGCAAAACACAAATTCAAACTGATATTTGCAAGAAATACAGTCTGATCTTGCGCCATTTTTCTGAATTGGATCAACTTTTAGGACATCCTACACAGTTTACGGAATGTTTAAAGAAATTATTAAATATTGAACATCTTCACATTGGCTGAATTGAGATTTTACTGATTGTGTTTCATTGTTGTGTTTCTGGTAGTTGTGTGTTTTTGAAAGTCTCTCAGTGTAAATTCCAGTCCGACATGGACCGGCAAACAAAACCAGGTGCAAACGTTCACCCCTAGTTGTTTGGTTTGGTGTAAAGTTAGGACCAGAGTTATGGGATAAACAAGGGATGATTAAAACAGCCAGTCGGAGATCACTTTTCTAAGGCTTGATCTCAACCCTCTGAAATTATTACAAAACTACACAATGCACACTGTCAACTCGGATTTATTTAACACAATATAGATTTCTTAAATACCGGCCAGCCGGTCTCTTTGTTCTTCTGTCTGTTTGTGTGTTTTTCAGAATAACTGAGAAATACTGGGTTCATCCGACTACTGCCGTGGCGGCAAAATAGGAGAAGGGGAAAGCGAAAGAGAGCGAAGGGAGAGAGAAAAAGAGAGAGAAAGAGCTACAGAGAGAGAAAGAGAGAGAGGGGTTGTGTGTGTGTGTTGGGGGCGGGGGGGGGGGTTGTAGAGATAGACTGAAGACAGCCCTACAGACGAAGACAGTGGACAGAGGCACTGATAGACATGACGAAGAGACATATCAACTTCCACTTTCCAAGACAGCCAACGAGAAATCGTTTTCTCCAGAACACTGCAACATTCAGCGCGTGTACTACACATGTCATACAGATCCACAGAATGTAATACAAGACCAACAGATGATCTGTCCAGATCGATCTCAGACGTCAGAGAGGGAAAAATCAGAAGATGACTTAATGCACTTAAAACCATACTCTTTCGAAGTTATTGTCTTTCACACATCAGACACGACATCCGAGATTGACATACTGATCGTGATAAGGAGAGTGATGGAGGGAGTGAGCAGGAGGAAGAACAGAGAAAAGTTAGAGCGAAGAAAGAACAGACTAGCGAAAACTATGAAAACGAAACGGTGACTGGTTTGAACAGATATTTTATTACTCCTTTCATATAAAAACAACAACAGAAAGAGGAACAACAACAGCAACAACAGAGCGGCGTTTTTTCAGGAATAATTAATTAATTTTTTGGCGTATCTTCCTGAAATTTGGCATGACACTGGACTATGCTAATAGAATCCTGAATTTTAGTATTTAAATAAATTGCAGTGAATAGCATGGTTGCAGTGATCAATAGCACAATGTTTCTGTATTTGACTGAATGTGAAACAAACAAAACAAAACAAAACAAAACAAAATGACCGGATTAACCCTCGTCCTTTGTAATGTGTGAAGTCATCAACGTGGCGGTCAGCCTGTGGCTAGCCAGTGACCTGTCAGCCATTCTCCTGTGTCTTGCCCCTAACCTCGTCGGTCGGTATAATCGGATCACTTTGAACGAGCGTGTGTTTTATTTTAGTACACAATAACAAAAATTTACTGATAAATTGTAAGTGACCTATATAATATTTGAATAAAGTACTTGTAATAAGACGCAGTCAGTTTTACTGTTAAATAAACGGTTCTCAGTAAAGGATTGTCTACATTTACATGCCGTAAAACATGTTTTACTGTTTTTGCAAAGGGTCTGCGGGGTTGTTGTTGTTTCCTTGTTTTTTGGCTCCCTAAGTTTAATATGGAACTCATAATGACATAGATTTAAGAAAGAAAGAAACTTTACATTTCTGAAGTCTGTTGGTTTTATTTGTTGGGAGTACGTTTGTCTTTAATTGTGTTGGAACTGACAAACTCTGGTGGTGGGAAGGTAGGGCTTAGGGCTGTATGTGTAACTGGAAGCGGAATTTGAGAATCATGTATAACGTGCCGGAACAATTGATAATTTTTGACTTGGTTGTATTTTCTGTGTGTGTATTTGTTATTTTGAGTGGCTGCAAACAAAAAATTTAAAAGGCACGGGAGTTATTTTACTGCGTTAATTTAGAAGGTGGAAAAGAGATCACAAACAGGAAAGACAGTCCTCACATTACTCTCTACAGAGCAGTCTTAACGCGTGGACACACCGGACAGTTGCCCAAGTGCCCGCGTGCAATGTTACGTCAGTTTTTGAAACGGGGACTCACAGCCAACTGCACTGGCCAGAGGCCCATAATGATGTCCAGACGGTCCTGATTCTCTCTCGACCTAGATTTCTCTGATGTATTTGTATTATACTAAAAGAGGCATCCGGCGTTGCCCGGGATAAACCTGCTTCCGGCCTCCTTTTCCCTGCCTTTCCTCTCCCTCTCTCTCCACCCTCCCTCCCTCCCCTTCTCTCTCCGTTAGGGACTCTGCTGCTGCTGAGATTTCTATTTTCAAATATACACACTTCATACTTGATTTTACATTACAAAATCATGTTAGGGGTGACAGAGATTGAGAAAATACATCACAAAGCGACATTTACAACATTCCTTGACTGACATCGTCGAAAATAAGTCGCAAAAGGGTGATAATTTCACAATTTGATCAGTTTATCACTCATGAATTTGTGAGCCGATCTCCTTCAAATTTTATGACCACATTGTTAATGTTCAAAACAGGGCCAAACTTCATACAGCAGCCAAACTCCACACAGCAGCATATTACGATAAAGACAACTGCAAAGATTTCAGAGCTCCTGTACTTTGTTATGTCTGCCCATGTACAAATTTATGGAGGTATACTTATTATTATACTTAGAAAAACAAAAAAAGTACGACAAAAGAAGATTCCAAGTATGTAAATTTCCTGTTGTATGATAATGAATTATACAATAACAGAACTGTGTATAAAGTTTCAGCCAATTTGGTTGGTAAATGACTTAGTAATAAACATTTTAGTGCAAAAATTTACGAAATGAGGAAATAGGAAAACATGACTCAAACTGTCTCCACCACTCACATTCCATTCTCTTCTTGTACCAATGTCCACCACTTGATACCATGATCCTCACATGACAGACAGCAGATCGAAAAGCGCAGGGCCAATCCCTTTCTAGTGTCGTGTTGAAGCAATGAGGACAAGGGAATCCCTTCACGAGACAACTCAGTTGGTTGAGCTCAACAACAGTTCTACCACTTTCGTCTCGGCCATTGTGTGAATCCGTGTCAGGTTTCTTACTACTGCTGTCATGCCGCTGCATCTTTATTTCAGATCTAGTTCTACTAGGGGTTGCACTTCTGCTGGCAATTGTCGCACTTTCAGATCCATCATCAATCACGATGTTACTACTGTTAGTGTTGTCGATAATGGCGTCATTGTTGCCGATAATGGGATCATTCGATTCACTTACCTCACAACCAAAAAAAGCCTTGAATTTTTCTCCTCTTCCTCGCCTCACTGAGATGTTGAAGACGTGTAGATTGTTTTTTTCCTTCCCGTTGTGCCCAGATTTCACAAGATTGAAAGAGACTTTTCACAATAACTTTGATACGAAGACTTGAAGAACTGACAGTACATGAACCGCAGTGTAAACATCGCGAGGGCCCAGTTGACACGGACGCTCAGCGATCGGACCAATGAGCGTTCGCTTCCGTTCACTTTCAGCCACTGAAAGTGATGCATGATCATGAGGTCAATGCGTGATCACAACTGAGTGAATGAGAAGCTGGGGGGATCTTATGTACCATGCGACCATTGTTTTACTCTAAACTGGGTTACATTCTTTCAAAATGGATATCGATACCAGGATTGCTTAGAGGAGAAAACAAGCTAAACAGTGATACCAAACACTAGCGGGTGGAAAGCAATGTTCTGATTGATCTGTGGCATCAATAAAAGATGTTTTTCAGCAAATCACACGAAAAATGACCTAACCATAACATTTTCGAAGGCATTTTATGGCTCAACAGAAGCATTTTTCAGAACGTCTGATCGCATGACAATGTGTGGAAATGGTTGAAGTATTGATTTCTGTAAATATGTAAAGGTCGGTAAATTTTCGATTTTTTTTTTACCAATTTTCCACTCGCAGTCCCTTTACTGCCCCCCCCCCCCCCTCTGCCCACATTCTGTTTAAGCCTCGGTGTAAATAATTATTTTTGTTTTTTCGAAATGTTGCGAACACACAACCGGCATATGGCACCGCCCACGCTACGCCACTGGTACTGACCAAAATCACATTTTGGCGCGTCAGCTGTATTTATTTATCATATTAATCTATAGCATGCTGACAAGTTTAAGCACTTTGCATATCTCTGACTAAACTAAGAGAAAAGACACGTTGACATGACATTTCGGTTACTTGGTTATTCTTTTTCCTTCACCACATAATTATCTTTTTGTTTCCTACTTTAGAGACAAAACATCATTTAACCCCAAGGGTACCAGAGGTGGAGGGAAGCAATTCTTAAAATAGCAGAACCAAATTTTAATGTCAGCATTATATCGTTTCTTTAATTTATTAAATGTAATATGTGGCCCTGTGTGGAGGGGTGCATGTTAAGTGTGACTTCAGTAATAAGAAGATTCTTTGAAAGATATAACAATTTGACAGGTCAGATAATTCTCAGGTCACTATTTGGCTTTGTGTTAAAGTGCAGAAAACTTGCAGTGTCTGGGCATTGCTTTGGGCAGACCGACGGACCTACGGTTAAATGTACGGACGGTGGGGAAGGGTGGAATGGCGAAAGCATGGATGGACGGGTAGATTAATGGCTGGCTTGCTGGCTGGCTGGATGGGTGGATGGATGGATGGAATTGTGTATGTATGTATGTATGTATGGATGGATGGATGAATGGATGGATGGATGGAATGATGGGTGGGTAGATGGATGGATGGATGGATAGATGAAATGTTTGGAGGGATGAATGGGTAAATGGATGGATGGATGGATGGATGGATGGAGAAATGGATGGATGGATGGATGAATGCAATGGATGGATGGATGGATGGATGGATGGATGGATGGGTGGATGGATGGATGGGTGGATGGAATGATGGATGGGTAGATGGATGAATGGATGGATAGATGAAATGGGTGGAGGGATGAATGGATAAATGGTTAGACGGATGGATGGATGGATGAATCGATCGATTGATGAATAGTTATTAGTGTCTAGGTTTATAAGGTAGTGATCATGAGCACACCATTTTTGAAGTAGGCCCTAACAGACACAACAGCTAAAGGGTTAATATATTGGAAAAACATAATTATACATTTGCCGTCGTGGCAAAAATGGATGGAAGAATAAAATCTAAAGAAAAATACAGTCACTAACTTGCTTATTACTTTGATCTAAGATGATCAAACCCAGTAAATTGAGGCCGCTTAGGGAGTTAGCTGACTATATAAACTCTCGTTGTTTTCTACAATAAATTTGACCGACCCGCGAGAAATTTCTACACCTGAGTTATCATCCAGAAACAGCTCTGTATCCAGTACCTAGACAGGCCTTTTCCAGAATAGTAAGTAAAACCAAGATCATCGGTTATACTAACTATCTCTGATAAAGATGACGGCGTCGTCTTCTCGAACTATCCAATTATAATTATTCATATATTTAGAGAAAGTCATCTTTCATTTTTGTGGGTTCCATGCACAATTAGAATTATTCAACTTATCAACCATTAGAGTCTTCACCAGTAGACAGCTACAGATTGAAGAGACTGAACAGGAAAAACAGCCTGTTTCAGTGACTTGACGAAACTCTTAGATACAGTGCAGAGACTTTGTAACCCGACGTGCCCATATTTGCTGTCGAATGAAATTCATAATGACAAATCACACAACGGGTCAACTGGTTCACTCTTTAAAACATTCTTAGACAAGGAAACCGACAAGACAAAAAACAGGCTGGCTAACTGACCCTTATGTAATCACCATGGTGTTAAATTACCCACTGTAGATACCGTATGGCTTATCGTGTGAGAGATCGTGTGGCTTATCCAAGACCATTCTTCAGGGAACTGTGCAGGGGAGGAGAAGAAGAGGAAGGCAAAGGAAGAGGTGGACCGACAACATAGCGGAGTGGACCGGGAAATCCTTCGCCCAAACTCAGGCGCTCGCAGACAACCGTGAAAAGTGGAGGCACCCGACGAGGCTCTCTGTCATGCAGCTCCCCTACGATCCTGGGGGATTATGGGATCAGTGACAGTGACAGTGAGATACCGTATTTTTATGACAATTTTTAGATCACGACTTGGAAATGTGATCTCCAATTGTTTTAATTATCCTTCGGTTATTGCCATACATCTAATCTAGTCCTAAATCAAAACTGCCTAACCGTTGAGATTCATAATCTAGTTCTACTGGCGGTAACGGGGCCACAAACACAGATGTGATGATCAGGTTATTTTGACAATTTTTATTTTGTTTTGTATTCATTGAACCTTTACAGAAAGTGTGAGATGGTCAGTGTCGAGTATCAGTTTGTTTTTTCAACTCCTGAAAATTCCAACAACTTGATCATGTCACTTAAGACACGCGCCAACTTCGGGTATATCGACACCGTGAACAGCACTCAGAATAGAAGATGAAGCCCACAAAGCTAACTACTCCGGGTGGAGACTGGACCCTCAGTTACTTGAATACTTTAATACACAATAAACTTTACTACATAATAAACCTTATATTTCAGATGAAAGCCGTCATTCTTGTTGCGTTGCTGCTTGTGGTCTGCATGGCAGAAATGACGGTCGATGCTTCATGGTTCAAAGACACATGTCGGTGTTCTGAGAAATGCAAAGCTGACAATACACCTATCAAGGACTTCGGCAACTGTTTGTTTAGATGTGGCGTGTCCTGCGAACGGTCACGGTGGTATTAGTAAAGGTATGTATTCTTGGTGGAAACAGTGTTCTCAACTGGCTCGTCTCACAGTATAAATATATAACACAATAGTCTTTCAAACGTCTTTTTTTTACCCACAACATTAACAAGTGGAAGGAAGCGTTTGTAAGCCTGCATAGAGGCCCATTGCGGATATCCGCCGTGTTAGCTGTCAAGCCCTCGCATATCCATGGCGATGGTAGCATTGATTTTGATTCGTTAGCTGATTTCCACTGAGAGCACTTCAGGCATCGCGAACCAATCGGCGGCGAGCTAAGAAAAAGTTCACTACAATAAACAATGACACGTGTGTACACGCACATGGGAGACATTCGGTCAATTCTTTCACTTCCTCTCCCTTGTTTACATGGATGGTAGGGAATCTGAACAGCTTGGATCCATCCTTTCCACCTCTGTCATAACAGTCAGCTGCAATGCAACCAGCAGGCATTTTACCCGCTTAGACATATCTCGAATTTACACTCGTCAGCTGATCCACCCGCCATTTTTGGTGTCGGAAGTACAAAACAAAAACACTCTGTGACGTCATTCACAATGGGCCTAGGTGTGTCTTGTTGTTTAGAGTGTTGGTGTTGGAGATGGGTGGAGGAGTAGATTGTTATACAAAGTGTAAACTCAGTATGCATCTTAATGACCTGTATTGCAGAAGACCTTCAGGTGGCCAAAATAAAATTTTAAAAAAGTAAGTATTATTTAGAAAGTGCTACATTATAAAATTATTGAAACAGTTCGAAAAGAAATGGCTAATAAATCAGTTGTAGAAGATTATAGTGTAATACTGTGAGCGTCACGCCATGTCGACTCAGCGTAGATAGTCTAGAGGCAGGAAATGATGACGTCATGGGCTGGGGACATGGCAAAATCTGCGTCACACACACACACACACACACACACACACACACGCATAAACTTCCACATCATTTCAAGTTTCCATATCTAAGAAAAGATCTTTCCGCAGACCGTAAGTCTCAGCTGTGTGAGCGGCTGTTCGCCTTGCTATACACATTGTGGGTTTTTTCTTTCTGTTTTGTTTTCCTTAATAGTCTAGGGGAATGGGAATGATTTTGCTGATATCCCGATCGTTTGGTCTGTCACGAGTGGAGTGAGTGCAATTAAGGGGATTGCTACAGAGCGGGTGTAGAGTAAGAAGGGCTCACAGTAGACAGCAAGTTAAGCGTGCTGTTGTGAGTAGTGGGAGGGTCTGAATGAGGCGAAAGCGCGGTATTACTATCACTGCAAGTTAGAAGGTCCGACGGAGCGGACCTGTGAATAAGAGCCCATCGGGCGGAAAGGGAGCAGTCGAGAAGACTAGTGGAAGAGTCTTTCCAGTAATGACTGGTATGTAGAACGTTGATTGATTATTATGATTGATGTATTATATTATATTCGTCTATTACCATGGTGTGAATAAGTATATGTGAGGAATGTGGAAGTCCTTGATATTGGATATAGCAATGTGCGCCATGAGCGATAGATGAAAGTGAGTTCATGGATTTGTAGCGCGAGTGAGTAGTGTGTACTCCGATGGAGGTGTGTTACCGTAAGATGTGTGGTGAGTGAAAGGTGAACTAGTGTGTGTACGCTTCATGGATTGTAAGGAGAGGTGGAGCGAATAGAAATGGTAGGGTATTATACCAATGTAATGTTATTCTTGTAGGTGTCGAGGACGGGCCGCCGAGCCACCTCGATGAGCACAGGGGATAGGCCAGCATAGGGCCGGAGGCCACACATAGGCCAGAAGTGAGGCTGTCAGTGCAGGACAGTAGAGGCACATAAAGTCGTGGCAGTCGGGCCACGGACAGGGACGTAGATATGAGAGTGAATGAGATACTATATTATTGCCATGATGATGGGCAAGTGAACTGATGTATGGCAATAGGAAGGTGATGTTGAGAGACTGCGGTGCCAGTGAATCATTAATGTACTATTAAGACCCTGAGGGGAGAGGCGGAGGCCGAAGTGCCTTTAGGAGTAACTACCGGATTGTGGATCCGAGGGAGAGTGTGTGTGAGAATAAGGCCGTTGTACGGCAGTTCATTTCAATAATATAATGTATGTAATTGCGCTATTATATGTATAATTATGTTTAATAAATGTGTGAGTCTGATGGGTTGTTTTGTTAAGTGTTAAACTTGTTTGTTCGTGATTGTCGTCCTGTCATAAACTATTACATCTCCCAGTCTGGGATTTGTGACACTGGGGGCTCGTCCTGTTTACCTGTGGTCATTTTGACATTGTGTATTCGTTATATTTAGTTCTTTTTCTGTTGTGCTAGGAATTCGTGCTGTTGTCTTTGTTCGTGGGATGAATGGAAATTTCATGATGATATGATTTATGTATGTTTATGAATAATAATATGTATTGATGCATGTATTGCTATGAATAGGTATTAATGTGTATTTAAAATTTCTGCAGAGAGTGTGTGTGCCAGCCTGTAGAGGTCAAGCAGCCAGAGCTCCGAGAAAACGGGAGAAATTTAGATCAAGGGTGAAAGTTAAGTGAAATTCTGAAATTTTGTGCCCTGGATCGGGGGCTGTTCCTTTAATCTGTCTTTTTCTCTGTTTTTGCTGTTTTCGTTTGCTGTGTTGAACCTAGTTTATCCTTTAAAAAAAAGGTGTGATAAACTTGGAACTTCGTTCATCACGGTGAACATTCTGTAGGGCTTTGCTAGTGTTTAGTTGTAGCGTCGATATCTTCTCTGTTCCGCAGGAAGACGTATTCTCTTGTCCCTCTTTCTACCTATCTATAGATACGTTCTTTTTTTTCAGACTCTGTTCTTGTTCGTACCGTGTAGTGTAATCGGCGTAGTTAGGTTGCATTCTTTTTTCCATTATATTTTCTTTTTTAGGTCTTTGTCCTAGTCTGGTTCGTTGTCCTTGACGTACTTGTGGTCCTTCTACTGTATTTCTTCATTCTTGTCGTTTCTATTTTCTTTTATAATTAATAGTGCTATACATTTTATAGATATAGAATTAGTTGTGCTGTAAAGGTAAATTTCTGAATTGTATTTGAGACAACTGGGTATTGTTATATCTGTTGTGATCTCAGGTCTCTGGTCGTATCGTTAGTGATCATACCGACAGGTTGGTCGTCTTATAATAGATACCATAACCATAAATCTGTGAAATGGCGGAACTCCAACAACTAATGAAGTTGGGTAAGGAACTTGGCCTGGAGGGAGAGGAGTTACGCGGCTGGATTAAAGAACAGCAGGCGGATTTGCGCGATGAGCGTGCTAAGGATAGAGAGCGAGAAAAAGAGGCTAAGGCTCAGGAGCAGGAGAGAGAGGCTAGGGATAAGGAAGAAGAAAGAGAGTTTAAGTTAAAGGAGTTAGAGGCTCAGCAACAGGAAAGGGAGTTTAGGCAGCAGGAGATAAGGTTAAAGGAGATAGAGGCGCAAGTAAAGATCGCCGAGTTAGAACTCAAAAAGAATGCGCCAACAGGAACAGTTGAGCGGCAGGTACACAATAAAGGTGGCGTCAGGATTAAGCTCCCTACGTTCGACGACCGGAAGGACGACATAGACGCCTTCCTTTACAGGTTCGAACTGAACGCACAATTGCAATGGGGGGAAAATAAGGAATTATGGGCCACGTACCTGGCCTCGCTTTTGCAGGGGCGAGCGTTAACCTACTTTAAAGAGCTACAGCGCGAAGACGTGCAAGATTACGATAAGCTGAAGGCTTTGCTGCTTCGCCGATTTGCGCGTACCGAGGAATATTTCCGGGAGCAGTTTAGGCGAGCACGTGCAGATACCAGGGAGGACTTTGCTGCCTTCGTCGCGAGACTAACGGAGTATTTCGCGAACTGGGTAGACTTGGCGCATGTGGGCACGGATTTTGCTAAACTGAAAGACTTAATGATCCGTGACCAGCTGTACGCGTCGTGCCACAAAGATCTGGTGGCTTTCCTGAAAGAGAACGAACCCGCGACGGTGCAGGAGGCGTCTAAGTTGGCGGAAGCATACCGTACGGCACATCCGTCCAAACCAGTCGCCAGGGCGTACGTCCAAGATGCTGGGTACGTCGCCGTTGTCGAGGGGTCGCCGGCAGGACTTAGGGACAGGTCGCGTCAGCGTGGTGCCTATAGCGGGCAAGCCCAGGGGCAGCGTAGGGGCTATCACCAATCACCGGCATATGGATCCGGTAAGTTTGACCGAGCAGGAGGGCTAGGTCGCGGTAATGGCCGGGGGCGAATTGTGACCTTTGCCGATGACCGACAGCATAGGGACTCTAGTTCCGGTCGCGATGGGTCACGGGGACCCAGGCCTAGTGCAGCACAGGGAGCGGAGTGTTGGACTTGCGGACGCGTGGGTCACTTTTCACGCGAGTGTAGGGCCGCGAAGTGTTGGAACTGCGGTAGAGCGGATCACATCAGCGTGAATTGCCCTGCAGGTAGGATAGCGGCGAACGTGGACAGTAGCTCCAGTCCATGTTCCCCAAATAAATTTCATCATGCGGCTGCGTGTGTTACATCGGACAACGGAGGCGGACAGTATTCTAAGTGTCCCAGTTGTGAGAAGTTATTATCTTCCGGTGTTTTACCTTGTGGGAGAAAGATCCCCGTTATAAATTCATGTCATACAGGAGGTGGTCTTAGGGTTTATCCGGGGTTTGTTGGGGACGAACCGGTCTCGGTTTTACGAGATACAGGATCTACCGTTGTGGGAGTGCATAGGGATTGCATTCGGGATTCACAGCTTACAGGTGAGACTGTCCCGTGCATCCAATTTTCGGGGGCCATTGAGAAATTACCCATGGCAAGAATAATGATAGATACACCTTTCCTTAGCGGGGAAGTCGAAGCAGTCGTTGGTTGTTTTCCAGGCGCCCAGCTCATCATTGGGAATGTATCACGGGTAGTTTCCCCTTCCGATGAGAACGTGCAAGCATGGTCGCAATCAAAAGGTATTGACTTTTGCGCCGCGGTAGCTGATAAAGATAAGATTAGACCTTTGGCGACGCCAGCGGTCAACCTAGATATCACGCCAGAGCGCTTGGCGAAATTACAAAGGGAGGACCCATCATTAAACCCATGCTTTGGGGAAGCGCGAACCGAGAAAACGAGGAGATATAAGAACGGGTCGTCCTCCTTTGTTGTTCAGGCGGGCATTCTGTTCCGTATGTACGTCACAGTGGCTTCCGTTCAAAAGCAGGTCGTCGTGCCACGGTCGTTAATGGCAACAGTATTGCGTCTGGCCCATGATGTCCCATTAGCGGGTCATATGGGAAGTGCTAGAACCAAGGAGAGAGTTCTGAAAGATTTTTATTGGCCATCGATACATAGAGATGTACGGCTGTATTGTAAGACGTGCAGTGCGTGCCAAAAGACGACGCATAAGGGTCGTACACCCCAGGCTCCTCTTCAAAAGACCCCCACGGTTTCGGAACCGTTTAAAAAGGTTTCGATAGACCTTGTTGATTTAAGAGAAAGATTATCTTCAGCGCGCACTATAGCAGAACAAGCGTCTAGTATCGCTTCAGCAAGAGCAAAAGACTATAAAGATAGAGGTTCCAAACTGAGAATTTTTAAGCCAGGAGACAAGGTCCTATTGTTGTTACCTACGGACCATAATAAGTTATTGATGACATGGAAAGGTCCTTATGTTATTGAGCGAATTGTTTCGAAGATAGATTACGCTATCCACATTGATGGATCAGTAAAGGTTTTCCACGTTGATATGCTGCAGAGGTTTCATGAGAGACCAGAGTATCTGTATTCTCATATTAGTGTTGAAGGACATACCTAATGTCGTGTCATTCTTTGACGATGTAGCATGCCATACGTCGACATGGTCTGATCATATTCAGACACTAACAGTAATTTTTCAACGATTACGTCATTTTGGGTTAACTGCTAAACCCGCAAAGATGGATTTGGCATGTCCAGAGATAGTATTCTTAGGACATATTGTGGGTAGAGGTGTTCAGAGACCTGAAGAAACAAAAATTGACAAATTAGTAGGGTTGCAAATCCCTAAAACAAAGAAACAAGTCAGAAGCTTAGTGGGAATTTTAAATTATTACAGAAAGTTCATTCCAAATTTTTCCTCCTTGTCATCTTCTCTTACTGACCTTACTAAGAAGGGACAACCCGATAAGGTCCAGTGGACGTCTGAATGTCAGACAGCATTTGATAATTTGGTGACAGCATTATCATCGTCACCCATTCTGATATTACCCGATTTTCGATCTAATTTTATCCTCAGAACGGATGCGTCGGACTCTGGTGTCGGCGCTTGTCTTCTACAGGAGAAGAACGAATGTCTCCATCCTGTATGTTATGTCAGTAGGAAGTTATTGCAGAGAGAAAGAAAGTATTCTGTGATAGAGCGTGAGTGTCTTGCCATTGTGTGGTCCGTCCAGAAACTAGGACGTTATCTCATGGGACAAGAATTTTGTATCCAGACAGACCACAAGCCACTGACATTTTTGTCGAAGAATCGTTCGTCCAGCCCACGCTTGTCTAGATGGGCATTGGCTTTGCAGCCGTATACCTTCGTTATTCAACCAATCCCAGGAACCAGCAATCATATCGCCGACTACCTTAGTCGAGCCTAGGGGAAGATTTCAGGAGCTTATACATCGGAGGACAGGAACATTGACAGGATCTGTGTGAATGAGTCGACTTTAAAATATTGACATTATAAATATGATATGAAGAATGGTTGATAGGTTGATTGGCTTTTGATTCTGTATTAAGTATTGTGGTTAGTTAGCTATTCATGATGTGACACATATATGCATATTGCAGGCCATATTGATCCCCATATTTTCCCCTGATTTCGGTATTTTATATACTAGGGGAACTGCTAGGTCATTTTTTTTAGTGTAGGTATTGCTCACGCTCACTCGTTGACAGTCATCTTGATGCGATTTGAAATTAATTGCATTAATTTTTTTGGGGTGGGGGATGATGTCACGAGTGGAGTGAGTGCAATTAAGGGGATTGCTACAGAGCGGGTGTAGAGTAAGAAGGGCTCACAGTAGACAGCAAGTTAAGCGTGCTGTTGTGAGTAGTGGGAGGGTCTGAATGAGGCGAAAGCGCGGTATTACTATCACTGCAAGTTAGAAGGTCCGACGGAGCGGACCTGTGAATAAGAGCCCATCGGGCGGAAAGGGAGCAGTCGAGAAGACTAGTGGAAGAGTCTTTCCAGTAATGACTGGTATGTAGAACGTTGATTGATTATTATGATTGATGTATTATATTATATTCGTCTATTACCATGGTGTGAATAAGTATATGTGAGGAATGTGGAAGTCCTTGATATTGGATATAGCAATGTGCGCCATGAGCGATAGATGAAAGTGAGTTCATGGATTTGTAGCGCGAGTGAGTAGTGTGTACTCCGATGGAGGTGTGTTACCGTAAGATGTGTGGTGAGTGAAAGGTGAACTAGTGTGTGTACGCTTCATGGATTGTAAGGAGAGGTGGAGCGAATAGAAATGGTAGGGTATTATACCAATGTAATGTTATTCTTGTAGGTGTCGAGGACGGGCCGCCGAGCCACCTCGATGAGCACAGGGGATAGGCCAGCATAGGGCCGGAGGCCACACATAGGCCAGAAGTGAGGCTGTCAGTGCAGGACAGTAGAGGCACATAAAGTCGTGGCAGTCGGGCCACGGACAGGGACGTAGATATGAGAGTGAATGAGATACTATATTATTGCCATGATGATGGGCAAGTGAACTGATAAGTTGTATGGCAATAGGAAGGTGATGTTGAGAGACTGCGGTGCCAGTGAATCATTAATGTACTATTAAGACCCTGAGGGGAGAGGCGGAGGCCGAAGTGCCTTTAGGAGTAACTACCGGATTGTGGATCCGAGGGAGAGTGTGTGTGAGAATAAGGCCGTTGTACGGCAGTTCATTTCAATAATATAATGTATGTAATTGCGCTATTATATGTATAATTATGTTTAATAAATGTGTGAGTCTGATGGGTTGTTTTGTTAAGTGTTAAACTTGTTTGTTCGTGATTGTCGTCCTGTCATAAACTATTACATCTCCCAGTCTGGGATTTGTGACATGGTCCATTTTTAAATTAAATTTTTTGACATCTGGTTTTAGATTTATGTATTTATATCAAATTCGATCTTATCCAACAGATTACCGGATCCATAGGCCGGACCAGATGTAAGTGCTAAAAGGTCGGATGAAACAGAAATGGAAATTGATATAAAGAAATACAGTCTGATCTTGGTCCATTTTTCTGACTTGGAGAAACCTTTAAGACAACCTATACAGTTTACGGCATGCTCAAAGAAATGATTAAATACTGAACCTGTTCATATTGGCTGAATTGAGATTTTACTGATTGTGTTTTTATTGCTATCATTGTTGTGTATCTGGTAGTTGTGTGTACTTGTAGTTTTTGAAAGTCTCTCAGTGTAAATCCCAGTCCGACTTGTACCAACAAACAAAACTAGGTGCAAAACTTCAGTCCTGGCCGTTAAAAGTTTGGTGTAAATTTAGGACCAGATTATGGTATAAATGAGGAATACATAAAACAGTCAAACGAAGATCACATTTCCAAGGCTTGATCTCACCCCTATAAAATGATCATCAAACTACACAATGTACAATGTCTACATGCATTAATTCAATACCATGATGATTTCATACATGCCGGTCTGTTTGTTTGTTTGTTTGTTTGTATGGGAAGATTTGAAGAGTAAACCCAGTAAAAAGCCTATTGGCAGATCTCAGTAACTTAACCCTAGTCCTGCGCAAGGCCACCATGGCGGCCTAGCGCCCTCAAACCGGGAAGCCGCGGGGCCACATTATTGCGCCTCATATTGTAACCCTCGTCCTGCGCCAGGCCACTTTTGTGGCACGGCAACTCCAAGTCTTCTATTTCTTTACTTGGTTCCTCCCACTGATCATTTTCTTATGCCCATTCCGGTTGTTAATTTTATTTACCCTGTCACCCATAGTACATACATCTAACAAAGTGGTCACGTCCGATGAAATGTGATAACCATTTGTCACACTCATGTAATAGTTCTGGCAGGTGAGAACTTTGAACTAGGGAAAATCAAAGGGAAACTTTAGACTTTAAATGCCAGTTGCTCTATGCATAATGATTAATGCTGCGCAAGGGTATCTATTGGTATCTTTGTCATCCGATTGACTTTGTTGTTGGTTGGTTGTCTTATTTGATGTGGTATCTAGAGAGATATTCTGTTGCGCTGAGATACACGTATGTACTGGAGCTGGAAATCAAATCTCTTGCCAAAGTCATTGAGAAGGTTGTGCTAAGTAAATAAACATAATGCTGATTGAGCTTTAAAACGTTGGAGGAGGGAGAAGGAAATGTCATGATGACACCATGCAGTTAATACAAGTTAAGTACCTGGCTTAATAAATAATTTATCCACCTATTCTACTTATGGCCTAACTTAGGGACAAGAAAGGACAGGCCTCTTGGGAAAAAAGTTTTTGAAAAACATGTAAATGTAGAAAATTCTTTATTATGAGCCTTCTCTTCTATTCAACAATAAAACTAAATACATCTCATCACAAGTACTTTATCCAAATATTATAGGGGTCACTCACAGCTTATCCAGATTATGTTTTTATAGTGTACTAAAGTGAACACGATGCACGTGTTTAAAATGACCTGATTAACCTGGCCGCTGAGGTTAGCGGCAACAAGCAGGCGAACGCCTGACTAGCCACTGGCTATCCACACGCTGGTCGTTACGTGGACGAGTTCACGCAGTGTGGGACGAGGGTTAAGAAAGCTCCTGAAGAACTGGGAAATATTCGGTGCATCCGCCATACCGGCAAAATAGGAGAGAATGAAAGAGAGAGAGAGAGAGAGGGGGTGATAGAGAAAGAGGGGGGGGAGAGCGAGAGAGAGAGAGAGAGAGAGAAAGAGAGGCAGAAAGAGAGACAGAAAGAGAGAGACAGCGTGAGGGTGTGTGTGGTGGAGTGATGAGGGAGAGGGGTGTGTGTGGAGACAGAATGAAGACAGTCCAACAGACGGAGACAGTGAGACCCGAGGGAGTGACAGACATGGCAAAGAAACATAAAAAATTATCAACTTCCACTTTCCAAGAAGGCCCAACGAGAAATCGTTTTCCCCAGGACACTGCGACATTCAGCGTGTGTACTACACATGTCATGCAGATCCACAGAATGTAATGCAAGACCAACAGCTGATGATCCGTCCAGACCGATCTCAGCCGTCAGAGACGGAAAAATCTGAAGATGACTTAATGCACTTAAAACCATACTCTTTCAAAGTTATTGTCTTTCACACACCAGACACGACATCCGGGATTGACATACTGATCGTGGTAGGGAAAGTGATTGAGCAGAGGAAGAACAGACAAGTGAAAACTTCACTAATAAAAGTGTCGACTGATAACTGGTTTTAACCTATATTATTCCTTTTATATAAAAACAAAAGCAAGACAAAAAAAACCACACATCGTTTTTCAGGAATAATTAATTAATTTCTTGACGCATCCTTCTGACATTTGGCATGACAACATGACATAACATTAGGTTGTGTTAATAGAATCTTCAATAATTTATTTTAGTATTCAAATAAACTGTGTGGATAGCGACGTGGCGGTGATCAATACCACATTTCTATAATTGACTGGTTATGAAACAAAAACAAACAAAAAACAAAGAAATGACCGGATTAACCCTAGTCCCTTGTAATGTGTGAAGTCATCCACGTAATGGCCAGCTTGTGGATAGCCAGTGCCCAGTCGGCCATCCGCCCGCTCGTTGCCCCTAACCTGGGCGGTCGGTGTGATCAGGCCACTTTGAACAGGTGTGTGTCAGGACACAATAAAAAAAAACGCACTGGATAAATTGTAAGTGACTTGTTTGATATTTAGATAAAGTACTAGTCATGAGATGCAGTCAGTTTTATTGTTAAATAAACGGTTCATATCAAAGGATTTTCTACATTTACATGCCTTTTAAAACATGTTTTACCGTATTCTCAAACTGTCTGCGTTTTTTTTTTTTTTTTCCTAAGTTCATTATGGAATTCATAATAAGATAGATTTAAGAAAGAAACAAACTTCACATCTCTGAAGTCTGTTAGTTTTATTTTGTCTAAATTGCTTTGGAATTTGGAACTAACAAGCTCTCGTGGTGGGAGGGCAGGGGTTGTTACTGGAAGTGGGGGGGGGGGGGAGGGGAGGGGGTGGGAGTGAGGTGGGAGACTCATGTATCACGTGCCGCATCCATAGATAATTTTGACTTGGCTGTATTTTATGTGTGTATATAATGTTATTTTGAGTGGCTGGATAAAAATAGAAAAGCTTGGGAGTTAATTTACTGCGCTAATTTAGAAAATGGAAAAGAGATCACAAACAGGGAAAACTCCTCAGATTACTCTCTACAGAGCAGTCTTAACGCGTGGGGACACAGGGCAGTTGTCCAGGTGTCCCATGCATGCACGTTACGTTGGTTTTTTAAACGCTCGCCCACAGCCTAAGGGTAGCCACACAAAGGCCACCGAATTCGGTCACCGAGCCACTAGGCGCTTTAGGTGAGAAGAATTGGACTATCTAATTTCAACAACTGCACACAGAGCCCACCTAGATTCGGTCCGTTTATATAGTGCAATTCTTCTCACCTAAAGCGCCTAGTGGCTCGGTGACCGAATTCGGTGGCCTTTGTGTGGCTACCCTAATGCTTTGCCCGGGGGCCTATATTGATGTCAAGACGGGGCCTGGTTTTCTGTCGACCTGGGTTTCTCCGCTGCTTTTGTATTATACTAAAAAGAGGCACCCGGCGTTGCCCGGGATAAACTTGCTTCCTGTCTCCTTCTTCTTCCCTCACGCCTCCCTCCCTCTCCACCTCTATCCTTCCTCTTCTCTTCTTTATCCTCTCTACCTCCGTCTCTCTCTCTCTCTCTCTCTCCTCTCTATCTGTCTCTCTCTGACAGATTTTATAAAGCCAGATCTGAACATATTCTCCTTACACTTAGATAATTGATAAAGTGGCAACAATTTTCGAAAGACAGTTGAGACGGTCAATCGGTGCGAAAATGAGATCACCAAACGTAACACCAATGTGGAGATATCTTTTTATTACATCAGAGTAGATTGCACTGACAGGTTGGTTGTTTACAGGAAATCTATTTGCTTTTCTAAACATTTTGTGTGAGATTACTATTTCTATCGAGATTGTGTGTGGGGGTGTGTGTGTGTGTGTGTGTGTGTGTGTGTGTGTGTGACACAGAGAGAGAGAGAGAGATAGGGGGGGGGGGGGGGATACGGTAGGTCTTACTAAAATGACATTCTGGCATAATAAATAATTATTATCATATTATAACGTTAATCTATAGCATGCTGGCGGCCATTTCCCTATCTGTGAATAAACTATGACTAAAGACACGTCGACATTGTTCCGGTTATTTCGTTATTCTTTTTCCTTCACCACATACATTTTTGTTTTCTTACTTTTGATACAAAATATCATCTAACCCCTGGGGTAACAGGGATGGAGAGAAGTGTTTCTCAAAGAATGTTGTTACAAGTACGTACGTCCCCCAAGTATTTTTGCCTTAGGGATACGTATTTAAAAGCTTTTGAAACCCCAGAGCTAGAGGGCTTCTCCCGAAGTATTGCTAACAGCAGTCTTAGTTAATTATTTTTTCATATTACTTTCAATGATTTAAGGAAACGATAGGGTGCTGACATTATTTTGGTTCAGCGTTTTTTAAGAAGGCTGCTGTTGTGTTTACGTACGCACCCGAAGCTTTTTGCTTTAGGGCCGCATGCGTACCTATAGCTAACCCCCCCCCCCCCTTATCCTCAACAGTAAATCTTATCGAATCACTAATACTGCTCCCTGCCCTTTCAACCAAAAAAACAGTTTCAAAACAAAAAGAAAATCTTGTGTTAAAATGCAGAAAACTTGCAGTGTTTGAGCACTGCTATGGACGGACCAGCGGACGTACGATTGGTCGGATGGGCGGTGGGGAATGGTGGTATGACGAAAGCGTGGATAGATGGATGGATGGCTGGTTACATGGATGGGTGGATGGCATAATAATGAGTTTTCTGCATTTACATGCCTTTTATGTTTTAACTTTTTCGCAAAAGGCCGAGCTATGACATGAGTATGACGAATAGTTACTATATTTCATCGTAATAAACGTAATTGGACAATACCATTTTGCTAGAAATAGCAGGGGTGACAGGATAAATAAACAGGCGAAATGAGCGTAAGAAAACGATGAGTGATTAGGTAGGATCGAGCACCTAGTCTTCTCGCATTGGGACGGAAAATTCTGAGGGCTCGTGTGCACGCTGAGCATGTTAAAGATACCTTGGCAATTGAACGTCGAGAAGAGAGATCGCTGTCCATGCAAAATTCTAATTAAAAAAAAACTAATCACTACTACAAAAACAAACAGAAATAAGAACAAGAAAAATAAAAGACACGAAAAGTGAAGTGTAGATGCCAAACGCAGCGAAACCTCATAAAACAAAGACTTAAACCCATACGGTCACATAGATCAACCAGCAAGAGATTACTACCCTTGATTTATCATCCAGGATCGTAAGTAAAAGCATGAACACTTCTCCTACTAACCGTCTTTGATGAAGCTTTTCTGTTCTTGAACTATCGAATTATGTTTATATTTACTGGAAGTCGTCTCTAACTGGTACGCTAGGTGCACCAGAAGAATAGGCCCCTAAACATATTAAGATATTCAGGTTGCGGCCTATCGTCCCCTAAGGAATACGGACCGTAACATTATGTACATTAAACATGTACCATTTGTATTCTTCAAGGCACGCTGGCCCACAAATATTTCTTTCATAGTTACCCGGATACAAATACAGGAACTGTGTACATTTTTTAGATGCCGTTTTTCAAACAATCAGTGGGCAAGTCATTACAACCTACAAGAAGATGTCGCCGGAAAATTCACTGTTTTGTCATTGTGTTCTGTCAGATTTGATTGACGATTGTTTGCTGTACATAGGAGGGCATCCACACATATGAAAGGGAGGAGTAGGTCTTAAGTTTTATAAACCTTTTTTGGTCCAAGCAGATTACGCGTAAACGCCAGTCTTCCTTTTGGATGTGTTTGCTAGACCAGCGGACATCATTCCTTCTGTACACCGTTATGTCAGGTATATTGCGGTCACTGGGGCATAAGGGGTGTCATAGAGGGGGTGATATCTTTCATGTATTGGGGAGGGGAGGGGGGGGCGGGAGAGAATAGATGGGCCCACTTCCGTGCGACTTCCTCTACCCCTTGGTTCTCACATGGAATTGTTTTAGGAAGATAAAAGTGGCAATGTCTCAGCAACTTAATTGGTTTCCAGAGGAACCGGTCAGAACTGGGTAGATCAACCCCAGCGGCAAAACTGCCAGCGTGTGTGTATGTGTCACTGCGTGTCTGTGTGTGTCTATGAATGCTTGTGTATATTGAGTGTGAGAGAGAGGTATTTGAAGTTGGAATTTTGTTGCTGTGAGGATTCTGATACGTATTTTAATTTGTTTCTTTTCAATTTAACCTGTGGACATCAGTTAGGTGTCTATGATATAATGAAAACTTCCCGAGATCTTCCTTTCTTTCCGTGCACTGCTCGGAATCAGTTTTTTCCACCGAAAACTGTTTTCTTCCGACCTCCAAGTTTTACCCACTTTCTCCGAATTTTCAGCTGAGTTGAATTAAAATTGATAGGCTACAGTTTAATCTACCGCACCGAGCATTTGAGTGGCTCCCCAGACAAGTGGAGGTAACCTATCTTCATTAGATCCGGGCATTGCGTGCTTTGTTCCTGGCCCCAATGATGAAATGCACAAGGCCGCCTAATGGGTTTGCCAAGAAAATGGGTTTTGGGTGTGACTTGGGAGTAACGGGTACTTTTAGATCTATTAGTATACATGGACTAGTATATGAAAGGTGTTTGAGTGCAATACATTTCGTCATCCATCTAAAGCTGGGTTTTCATGTGTACGGAAACGGAAACGGCAACAGAAAGTCAAAAACCCTTCAAGTAGTGAAATAGAAGGAATGTCTTAATGCGCACGGAAACACCGCATCCGAACACGTGGGAACGCTCTTTTTCTTTTCTATTTGATGGATTTTTGACGTTTCCTTTGTCGTCTCGGTTTACCGTACACATGGAAACACAGCTTGACGTACTGGCTTATCCATGATTTTGGTAATTTGTCGTATGACTTCTCTAGCTTTGCTCGTGGTGCGGTCTTTATTTTCACAGTATGGTGTTAAGATATCTTTAATAGTTTTAAAGTTATGTTATGGGCAGAAACGTTTCTGCCACATCCAAGAATAACAAAAGTGACCAAAACCCTCTCTCCTTCTCTCTCTCTCTCTGTCTGTCTCACTCTCTCTCTGTCTCTCTCTCTCTCTGTCTCTCTCTCTCTGTCTCTCTCTCTCTCTCTGTGTCTCCCCCCCCCCCCACTCTCTCCGTCTCTCTCTATCTCTCTCTCCCGGAGTCTTAGAAGACCGTTGGCGCGTCACAGAAGACTTTGCATTCCTTCCGGTTCTCGGGCGCTCTTAGGCAGTTGTTGAGTGTGAGGCCAGACCATTCACTGATGTTGTCCTCCTATCTCCCTCTCTCTCTCTCTGTCTTTCTCTCCTTCTGTTCCTTGTAGAATGGTTCTGGCAAGTACTGTTGATCTTGATGCGTGACCATATCGTCTCATTTTCCTTCTTTTCACTATGAACAACAGGTCTTGGCATGGTCCAATGGCTTGCTTTACTCAGGCCTGGACCTCCAAGTTTGGACTCAAACGGTCTCCCGTAAGGGTGATTTTTTCCGTACCCACTTTACTAAATTCAGGAGCGTGGCAGCAATAGCTCCAACATATTACAGGGATTTTCGGTGACGTTCAGAGTCATTTTAGGGTTAGGGTTACTGTTAGGGTGCACAGTCCAGAGATTGCAGCAACCATGGCAGTGTTCGGTGGGACGAGAAATCCCTTAGCCGATGACCTGTGTTTGGGGGTCTGTTGCTGCCCCGCTCCTGAATTTGGTAAAGTGAGTACGAAAAAAAAATCACGCCTCCCGTAAAAATGGGGAAATTGTGACAGGCTAGTCCGTGACATGGGCGACGATACATATCTATATTTGTGTTTGTAAAACCTGGCACTGATAGGATGGGTTTGGTTTCGACATTTTTAAATTTCTATTCATTTTCTTCTCTGCGTGACGGTCTTTAGGAAAAGGAGTATAATGGTTTTGAAATGACTTTGAACTGGCAGTGGTTCTCACATTGGCTATGGCCAGTGCTAGTCACTTGGCCCGAGTTTTATACAATTTAATTATAAAACTAGTCGCATGTGATTAGTGAGAAGCCCTCTGTCATTGTCAGAATATTTAATGTAATTATTAACGACAAACAGCTTGATGTTGAGACCACAATAAACATTGAACACTGAAATGATATTAAAAACAATCTGGGCACGAATGCTGTTTTTGTGAAGATGAATCTCCATCAATCTCCCAGTGTTGTTCCAGCAAACCTCAGATGGATAAAATATCAATGTCTATTTAATTTACTAGGGCTGTTTTCACTTGCCCAAAGATTTTACAAAAATATTTGCCAACTGCATGAGACAGCCAGCCAAAGACAGAATCTTCTACCAACACATCAGAAGGAAAATAGTGTTTCCATCTATTCAATGCAGTGAATTTTGGCCTTTAAGGTTTCCGCTTCCCAAATGAACTGAGGCGGTGGAATGAAGTTATTCACTTTAACCCTTCCAAGCCACACGCAAATTTAGCCGAATCATCGCCCGTCGTGTGCACCAGGGGGGAATTTTTTCTTGGCGCACTTAGAATCAATTTCTTGGGTTTTGGATTGAGCACGTGACCAGACTAACCAATCAGCTCTGAGGAGAGACGTCCACACCGGATGTCGTCATGTAGCTTGCACGAGCCCTGTGATTAGATTTAGAATTCTCTGAGCCCTTGGCTGATTTGGAATCCAGGACTTTGCCAAATACAGAGTATGGTTTTCTTTCTCCTTAATGGGTATGGAAAGTTCCCCCCTACATGACTCTTCGGTTCAAACACTTTACAGTTTCTTCACTAAAATACTATTTTTCAAATTCTCTGAGCCCTTGGCCGGGTTCGTAATCCTAGACTTTACAAATATAGACCAATGATTGTCTCTCTCCTTGACAGGCTATTTTTCACCATTTTAAAAATTGCATATTATTTATTACTGAAATAATTGTCTTCTAGAAATCATGGACAAATTATTATGTCCTCCAAATCGGGCATATTTACAAAATATAATTGTTATCATTGTGAGTGCTTTTGTCTCCTCTGCATTTCTAGTCTTGCGGTATAACTCGATGAAGGCTGATAACACTTGCATTTAAACAACTGTCCCCTCGCTTTCCCATGACACTTGCAGTTCTGGTAGCCGGAAATATTCTGTAGGTTACCCGCCTGTCACATACAACACGACTCGTGATCCTGTTATGATTTTTATTCTCGCATTTCATCATAAAAGTAAACAGACGAACGGTTGTCCGTGTCCTTTTCAATTCTTTTTTTTTTTTCAATAAATAGTTCCATAATCACGCACTGCAGTCAAAATACAAAATAATCCTTGTATTTTTTAAAAATTGTTTTTGATTATTATGATCTTATAGGATTGGCAGTTCCTAAAAACAATGAGTAAAGTTGCAACTTTTTCTACAAAATCTGTAAAATTATTACTGAGGTTGATGTTTATATTTGGGCCTTAAAAAAAGAAAGGATTGACAAATCAATGCTGCTTTAAGCAACTTAATGAAAAAGCTAATCGAAGTAGAAAGAAACTGAGAGTCAAAGTGAGCTGTTAGCTTCCCATCAGGCTGCAAAATCAATCATGTTGTGATTCTAAATCTGCTTACCTCCCCTCATTCACTGTCTAGACCGTGCTAAGTGATAATTGAATAGCCTCGGAGATAGACTTCATCTGCTTTGAGGACAAATAGTGGAGACATTTTGCTACATCTCATCCTGTGTACATGCCTTAATGACATACACGGCAGACAAATCTGTTACACTTCATTTTGTGTACTCTTCATTTCGTGCTGTCTGCCTACTAGGTGGAGGTCACACGCTTAAAAAAGCGGACTCTATACACAATATTCTGCTGCCAAACCTAAAATATGTATAAACACAAACTCCATACCCGCTCTTTCCAACCGGTCCTGCAGAAACTCCTGTGAACTTTCCCTTGCTCCTTACTGCTACCTCAAACTGTCCTTTCGATGGACAACAGACAGCTCTTTTTGGGGGCTTAGGACACGCCGAGGATGGAAGGCAGAGAACAAAAAGAATCCGAAGAGAACCAAGCACAACAACAAGAAAAGAGAAGTCCCAGCCCTAGCAACAGAGATCCCTCAATAACAAAGTTCTCTACCCCTGAGTCTATATTCAAAACAACCGTGGAAAGATGTCCGTTTTTCCCTTAAGCTGAAACAACTTCTGGTTGTATTTTCATGTCGTGCGACCTTCACATTGTCCTCTTCTACTGTGTTCTCTCTTCAAATACACACTGACTAATTTCACGTGTGGATGTTCAGACTAAATGCTTCATGCCAGTCTTCTGAAACTCTAGAGTCACTGTTACACTCTGAACGCTATGTCGTCAATCCCGTTCAGATGTACCAACTTTCCTCATTTTGGAGCAGTACAACAAAGTTTTTACTTCTATTATTCAGATAACAGAGCAACATAATATGTTATATGTTATATATATATTATATAGTCTGAGCAGCCAAAGTTCTTCAATACAGATACAGTAGTATGAGCAGAAAATTACACCTCGATCATGAGAACGTTGTTACGCAAGGGAAACACTAGCAACAAATATCCTCGATAATGACGGCAAATAATAGCACACTCTTAGCAAATAACTCCTTATCAACGTTTACAAATGTGAATCTCTTTGGGAAAGCGAGACTTAGAGAGATCTCCAGAGGAAGACAGCCCCCATCAAACAAAATTACGTAATACTTCGGCCTTGACCTCTGTACACTCTAGAGGGGCCAAGTTCCATCCGGTCTCATTGTCTTTAAGATAGTAGTTCTACACTGAGACAATAGCTTCACAGAAAATTCTGCTGATTTTGTCAATGTACAGATGTGCACCTAAACGATCCGAAAAGACGTGTGTGACTGTTGGTTTTTGGCGATATCTTAATTCTAAAGATCTTATCAGTTCATATTCTTTTGAAAACTGTTTGTATAGTCAATTATTCGACAAAACATGTCTTAACTGATTTATCTCTCTTTCTGACACTACAGTCTCAAGGTAAGTGAGATGCAAAGTTCAAAATCAGACCACGCCAAAATTAAGCATTTAACTACAATGAAAAGTTTAAAATATTTAACCAGAAAACCTTAGCAACATGCAATTTGTCATTTTCCATGCTCACCTCTCAGTGTTTTTATCTGGACCCATTGTGGGAAAAAAAAAAAAACCCTGTGATTTGCAGGTGCAGTTAACAAGACACATCCACGCCTCATCTCCATGACATTCTAATTCTTGGCGACATCAACCATAAAACAGTGAAGAGACTGACAGCTCTAAGCCACGGCCCTTTTGAGGGCTAAGAAGATGGCGATGCGGATGGCAGAAAAAGAAGAACAAAAAAAAAAAGAGTCAGATCAA
>OZ007574.1:9609767-9614767 GCA_963931925.1 Onchidella celtica | reverse complement strand
TCTCTCTATCTCTTTCTCTCTCTCCACACTCTCTCTCTGTCCCCGAGCAGTCCATAATTATGCCAGAAAAACAATGGGTAAATACCCAGTGAACTAAACTGTACGCATTGATGTAGACCTGAGTTGAAGACTTTTTAGATTTCAATTTTCTTAAAATTGGGGGATCTTCATGACTTGTTTCCCGATTCAAATTTGCGAAATTGTGAAAGTATCGGAATGTAACGCCTCTTTATCTTCTCATACAAAAATATGTGCACATAAACCGACAAGCTAACTTACATTTATCTAGCAATTTTTATATACATTCGTTGTGTAGTTTGGAGCCTTTTCGCTAAACATGACTATGTGTCTAGCACGAGGCATTCTAATTACACTTCTGAACGCCTAGGTCTAGCTCCATGGTAGTAAGTAAGATAATAATTATGATGATGGTGATTAACATTTTCGTCATTATCGTCAATGTTCCTGTTATTGTCGTTGATTTGTTCTGTTCATGCACGATATTTAATGTTTTGTTGTAATCAGCACAATCTTAGTATGTCTTTAAAACAGAAATTGTATCTCAGAGGAGCGCCTAATTTCAAAGCCCACCCGCTATCCATACATGTCAGACGTAACCGCTTAACACAACCATTTAAGATGGCCGCCAAAACTGTCACCATTACCATCGACAACCCATATTTTACGTCCCAACAGCCAATAAAACGAATCGAGATAGCGGAAGACCCATTAGAATGTAACCAGAATGGGCTCTTGTAGTCTTGTACAATTTTTTACCTCAGACAATAGATCAGGATAAGAATTCTCAAAGTGTTCTCCCAGGTGTCTATAAGACAACGAACCTTCCGTTGTTGATCAGGGATCGTCTGGGCTTTTTGATTCTAAAAGATATAGACAACCATACAAGAAATAGAAAGGGCTTTTCTGACTGGTTATAAAGCCTCTGGGGTAGAAAGTCAACAATTAACACAGAAATTTTAAAAAGAGCTTGTCGTAAATAAAATGTACGTCTTTAGAAGTGTTCGTGTGTGAGCAGGTTAAGGTTTTTGTTATATATCTTGCTGTAAACTGTATTTCAAAGTTTTAAACATTATTATTCTTATGTGTTATCTTACTTACAACATTATCTAGTTTTTCATTGCCTTGGCACCGCTTGATTCCTTATCCAAGAGGGACCAGCAGTCCCTGGGCATCCAAGTGAAGTCATGGGAAGCCGCTGCCTCAGACAGAGCACAACGGAGGCAGCTACTAAAGCTCTCATTGTTTGAAGAGATGCTTATGCGGGAGAGCTGAAGAGAAGAAAGGCTTGCATGTTTTATCTGCGTCACCTGTGGAAGGGACGGATAGGCTTGTCCAGCCACACACGACGCTACACCAGACCAAGACATACAGACATCCAAAGCACAACCATAATATAGGCTTTCGAGACCCGCAGATTCCAACAACAACAATTCCATCCCCATATATCAGCATGTTTCTAGAAAATCGCCTGTAAAGTTTTGTGGTTAAGACTTTCCCAAGTGCTAGAACTACTTAAGGTCTGCTCCCTGAGGTGAGATCCCTCCTGGATTGCCGTAAGAATCTCAGAATGCACTTTCTTATGTCTTCTCATGGCTTCATCTCATAGTTAGTCAAACGAGGAGATAGAATAAAGCAGTATTGGCGTGGTAGTTTGTTTGTTTTACTGTGTTTGTTTTTGGTAACGGTCGATGAAGAATCAAGACTTCCATAAAAGGGTTAACGCTTGAAAAGGTTTGAGGTGTTAGGTGTAGTTGCTGTGTGTATGAACAGAAACATTTAGATGGTATTTGACTCCGTTTTCTATTATTCATGAAGAGCGATCTCTGTGGAATTTGAAGGGGAACAAATTTAAGACCTTATATTCGATCTCAAGCAAGCTGGCACTTAATGGATAGAATCGATATCAAGTCGTTGTTATTCTCATGAGACTTGCAGTGTTGGTAGTTTGTGTTGTACAGAGCAGGGACCACATGAGACGGAGATCCGAGTTTTCTAGCTTAGCGTACCGCGATCTCAGTTCCTGTTTGTTCCAATTCCACTTTTAGCACAACTGAGAAATTCGACGTTAAACGGTTTTGAGGCTTTAGTATTATAATAAGGAGTTTGAATAAATCGGAACTGTGAAACAGCTTGATAAGTGCCACTGTGCATTTTAAACAAGTGTCAAGGTATGCAATTGTTATACCTCTTCTCCATCCCACCAGATCTCCAGTTATTCAAATAATGGAGATTAAACAAACGTGAATTATGATCGCGAAATTAGACACCCTACATAAAAATACCATTCAATTATGGAGTGTGTTGAAACTGAACCCTGACAAAGCAATATTTTAAGTAAAGGCATTTGTCCACGTTTCTACTCACCGCGCCCATTGCCAAGAGAAGGCAATGATTTTGGGGCCATACCGCCAGAGCACTGACTGACAATACAATTTTAGTGATCAGTTTGTGGTCAGTTTGCAGTAACTTTATTGTGGTCATGTCAGCAGCGAAATGATTATTGTGGCCAACTAGCCAAACATAATCCTAACCCTAACTCTAAAATTGTTCAAACAGAATTCACTATGCAATCACAATCCAATCTGACTACAAGACGCAACGGGTAATTCTTAAATAAAATAGTCACTGTATTTTGCTTAGAAAAGTCTAATGTCAAAGATATTCCTTCTCTAATCCTGGTGCCCTCTCCCTTTTCTTTAGGTCTTCGATTTGATATAGACTTGGAAACCCACCACCTTCCCCCATCCCCTGCCTATTCCATCGAACCACGAGGCTCTTGGGGACAGCCCCACCCTCTCCTCGGACTCCCATCTTGGCCTGAACTTATTTGTCTATTTAGGGTAAAAGACGATCGAGTACTCGTGGGAAAACCAATCTAATCTGCATTCACGATAATAACATTTTGGGAATTCAGTCTGATGTAAGTCTTACCTGGGGAAACAGAGACTCACTATAGTGGAAGTAGAAGCGTTAGAGGGAGTGAATATGAAAAAGAGAAGGTGGGGGGGGGGGTGGACAAATAATTCGTAAAAATTAACGTACTAGTCGAAAGAAAACAAAATGTGAGACAACTGAACGAGTCTCTCCCCAGTTAAAAAGAAAACACAATATAAACAAGCACGTGCATACGTTGTGGCTTGGTAAGGGATAAAATATAACGTCAGCTCTTGTTTCATTCCTCGGGAAAGGCAGATAGATACAGCTCAAACTGTATCCCTTAGATTATGAACCAGGTATTAAAGAAAGTTCGTAAATCCACATAGAAATTTTGTATACAGATCTCTTCTCTCTCTCTCTCTCTCCCTCTCTCTCTCTCTCTCTCTCTCTCTCTCTCTCTCTCTCTCTCTTTCTCTCTCTCTCACTCACTCACTCTCTCTCTCTCTGTTTCTCTCTCACTTTTTTCCCCCTCTTTCCTCTCTTTCTGTGTGTGTGTGTGCGCGCGCGTATGCGCCTATGAATAGGAGAGGAGTGAGGGAAGGAATACTGTCTTCTCCTTACAGCATCATTTTATTTTCTTTGGAAGGTTTAGATTTTCAAGCAGCCAGACATATCAACCAAATCTAAAAAGGAGAGGGTTAAGAGAGATGGGGCTAGACGTGGTAAGTTTTGGCTGTCTCTCTCTCTCTCTCTCTCTCTCTCTCTCTCTCTCTCTCTCTCTCTCTCTCTTTCTCTCTCTCTCTCTCCCTCTCTCTCTCTCTCTCTTTGTTTCTTTGCCCTCAGAAGTGCTCCTTAGCGGATTACCTTTCCTTGTCTTGGCCTTCTTTCCTTCCTTCTTTCTTTCGTAGCCTTCAAAATGGCTCCCCTTCGGGCTGCTTTCTTTTCTGTTTTCTGTTGGGCTGGAGCTAAACTCGTTGCAGAATTTACTTTCAAGATTTTGCGAGGGGCACAAGGGGCAAAAAAGGCTTGGGAACCCCTGTTGTAAGCGCTCCTCACCATTTTATGACAGGCGCCATTGTTTGTGAGCTGTGCTTGACACGGCCTCAAGGGGATTGCTCCGGTTGGAACAGACAGTTCAAAAACCCAAGTTCTAGGAAAACAGGTGCGAGTGAACCCGGAAGTATCAAACTAATAGCATAATATTATGAAACAGGCAGTTAAATAGTTTTTAGTACTGAAAGCAGGAAGAAGGTGGAAATGACAACAATAAACGTCGCAAAAACATCGTGATCGACGAGTGATAAAGGCGACGATGAAAAAAAAAAAAAGGCACCAATGTCAAGTGGGTGGAACAGTAACATCCAGGGTTGACTTAACCCTCCGGTGCCCCAACGAAAATCGCCAATCCCAAAGCTTCTGAAATGATATACTCAACTGATTTTAAATGTCAGAATTTAAAACAAATGTAAATATTTAATGGGAAAACGTATTTGTCAATATACTTGGAAGGGCAAGTGTATGAGAGATATCTCGAATATGATACATTGGGCGCCAGAGGGTTAATATCAGTATGGGCCCCTGGGCAAAGCAAATAGGCTGCGGCCAGCCCCCAACGCAAATACTCAGGAACTCGCATGCATGGGGACCTCCTAAACCTTTGGGGACACTGGGCAAATGCCTATAGAGCCCATGCGTCAAGACAGCCCTGAGGGGGAATTTTTTTTCTTTTTGGGGGAGGGGGCAATCTGGGAAAGAATTATGAGGACCCCTGCAGCCGTGGCAATATAATATGTACTTTATCTTTTTTTTAAACTTTGAAGTGTAAAACATTATTTTGTTGTGTTGCAAAGTCTTGGGTCTTAAGTCATTTGTTCTTTGTTTGTTTGTTATCAAGCTTTTTTCGAGACTTCTCAGCACGCTGGGACTATAAATTATGGTTACAGACAAGGCCTGGGCCTTTGTGGTGTGGCCTCAAACATGTTGTCAGAAATTAGTTAAAGATTTGCATCGGACCTAAGCCGGGTTTGAACCTGGAACCTCTCTCACCCAGAACAAGTTCCCGAAGTACCAGTCCTCTCCACCGTCTAATTTGTCTAACTTCT
>OZ007574.1:9582267-9599767 GCA_963931925.1 Onchidella celtica | reverse complement strand
TCTGTTATGCAGCAGGTTACAGTTGACTTAATGTTTCTGTGACAGTATGGTAGATTCTATGAACGACACTGTGTATCAGATTTCTATGTGGAAAACACTTGAATTTTAACATTTTTGTATTTGTATTTCTTTTTTGTATAACTCTTTAATCCCATTTGGGAAATTTGCCTTTGTGCCATTGCACCCCAGTTATAACCGGAGCAGGCACGTCGTCGCCACAGTGCAGCGCCGGTCGGCGGTTTGGATGAATTTTATTTAATTTTGCCCGGGCAGCGGCCTGTTCGGCCTGCTCTTTTCGATTTCCAACTGCCAAGGTATCTTTAACGTGCGCAACGTGCACATAGGCCCTCCGAATTTTTCGTCCTTATCCGAGAAGACTAGGTACTCGATCCTACCTCCCAATAGGATCAGGGACACGAAAATATGAGAAAAATCCCAAACTTCCAACATGCCTGCACCAGCCGGGTTTTGAACCCGGGACCCTTGGCATGAGAGGCGAGCACCCTGCCTCTAGACCACCTTGTAGTGACTACTTGCGCCATGCAGCCAAAGTGAATTTGGTTTGAAGAGTTTTGGAAGGTTCGAGGATAAGGATTGTTAAGGTTAAGGTTAAGATAAGGTTTAGCTAATTGACCCAACAACTTATGAAACAATAGACCCCTCGTCATGCCCGTACATTGGCTTAGCACGTAGATGTTATAATTATGGCACATGATAAAAAGGACTTGCTTTCACAAACACTGATTCAAGTTGGGAAAAATGAAATATTTTGGGGGTCATATAATGGAACAAACACGGAAAAAGTAGGATACGCCACATGAAGAAGTGACTAGGAAAGACGCCAGCTTTTCTATCTGGGACCTTCTTCAGGCATACAGACATCAAGACAAGAAAAGACTGACTCGTGTAGATGTATAGCTAGAAGACTAAATGAATGATTGGATGACGGAAGGAAGGAGGACGTGGAAGGAATGAAGGACTAAATGAGTGACTGAAAGTTTATATATAAATGGACCTACCTTGCCCACAATGAATGAATGGAATTGTATATAAATAAATGGATCTACAGCGCTCACGATGGCTGTATAAAAGAAATAACGAATAAATGAATCAATGAATGAGTAAGTGAATGAATGAATGAATGAGTGAATGAAAGTGTATAAATAAATGGACCTACCGCCCTCGCGATGAATGAATGAATGAACGAAAATGTAAACTTAAAGTGTGTAACTCAATGGACGTACGGCCGTCACGAAGATCTCATTCTGCACAATGTCGTAATCGTCAAACTTCGTGATGTGTGTATCACATTCGCTGTAGGCAAACGAAATGACGTAGTGGGTGTCGTTGTTTTTAAGTGCACATTTAGGATCTTTCATCGTCAGCTGAAGATAAAAGATAAACTGAATTAAATTATTGCACACAGAGAGGTCATATTTAATTCAATCGTAATCGGTATATTTTCGAAACGTCTTTCGAAACACAGAAGGCGAAAATCTGTTCCGTACCGTGGAATTGGGAGCGACGGAAACAGGGATGAACACATCCAAAGTCCTGAAGGTGCATTCAAAATCTTGCCGAACAATTGGTGGTGGAGTCGGGGATGAAGCTGGTGGAGAATGGTAGTACAAAATCAGTATTTCATTATTACAATCTAAAAACATCACATTCAGTGTCATATTTCGGAAGCGTCATATCTTCTGGAGCTGGCTGTGTGCCCTGTGGGATAATATAGGTTTATTATATCACACGCCCTGGCTTGTAGGAACGTCCATCACCGGGGGTGTCATATAATACAGACCTGGTAGAACGTGACCTAGATGGAGGAAGATGGATCATAAAAACATGTGGCATTTTTTAAAAATGTATTTATTGATAGCGAGATCACTCGGCGGGAGTACCGTACATTTCGTCGGTTTGGGGAGAGATGGTGGGGGTTAGTGCAGATGAATGAAGGTGACAATGCGCATGATCGCTGAGCCCTTACTTTTCTTTCTTCACACCCTTACCTGTTCAGACAACACAACACACAGTGTGTACTCACCCACCGATCCAGCTGTCTGAAAAGATCAATAGTATTACCTGCATGTCATATTGACCTATCTGTGAGTTCCTGGGTGAAAAAGGGGTGTTTGCGGTATGGCCTGTCGGTTGTTTGTTCTACGTCACCATAGCCTGGCCTCAGATGTCAAATGTCATGTGGGCGACCTGTGACATCCTTCCAGACTAAGCTGACATTCTGTCGCATTTCAGAGGGAAGAATGGATCTCACAGTCTCCAGTCTCATCTGATTGGGAATATTAGTCATATATCTCAAGAGGCGCTAGAGTATACGATAGTGCATCATAAATAGCATAGCAGAATAGAACAGGGTAGAGCAAAGTAGAGTAGAGTAGAGTAGAATAGCATAATAAATATTAGTACAGCACAATACAGTACAGTACATTACAATACAGTATAGTACAGTACAATACGGTACAGTACGGTACTGTATACATAGAGTAGAATAGGGTAGAATAGAGTAGGGTAGAGTAGAATAGAGTACAGAAGACAAAAGTGGAGTAGAGTAGCATAGTACAGTACAATGCGTTATAGTATAGTATAATATAGCATGGTATAGTACAGTACAATACAGTTCAGTACAGGCCAATGTATAGAGAGCTGAGTACAGTACAGTATGGTGTGATGTGGTGTGGTGTGGTATGGTATAGTATAATGTTATTCATAAATTTCTCAATTAATTACTTTATTTTTATCCAGTCAAGCAATTGTCATCCTATTTAATTCTGTCGTGGTTAAGCAATGCAGAAATAGAGAGAGGAGGCAAGAGGTACCAGATCTTTTGTTTTCTTCATTTCAGTGTCATAACAGACTTGATATTATAGATTATTTCACAGAAAACGAAAGTGAAATTGACGAATCAAGACACCAATTTAAAAAGAAATAAATAGAAAAAAAAAACAAAAGTCAAGGTCACTTAGACACCAATTTAAAAAGAAATAAATAGAAAAAAAAAACAAAAGTCAAGGTCACTTTAGTTTTAACCAGAAACGGAGCTAGCTAAACAATATCTTACCTATCTAATAGAAAACGTAGATGACTCTGGCTCCCATCCAGACGTCAGCATGAAATGTCCAGCATGTAAAACCTGCGGGCAAACAAACAAAGGAACATAAACTCTTCCTTACAACACAGAGCAAATGGGAATCATTTCCAGTGCAGCGTTTCATGGTACAATAAGAGGATTAAAAGTATATAATTCACCTATCTAGAACAAGCAAGTGAAACTTGAGTAAGTGCTAAGTTAAAACCTACATTTACCATTGGCTGATTTATGTAGCAATTTTTTTGTTTCAACTCTATGCTTTTACAGCCAATGAAATCAGCTCTCAAAAGTGTATACTTTATTCGGACTTCCAGATATACTTAAACTGCAAAAATAGCAAAATAGGCATAATTATTACGTTTACCACGTAGAGAGCTCAGAAGTGACACTGTGTCCCTCATGGTTGCATCAACACCCTTCTCATTGTGAAGTGTAAACGGATGTTCAGGCAATCATGAACAAAGAGAACAATGAATAGCTTTGACAGAAGTTTATATACAGCATAAATCCTGTTTCCCTTGACATATTTCAAGTTCACGAGTGTTACTTTCATACTGCTGTAAATTGGCGCAGGGGCGGATTTATAGGAGGCCAAACGGGCCATCCCCTCTCCCAGGCCCCGCCTCTGTCAGAGCGGCCCCCTTCTGCGAAAAAAAAAAAAATTATAGTAATGAGTTTAACTTTAGTGTGCACTTTCTTGAGCCAGCTATTGCTATCGGCGGAAACTAAAGCATACATGGCAGTGCAGCCATGTTCCTTGTAATTAGTCTTACCTAAAGATCTACTCGGAGCTTTGCTGGCAAGTACTTACATGTGCACATGTACTTACTTAATGAAATATAACTATTAACCTTTCTTTGTGGGTGTAACTTGTCAGTCCCAGCTACATGGAATAAACGAGCTTTCGATGTGTAAATTTGGTGATTTGCCTTGTATTTTAATTTCTAGGTATGAGGGGTCAATAGAAAAGTGCCACGCCTCCACGCCTCCCCGGGACAAATCCGGTCCTGTACTGGTGATATTTCAGGCCTAAAGAAGCTATGCTGACAAACTGCGTGTAATTCCACAGTGCTAGGAATAATCACAATTAGGTAGCCCTGTAAATGCCATCATGCATGCGCATTAAATGTCCTTGTGCCAATGGTAATGTGGCTGCAGGAACTACAGAAATGAGAAAATAATTGTAGAAAATTACTGTGTATTAACATTTTAGACTAGCTGTGGGGTCCGGCCGTGGCCAGGGATGCACCGGGGATAAACCTGCCTCTACCTCTTCTCTGTTTACTCTCTCTCTCTCTCTCTCTCTCTCTCTCTCTCTCTCTCTCTCTCTCTCTCTCTCTCTCTCTCTCTCTCAAATACAGTCTTCCAACTCATTAGTGTGCTACAAACGCTGTTGCTGTTAGGGGAAACGTGCACCGGATCGAGGGCTTTTGAAGGGCAGTCAAATGACAGCCAAACAAAGCCGAAAGAGGATACAACGCTGGGATCAAATGAATCGAATCGAACAAATAGGTTTTTTGAAAGACAACCGGATGGCTATATAGTTAGCAGGATCAAACACGATTTTCTCGAAAATTCTAACGGATTTATCCGAAATTTTGCATAAGCTCATATTTTACACTAAACATGGGCAACCTAAACCCAAGGGTCGGAACCAGCCCGCCCAACCAAAATGGCCGGCCCCTCGAACTTGATTGAAACTACTTTATACATCTTTGATCGCGCAATTTCACACATTTTCTGAACACCCCACGCAGGTCGATTTTTACATTATATTGGCTTGTATAAATTTAATATGCAAACACTGGCTTTTATGTAGATATGAGATGAGAGTATACCGCACTCTGTATCCTTACACAGTTCAGGTCTGGCCCTACTACATGTAACATGGAAGGTTATCCATACTTGATCTGAATACTATAGCCGTGGGTTGTAATAAGTACGTACGCTCCCCAAGCATTTTGCGCTACGGGCTCGTACATGCACGTACCTATGACAAACCTCATTCTTATCCTCAACCCTAATCCTGTCGAATCCCTAACCCTGCCCCTAACCCTTTCAACCAAAATATAGGAGTTAGATGTATTTCGGGAGAAGCTCTCTAGCCCTGGATTTACAAAATATCCCTAGGGCAAAAAAAACCCAAAAAACTTGGGGGACGTACGTGCATGTAACAACATCCATTGGAGTATGCTGAGATGTCCATCATGTAACGTAACTCCCGACATAAGAGTGAGCCAATAATGATTTGCCGATCAAGGAAATTATTTTTATTTAAAAAAAAAAAAAAAATCGATTATCTGTATCTCTGTGTTTATGTGTGTTTAGTATCATATCCCTACTATTGCCTTTCACCTGTTAAATTAGTTCATTAATTTTTTTTTTTTAATTTCAAGGCCGTCTTAGGTCAGCCATTCAAATTAGCTTTGAAGAAATCTATACTGAAATCTCTAGGTCTTTACAATCTTCAAATACTTAATTGATAAATTTCCCACGTGTTTTCTGCAGACCTTAGAAGTTCTTTGCAGTACATAGAAATTGCTCTCTGCACCAGTAAGGACACAGGCCCATCTTGCAATGAATAAAAGTTGTAGATTACTTAGTGTATTAACATGTTTACCTGGACAACAACATTAAATAGCATTAAAGAAACAAAACAAAACAAACAAAAACTAGCAGCGGAAACTAAAAACAGAGAGAGAGGGAAAGAAAGAGAGAGAGAGGGAGAGAGAGAAAGACGACGGCATGGTGAATGGAGAAATCGTGACTCTTATTTGGTAACCCTTATATTTTTTTAATAATTTAATTTGGAGTTCAGGGTGGTGGGGAAGAGGAGGCCGGAGGGGGGGGGGTGAGGAGAGGGTACAGAATTGAGCTGCTGAATGGGGTTTTGTGCTGGACCCCTCACTGTCGAAAGGGGTGATACCCTAATAATGACACGTGCCCCTTACGCCTCCCTGTCTATCTATGGCGATACACTCAAAGATACCCGGTTTTCTGCAGGGGCAGGTCACACACAGCAACATTTTTGTTTGGTTCGTTTTGTGTCCGTCTACTGAGGCTAGAACAGCCAATCCCTAGGCTCCTATTTCAACAAGGACGTGCCACCAATTAAATTTCGTTTGGAAGACTCCTGTTTCAAACATACGGAAAGAGGGGGAGGAAGAGGTGGTTTGGTAAATGGAAGTACGAACAAAAGCTATGTGTCAAACTACCAACTCGCAAACAATCTTTTGATATGAACATTATTTCCTTATTTTTGGTTTTGGTATGCAGATGAAAAATAATTATGAACGCTTAACTGTAGTGGGTGGAGAAAGGGGGTGTAGAGGGAGGGGGGATAGGGGAGAGGAAAGGAGAGGTGTGAGAGAGGCTGGAGTTTGGAGGGGGGGGGGGGATAAGAAGAAATGAGCTTGGGTGAAGGAGATAAGATGGAGTTAATGGGGAAAATGGTAGGCATGAAGTGAGGAGGAGAGAGAGCGAGAGAAAGTTTATATATATAGAGAGAGAGTGAATGTGGTATGCTTGAAGTGAGGAGGAGAGAGAGCGAGAGAAAGTTTATATATAGAGAGAGAGCGAGTGAATGTGGTAGGCTTGAAGTGAGGAGGAGAGAGAGCGAGAGAAAGTTTATATATAGAGAGAGAGTGAATGTGGTAGGCTTGAAGTGAGGAGAGAGAGCGAGAGAAGGAATACATATATATATGTCTTGTATATATAATCATATGTGTCTGTCTATGTTTGTGCGTGTATGTGTAACCATAGAGACAAGTTGTTCTCAATTCTCTAACGGGAGCACAAGACTCCCAGCGGAGGGATTTCAAAAGTAAGGGGAGGAATTTTAGCCGGAAAAGTGTGTGTGTATGTGTGTGTGTGTGTGTGTGTGTGTGTATTTGTGTGCGTGGAGGGGGGGGGAAGGATCAGGGAGTAATTTCAGTCAAAGACGACAGTCCAAACCGAGAAAGAAAGCATTCTGCGAGCGAACACAGTGGAAACGGGAACGGCCAGGGAAACCTCATGATCCCACCAAGTACTGAAATAGAACGATTTGTTTTCATGTGTAGGGAAACGCCGTCTCTCTGAACACATGGAAACACTCTTTCTTTTTACTACTTGATGGATTTTTTGACGTCTCCGTCGCCGTTTCCGTTTCCATGAAAACACGGCTGTAGAAGACATTTCAAAATTACTGAAGAAATCTGGAAATTAAATCCCCAGGGGAACAGTGTGGCCTAGGACTCGGAACACTGATACGGACCTAACATAATTATATTTTCCTTCCTGCACTAGGACATCCATGTTACTGGTGATGCACTTTGTCACAACAATTAGATTCAGGATAATTATGGGCGTGGCATGCCCCGCCTCCTCGGCCTATAGAGTGCAAGCAAGTCAAGAGCGCTAAAACACTTAATTGTGTCATGGGGGCTTCTCTACATCTGAAGGTCTGAGTAATCTCTCCCGCTCAGGAGTTTTTGTTGTTGTTGTTGTTGTTTTTTTGTTAGTTACCTAAAAACAAACCTCACTGTATTAATTCACTCTGATGTTCCATTTATTCCTCTCTCTTTCATTCTCTCTGTCTCTTTCTCTCATTTGATATCTCTCTCTCTCTCTCTCTCTCTCTCTCTCTCTCTCTTTGTTCTTTCTCTTTCTTTCTGTCCCTCTCTCTCTCTCTCTCTCTTTCTGTCTCTCTTTCTTTCTTTGCTTCTCTGTCTCTTTTTTTTTCTCTCTCTCTCTGTCTCTTTCACTCTTTCTTTTTCTCTCTCTCTCTCTCTTTCTCCTTTTTCCCCCTTTTCTTTTTTTCCCTCTCTCTCTCTTTTCCTTTCTCTGTCTCCCATTTTTTCTCTTTGTCTATCCGTCTGTCTGCTTGTCTCTCTCTCTGTCTATTTGTCTGTCTGTATCTCTCTCTCTCTCTGTCTCTGTCTGTCTGTCTGTCTGTCTGTCTGTCTGTCTGTCTGTCTGTCTGTCTGTCTGTCTGTCTGTCTGTCTGTCTGTCTGTCTGTCTGTCTGTCTGTCTGTCTGTCTGTCTGTCTGTCTGTCTGTCTCTCTCTCTCTCTCTCTCTCTCTCTCTCTCTCTCTCTCTCTCTCTCTCTCTGTCTCTCTCTCTCTCTCTCTCTCTCTCTCTCTCTCCCTCTCTCTCTCTCTCTCTCTCTCTCTTTCTATCTAGCTTGGACACAACGCCACGCACATACACGGATAGAGATGAACATAGTTTGACACCTAAAACGAATCCTTGAACAAAGTAGATGTTTCGTACAATGTTGTCAAAATGATGAAAATCAAAAGTTGCAGTGTTCCTCCTCCTATAATAGTGTCCCAAGAAAATTAGCTCTGCGTGGTAAACATCCTCTACACGTTGTTCTCTCATTCGTCTCTCTTTCTCCTCAATCATCTTACCTGCCAACCGAGCCATACGATCTTTCAATGTGATCTTCAAAGATCTATCTATCTTTAGACCGTCAGGCCGAGAACCATGGAACATCATCTGAAATTGTGAAAAGAAAATAAACAAAAAAACAAAAAAGCTTAAAGACTTTAGAAAATACAAACAGGCCTGGTATTGCCAGAAATATTGGAAATTCCAGACGAGTTGTTGGAACGGGAAGAAAATGCCTGGAACTGACAACTCTCGGAAAGGGAGCAAACAAAGCAGGACTGAAAAGTAGAGATGGGAAACCCAGGAGACAGTGTCAATAGAGCAGACATGAGTAACCTGGCGTAACACAACGACCAGACCTGAACTTGTGGGAAGCAGGGGGCCGCTGTGATATCCTGGAATATCCCCCATCCTATTTTAAACCCCCTGATAATCAAGGATATCCAATAACATCTCCCTCTATTCTAAATTGACGAAATATCATAAAAACCACAGAAAAACTGTGGGGTCGCAGCAGGGCTATAAGCAAAGTCAAAATCAAAATTGGGCAAAAAGAAAAAGATAAGATAAGTTATGACTTTATTATCCTGTTTCCAGGAAATTTGTTGTCACAGCATCAGTAACAATACAACAGCAACTACACGATCTAAGACCTACAAGTCTTTAACGCACACCACACACACGCACATTGCTCACACAACATTACCAACAAGTAAGAACATTGCTCACACACACACACACAAACACACACACTGTAAGAACAATCCATTTGGAAAAACTAACAACAGCATACTGCTACATCAAGAAACACTGCTACTTCGAATTGCGGATGGCAAAAAAGATCGTCTCTGCTGTGTTGTCGCCACTGAGCGGCGCCAAAAAAAAAAAAAAAGATTATATGTAGCGAAACCCTGCGTGGGAAATAAAACCCAAACGATACAAAACAAACTAAAGAGAAGGCAGAAAATACACAAAATTTTCGGCTTTCGCCTTTTATTTTCTGTTTTCTCTTTAGTTTGCTTTGTATTGTTTGCGTTTCATTTCTCACGCGTGGGTTTCGCAACATACAACTTTGTCTTTTTGCCCAATTTTGACTTTGCCTCTATTCTAAAGTATCCCCCAGCTCGATTTCACCGTCTTTAGCAGTGGTTCTCAACCTTTTTCAAGCAATCACCCCTTAAACTCCTAACTTTCTTTCATCGTCCACTTCTTCCCATATTTCCCGAAGAAAAAAAAGACAACAAGCATGTTGATGATTCATTATAAAGCAAAGACCATTCTTTATCAAATGCACTAAAAAAAAACCAACACCTTTTCTGTTCACTAAACCCATCTAAACATGCTGTTGAAGAAGTCAATGACTGATATGTATTTGCTCCCAAATTGCTCTTCATTCTGGTTCCCCAACTCCCATATTGCCCCCGTTCCTCGTTTTCGCCCCCTTGTCGCCCTTTTCTTCGTTTCCTCTCCTCCCCTCCCCCCTGGAAATCAGAATCGCCTCCCCAGGGGGCTGATATCGCCCACGTTGATAACCACTGTTCTAACGTTTTGCTGACATCAGCGGCGGGGTTGCAGACGTTCAGGGTCAGTAGGCCATTTTGCCCATCCCATGGGAAAAGGCTGACAAAATACAATAATATGTGCATTATAACATGGTAGGGAAAAATAGTTGTTGGGGCGTGGACTCAAGCACTCCCTTTCACATTTGCTGAGTGTGTCCTACTGTATTGAAAGAAATGCTTCGAGATAATGGGGCGGGGGTGATAGGGAGGAGGAGGACGCACATTACAAAAGTTTTATGCTTTCATCATATAATTGAACGATAGAATTCCAAGGAGGGAAAAAGTTGGTCTGACCCGCAGAAAAGGAAAGATAGTCTCAGATGTGGCTGGAAGATGAAACATTTTAAATGATGAACACCAGGATGCGATTCTCTGTATCACAGAATAACTTTTTTTTTTAAAGGATCTCTTGTTCAGAACACGCTAAGCTGTAAAAAGAGTTGGATCTGGAAGGCACATTTGGGACTGTATGGGTTCACTTGAATGGGATCAGATGCTTGTCGCTAAACAGATCTTCACCTCGACATAATAATAATAATAATAATAATGTATAGCATTTATATAGCGCATATCCATTTAAAAGGCTCTATGCGCTTTACATAATAAATATGTATATCCCTGAATGGTCCAAGAATCTGTTGTTGTTTTTTTTTCTGTCTATCTCGAATCTGCATCGTCTTTGAAAGTTGTTTGATTGAATTGATGATGAAATCCATTCTTGACATTGCGACCCTGATTAGGAAGTTTTGTCCATGAGATCCCAAATCAGGACAGTTTATAGGTTTTGATGACTATTTCTCGTGTAAACTAGAAACAGACTCCCCCTGTTGATGCTGCCATTTGCTCGGCTGTGGTGACAGACTACTTGCAACATATTAGAGTATTAGAGGATTGGTAACAAAGGAGACTGGGGAAGCTGGGCCAATTACATCTTCGCTTCAAACGCATGTTAAGTCACACTTTGTATATGTGAGTGTGCATGAGAAAACCCACAATAAGTTGGCAGAGCTGATTTTGAGAAAAACGGCTTTGAAGTGAAAATAATGGGTCCGACACAAACTTCCGACTTGGCTGTTGTTTAGGGGACCGTGGCATGTTGCAGGGTAAACTGTAGACGAGCGGTGAACACTACTCACTATGATCTCTATAACGGCTTTGTAATTAGACTACGGTCTCCTAACAAGATCCCAAAAACTTCCGACTTGGCTGTTGTTTAGGGGACCGTGGCATGTTACAGGGTAAACTGTAGATGAGCAGTGAACACTACTCACTATGATCTCTATAACGGCTTAGTTATTAGACTACGGTCTCCTAACAGCAATCACTCCAATATTACTCGGTCAATTAGCTATTACCACTTTTAGGATTAAATGCCGTTTTCTCAAAATCTGGTTTTAGGGGGGTCACTGACTTCAATTTATCAGAAATGTCTTGTCTTTTATTATATGTACAGAACTCAAAATGTCATGTTGCCGACTTATGCCGGGTTTTCTCATGCACACTCACATATGTGTTTTGTGTGTGTGTGTTTTGTGTGTGTGGCAGAGAAAGATTGTATACAGAAACGCACACGAAGATTAGGGGGGGAAAAGGCTACCCAAAAACACAAAAAAAGGTGGGGGATAATTTGTAATGGAGGAATAAAATAGGATGCCGTTTACCCATTGGCAAGTATCCCCCCATCCTATTTTAACCCCGGGGGATAAACTGTTTTAGAGAGGGATATTCTGGAACAAAGGTATATAAACAAATTCCTTTGACAGGTATTTCATGTGCGAGGAAACGTCGAAAAACCAGTTGAGTTGATGCATAAAATCTTCATTTTCTGATGTGTATGTTTCTGTGAACAACAAAAATTCGATACGTTTCGACCCACTACCACTAAAGTCGGTTTTCCTCAATAAGACATCATTTGACATCCGACTAATTTCGCGTGGCCGCGCGACATATGTGGGATGTTTGGGAGTTCAGACAGTCGGTGCGTATCTGTACAGTGTCCAAGTATATATGTGAAACTGTTTCCCTTTACAACATGTATCTATGCAGTGACATTAGGCAGCATATTCATAAATAGACTTATGTGTGTCATATTAGATATTAACTCTGTCTAACTTACAGAAGGATTTGCGTTATTCTAATATTGTTCTAAAAACCCCACGCACGACACCACAATTACACAGACACGTAGAGAAACTACCGCGTTTTGTTCACTGTTCAGCTGCAGCTGATAATGTCAAATACCACGATGCTCTTACAATAACCCTCTGTTTCGGGGTTTTGGAAAGTTGGCAGTCTGATACATTTCAATAAATGACATCATTTGCATATAGGTAGAATGTGCATGGCATCACAGACCGTTTTGTTTTGATCTTCCTACACTAAAGATGGCCGGTGGATGAGCTGATTAGTGTAACTTCGAAAGGATATGCCAAAGCGGTTAAAATGCCTACTGGTTGCATTGTAGTTGATTGTTATGACAGGGGTGGAAAGGATGGATCCAAGCTGGTCAGATTCCCTACCATCCGTGTAAATAAGGGAAAGGCAGTGAAAGAACTGACCGAACGTCTCCCATTGAACATGTATACACGTGCCATTGTTTACTGTACTGAACTACTTTTAACTCGCCGACGGTTGGTTCGCGACACCCCACATGCTCGCAGTGCAAATCAGCTAACGAATCAAAATCAATGCCACGATCGCCATGGTGATGCGTGAGTCCTTACACTAAAGGTGGCGGATATGTGCATTCTACCTCGTCAGAAATGCCCCGCGTTACGCATTCTTCGCATCCTGAGTAGGGGTTTCGGATCATGTCTGCGTTCAACTGTCGCGATCCAAGACTTGACGAAAAGATTTTCCGCTGTTTTTTTTTTTTTTATAGCTCTGCGACTGGTCTGTCATAAATTGTTTTCAGTCAGTCTCAGGGGGTGGCTAAAATTGCTTGGTGGGCTGCGTACCGTGGGGTGCTCATGTCTACATTAGAAAAAGACGAAAAGAAAAAAAAAACAAACTTTGAATGATTCTAAGGGTGAGATCACTGTAAGTTGGCGAGTACACAACCTTTGTTGCCATGCAAAACCAAACTACCCACATTGCGTTAATTAACATGTTTCTGAGTATGCGCACCGTTGTTGTTTTTTTTCTCTTTTTAACCCCTAATGACTGAGCTCCAAAAGCCAGTGCTGACGGTGTTTGTCTTGGAACACGGAACTCGTGACATAGCATGGTCTGATATTCAAAAAACAACAAGAGTGGCTATATGGCCGGGTGGCAGGGTACTCTCTTTCAGTCTGTTTGAATCTCTCTCTCTCTCTCTCTCTCTCGATTTGTCTGTATCTCAATTGCCCGTCTCTACAGTGGATAATGAACCCATAAGGGCTAAAAAAAATAAGGGCCCACAACAAAGCTGAAATTGGATAATTTGTCAGATTAACTACCTTTTACGGGAAAACGTTTTTCTTCTGCTTTGATTTCATACATATGTCAATAAATCATTCATGCCAGCAGAACTCCAAATAGACATTTAGGTAAGACCAGAGGCTCTCTGGGTAAGACAAATTACAAAGACTTTATAGCTGTTCTTTTATGTACTCTTTAGTTTCCATTGCCTGAGCAACCCCCCCCCCCTCCTATAAATCTGGCCCTATCACAAAGTCGTTCATTTCAGACTGATTGAAAAGCCTTGGTGTCTTTGTGACAAGAAAGGGGTTAAGTAAACCATTCATCCTCAGTATCTTCAATGAAACGCGGATCGCTACATTTAATTCCTCAGTAACATTAATGAAGGTGGTGGAAACGGTATCAACGTCGGAGTCTTAGCCTAAGCTCTCACCGGCCGATTTTGATCACCCAACTAGTTGGATGGTGACATCACGACACTGGGTTTCAACAGAGAGAATGTATTTATAGAGAGATCTCACTCCCGCCAAATCACGAAACTAGGTCTCTGCGGTAAACAAGAAACTGAAGAATTGAAAGAGACCGTCTCCACCAAAGATAGTGTGCATATCTGTTTACTGTGGTTTGATCATATTTTTTGGGTTGATTAAAACTATTTAGAACGGTTTGTAAGTTCTTACGCACCGTGGAAATGCACAAACCGGTATTGTTTACCGCAGCGACCTACTTTCCGCTCCATGCTAACAGTGGTTTCGCAGAGCCTCCCGTGTCTCGCAGTGCAAATCGACCAATCGTGAAACATCTCTATACCTAGTTACATACTCTCTGATGTCACTGACATCCAACTAGTTGGCTCGTGACACTCAGTGTAATGACGTCACCATCTAACTAGTACACAGATCAAATCGGCGAGTGTGCGCTGAGTGTTACAGCTGATGGTAATATGAATATTTACGTTGTCCCAAATTTAGTTTTACCATGTGAATTATGAAATCAAAAGGGACAGGAGTAACTTTGAGTATTTTTTTTTTTTTACCAGCTCATGAGAATTCCCAATTCTCTTTTCCTCTTACTTTTGCCCTTTTGTTTCTAGTTTCAGCTTTTCAACACAAGTCTCGTGCTGCATGCCATATGTCTTATGACAACCATAATTATTGTTTGTGTTGGTGACGGCGCCAAATTTATAGAGGGCAGAGGGGGCAATCCCCACCCCCCCCCCGCCTCTCCAAACCGCCAGAACACACACACCCCGCCCCCCTTTCCATCACTCCTTCCTCACAAAAATATAGTAACAAGTTTAACTTTGTTGTGCAAACTGTTCAGTCAGCATAGCCATGTTATTTGTATTTGACTTATCTAAAAATAATATAATTATTTGAAGCTTTGCCGGCATGTATTTACGTGTACACATGTATTTACTTCAGATATATCACTTATGTATTTGGAATCTTAAATAAAAATCGTCAAAGCTTATAGGATGAAAAGCATTATAATTCGTCCTTCGGCACAGAATAAGTGGCCAAGTATGGCCAGATTACGAGCCAGTTACACACAATAAACAGACTGTGATGTATAAATCTGATGATTAACCGAGCATTTCTCTTTCCGTGTAACAGGAGCACATAGAACCTGAAACGCCCTGGGGCCGCCCTGGCTCTAAATTTAGCCATGCTTTCTGTGCCGAAGGACGCGTTTTAATGCTTTTCTTCATGTCGTCGCTGCAGGATTCTAAATGGCTAACTCGGTTTTTGTAAATTTTACAGGAGAGTGGAAAAACTGAAAAACAAGGCTAATATACACATTTTGGAGCTGGGAATCGGTACTGACACTAAAAATGTTTCCGATTACATATCCAGGGCTTATTTTATTTATAGGATGTGTCATGTGATGTCACTCTTAATTCCGGAAATAAAACCAGCACACTGCATTTTCAGAGTTAGCCGTTTAGAATCCTGCAGCGACGATATATAAGCTTTGACGTTTTTTTCTTTCTCCAATTTGTTGCAGTGAAAGATCCGCGGGTCTACAGCGTGCGTGCAGTTTCTTCACTCACTTGACATCATGAATCTGTTCTATTCATAAACACAAGCCCAGCTATTCTGGTGTACAAATCAGACATAATCTTACTATGCTGGAGCTGGAGGGTGTACATGTAAGCGACGAAAACGTCGTGAGTATATGACCACAAATTATGAACCTGTGTGTACTGCCTCAATTTCTGATGATAAAGTACGTGAACACATCCATTTTGAACAAAATGCAATTGTTGTTTTTTAGGAAAGGGGGGGGGGGGAGAGAAATGCACTTTTGGCCGGGCACAATGGAAAGGCATGATCTGAAATTTCGTTCTCCGCCTCTCTGTGCGCTCAGAGTCAGAACAAAGAATTTGAAAGATTTATCATGCTCGGGTTAGCTAGTCCAGATAAATTGAATTTTCCCCGCCACGCCACTGCTTAGTGGAATCCACCCATACAATCATTGTGATAATACTGAATCTGATACGGTTTACCCATTTCACCCTAGCTGTTCAGCGGGTTGCAATATTATACCAACAAAGCAAACAAACGTTACACTACATGTACCGTGCTTCAGAGAGTCAAAATCCCCTTCCATGTTTTCACGCGTTTTACGTGCGTGTCACGGACCGAAACTGTAGCTGAAGAAGACATGCTCAGCTTTAAAATACATTCTACTATTTCATTGTAAATATTTCGTTGGGACAAGTAGAAAAATGCAGTATGGAAATTAAAATTACGCACCACTTTTGCAAACACACATGCGTGGAAGCAAAAAAAAAAAGCCAACTTTCAAAACATGCGAACAAAGACAAATCATTAATCTTACCTATCTGCGGAGGGTCCTGGGTTGCGCCTAGGTGCCACTTTTACATAAAATGTGCCATGTGCCAGATCTGGGGGGCCTTTTGTTTCTCTAAATGTGCCAGATCGTCACCAGGTGTTGCCTAAATACATACACAATACTGAGCTCGAACTGTTTTCTTTTTTAGTCCACACCAGCCAGGTTAGCCAATGGGAAGCGTTCTGGGCAACGTCCTCAAGCATGATTCACATTTTATGTATGAAGGGCTATAATGAGATTATTATAGGTGGGGTCAGGGAGTCTCAAAGTTGTAGGTCCAGAGGACTACCTGTTTTGGTAGGTTTACTGTGGGTGACCTGCGCCATTTCCCGCCACCAATAGCGTGCAGAAGAAAGGGGGGGGGGGCACACGGGCGACAACCCCGGGCATCCATTTCAGGGGGAGGGGGGCATCCAATCAAAGAGTGTCTGGCTCCTATACTTGAGTCTTCGGGCACATTATCAAGGAGTTGGCCCCGGACATAATGGGGCATCACCAAACTTATGCACGCCATAAGAGCGTCTTTGTGTATGAAACTGAAAATTTGTATGGATGAGAGTGCGTGTTTTAGTATGAGATTTGGAAAGTGTCTGCATGAATCATTGATGCAATGTACAGCGTATTGAGTAAAAATTTTATTAGAAATGCGCTATAGAAATTCTATTTATTATTATTGCCCGCCATTGCCAGCCACTTCCCGACACCCATAATCACGCGCCCCCTCTTTCACCGTAGAGAAAATTAATAGAATCATGTCCTTTCCGACGCCCACCGCTTTTGCAAAATTAAAACCAAAAAAAAAAAAAAAGACTAAATTTAGCATGAACTTGTAAGTGTGACTCGTCATTTGCATTGTAGAGAAATGTTTTGTCCTCTCTTTCTAGGTTGTTGTTCTCGCCGCAAGGGAGTGATGATGGTAATGAGAACTTCCTGAGCATGATGATGATGATGATGACGTTGTCGACGACGATGATGATGATGATGATGATGATGATGATGATGACGGTACGGTGACGGTGATGCTGGAGATGATATGAAGAAGAAGGAGGAGAAGATAATGATGATTACATCGACGAAGATGATGATGATGATGATGATGATAATGATGACGTCGACGATGATGATGATGATAATGAAGAAGAAGGAGGAAGAGATGATAATGATGATGACGACGACGATGATGATGATGATGATGATGAT
>OZ007574.1:9567267-9577267 GCA_963931925.1 Onchidella celtica | reverse complement strand
CAACATCAAAAATGCGGGAGCTGACTTTCAAAACTTTTTCTGATCTGCTCCCTCAAAATATTGTGGGCTCCTTATGTTGAGATATCGTATCCAGGTGCCATTGTGTACTGTTTGAACAGTGCACAAATAGATACGACTCTGCACCTTTGTTTTGCCAGAGTAATCTCGATGGTGACGCCTTCAAAGGGAAAGGCTGGTTTTCCATTGTCAGTCGTGGTCTTTCACAACCTTATTTGGGTATGTTCTTGTCAAATAGGACAAGGACGTTTATGGTGTTTTGTCGCCTAGATCCCTATAAAAACTTGTTTGTTTGTTTGTTCTTTTCATCCCAAACATCAGAAAACTGCCCCCCCCCCCTTCCCCACTTCTTACACCTTGTGAATCTAATATAACCGAGGGCAAACTAGCACTTCGTTTGGGGCTCAAAAAAGTCACACTGATGGCAATCTAATATCTCTTTCTAAATAACAGAAATGGCAGCTTTTTGTCCTGAAAGATTATGCAGCCTACTTACCACTGTATGTAAGCCACACACACACACACACACATTAAAAAACAAGAAAGGCTACACGTTTATTTTCTCCATCTATCGAAGATGCAAATTGAAAAGTTCACTTCCAGAAGCAAATCTACCCGGCAGCCAAGGCCCACAATAACAGTTTGAATAGAAACAACCATGTAATCAAACTGAAGAATGGACCAACTTAATTTGTTGTTATTTAACTCAACTGAAAAAGAGAATAATGCTGGTCTACCTTCAGTTTTTGTTTTAATGCCATATTGTCATTTTCATTCTGTTCGACTTCACTACGTACCTTCGTTTTGTCCGCTTTTCAAGTGTGTCTTTGCTAAATGAAACGTTTTCTTTGGCACATTTGAACTTTGTACTGAGCCCTTCTGTGGGCCCTAAGTTTGTTTATTTATTTATTTATTTTTAATTTCATTTGTTCATTTATTTGCTGTATATTAATTTTCCTGTGGGAGGCTTTGGTTTAAAAAAACAACAGCAACAACAACAACAACAACAAAAACACAACTACCACATTGAAAGTAACAAAATCGTAGCATCATTCGGGTTCGCAGTGGTCCCAGCACGTGCCAGCAGCCAGTAGAGGTGATAGACCTTGTGTTGTGATCATGACGAGTGGTGGTTCTGTGACACTCTTTTCTGGAAAGTGAGCGTCGGATATATGTCAAGGACTTGACCGAGTGCGTCTCGTCCCGGATGTCACGAGAGGCCTGTCAGTGCAGAGAGAAGATTGGGCCTGAAGTTGAACTTTGGCCCGCGCTGGCCGATTTTGATTGGCCTACTGGTTGGATGGTGACGTCGCGACTTTGAGTTTCTGTGAGATCTCACGCACCAGCAACATATTATAAGAGTCTGACTTAATAATATCAGTACTGTCAGTGTGTTACAATGATTTAGGTTATGTATGTATGTATGTATGTATGTATGTATGTGTGTTGATCGTAGGAACTTTGGGCATTGTGCATCAGAAATTTAAAACTGGGCTACTGAAGTTGGATGTAACTAGAACAGAGGCAAACTTTCTAAGCAGCTACTGTAGCTTAAGCGCCATCATTGGATCATACCAGGCATGGAAGCAGCGATGTAAACATCATTTCAAAGCTATTGATTTTTAACACCTTACTGAACAAGCCCTACTGTGCAACTCTTGAGTTCCCATCTTTCACAGACAGCCTTCCATCTACTCCTAGCCTATCACAGCCACAATTTCCACACAGATGCAATGTTTATTTATATTGTATCAGTATATGCAATTGTAATGTATTTCAGTGGAAATAAAGACCCTATATGTATGTATTTCTCAATGGATGTCAACAATTTAAAGGAATGTACTCAGAAAGGCATGACAGAATTGTAAATTATTTGTATGAACACATCTCCAATAAATTAGCCAGTGATAAATGTGTAGTGACAACCAACAAATGTGTTCAGGTGGACGAAAACATCCCCAACAAGCCTGATATACTCATATTAGATGAAAAGAACAAAGATGCTTTTATTGTAGAAATTGCTGTCCCATTTGACAAATTCATCGATTTATGTTTTCGTGAAAAGTTTTTGAAATATCTATCATTGCATTATGATATAAATGACAAGGGCTACCACTGTAGAATCATTGTTATTATCATGGGAGCATTGGGGACTGTTCATAACAAAGCCGCATCAGGGTTAAAAATGCTAGGTTTCAGCAATAGGCAGTCAACTAGCATGTGCAAGTTTATCAGCATTAGCGCAATTATAGGTTCGCAAAGAGTATGGAAGAGAAGGTATAATTTAATCTGATTGAAATAACGTACAAAATGTAATGTCTATTGTACGGAATATATTGGTGTGTTGTACAGCTGAAGATGGTTGAATACGTGATTGTGTAAATGGATGTATTCATTGCATGTAAAATCATATAGTCAATAAAGTTCTTGAAATATGTATGTATGTATGTATGTATGTATGTATCTATCTATCTATCTATCTATCTATCTATCTATCTATCTATCTATCTATCTATCTATCTATCTATCTATCTATCTATCTATCTGTCTATCTATCTATCTGACACAAAAGCTTGTTTCAGTAATCTGAAAGCCCTTCACAACGACGCAGAAACGCCGCGCGCAGCACTGAAAGCTTGTGTGTTCGACAGTGGTTCCTTTGTGAGGTCAAACCATTCGTGTCCGTGCCAAGTGCTCTTAGCTCCGTAAATTACTGCAGGCCGGCGTGCTGTTTGAAAGCTGAAAGAAAACAACTTTTCTTTCTCCTACAGTTACGTAAAATGTTAACAGAGAATGGTCCTGTCAAAATCTGTAAGCGATAAATTGTTCAACAGATATACAGAATCATTACATACTTCCCTGTGCAATTTAATACTTGTCTATGGGAAACAAAAGTAAGCTCTATAATGTTTAAGGATGCCAGAAAACAAGGCACATAGAACATGTATCTTAACGATACGTTTCCCATTAAACCAAGTGCTAACCTGGAGTGAGAAACATACGCTGAGGAATCACTCTGACGAAATGAACGAAACTAAATTGGCAGAATAAAAATGGGACATAACGCTGGGCAACTGATAAACAGCCGGTTCGCGATGTCAGAAACTTGAGGAACTGGGTAGTGCAAGAGTCAGAAATACCAGGAATGCTGAAATATTCTGGAGAATCCCTTCTGCAGCCAAACACAGAAGGGAAAAGTTACGAGTTTTCTTCAAGCCCGTCTTCATCAACACCACCACGCAGATGATATTGCTGACGATGCCGTGGAAGCAGAAAATTTTCAAGAGTCCGAATTTCATCACCAGCACAAAGACCTTTACCAGTTCATTGATAACTAACAGATGAGTAACTTTTCCACGACATTGGTCAGGTTCACAAGAGGCAGTTACTCGTACTTCTGTCGTACGAGACTGCTACTTTAACGGAAGCCGACTTTTTGCCTCCCAGGTCCATTCGTATATTATCTATATCAAGTGTCTCCTAAAGTGTGGCATATACCCTATCTGTGGTCTGGTGTCTTTTGACTTCCATCGCTGTCATCATTGGTTTAAGCCGCCAAGCTCTTCGGCGTGAACACATGAGCAAATTCACCCCTGCCAAAGCAGCCGCCGCCAGAACCAATAGGAGAATTACCATTATTGTCCTGTCCATCTCGCTAGTGTTTATGACCACCAACAGCACCCTGTTGGCCTATAGCATTGTGTGTTTCCACATTGACAATGAGTACTGTCGAGGCCACAACTTCAATTTCAGCTTTTTCATGGGTTACGTCAATCAGTTGGCAATGTCTGTTCAGTCCTCGGCTACACTTTACCTCTACATCTTTCTCAACCCGAGATTTTTGGCCATTTTCTTGTCAACCTTTTGTCGGTGTACTAATTCAGCAAAACGGCGAACTCCTCGGCCAGAATGAAAACCCAACCAAATATAAAACTTGTTTTCAATGTTTTTATTAGTCTGTTCTCTAAGCCTGAATCACCGAGTTCTACAAGACCCTTTTCATTAACCGTCCTCCATATCACGTGATTTGCAAACAAAATGGCGGCGTGCCCCACTTGTAGGGCGGAAGCGGTGGACAACAGTCGAACGATGCCATCCTCTTGTTGGGCACCCAACTGTACAAACCCGTTACGTGCTGGTTCTGGCATAAAAATGCATCTTTGCTTAGACTGTGCACATATTCAGATGCCATCACTAAGGGAAGTGGAGGTTTTTGCCCTACACGGTGCTTTTCGATGCCGTGCGGCACCCCGCAAACAACCGTAACGCCGAAGTGAAAAAGGTCTTATAGTCTATCTCTGCTGCGAATGTACCAGTCTAACTACCCATAAAATGCACCTTCTTTAAACCGTAGACCTCGGGTGGCAGTGTGCAATTTGATGCGACGAAACATTCAAACCTCTCCATAGAATTGGACAATGATTAGGTTTATGTTCTCATTGCAATACAAAGATTTCAACTGTTTGAACGTGCCTGTCATTAATTTAAATTTGCTGTCTTTTTCTAACTGAGGGGCCATCCAATAGTACGCAGGGGGAAGAAGAAGGACAGGGGTTTAACCCTAGCGCACGAAAAGTGTACATGGGTGGGGAGGGTGGTTCTAGGAGATCGACCATGCGCGTTTTACTGATAGTAATAAATTTTTTTTTAAAGTTTGGTTTTATTTATATTTTTCAACAAAGAGAGTAGTGGGATTGAACAAAACTAGAATATAGGATACGTTGTCCCATGAAACAATGAAATAGTCCGTGCAAAATGTCAGTTAAAAATTTTAGAACATCAATGTCATGTCATGAAAAGACACAATTCTAATGGCCGTAAGCTCGCACAAGGGGGACAGGGCGAAAGTCAAGCTTTTGAAAAACGTACAAGGGAAATGGCATATGATGAAACGCCTATATGTAGAAGATTGGGATAAAGATGTTAACATAGAGCGCACCTTCTTTACCGATGGCCGTTACTGCCAACGACAAAGCACTGGTTTATGTCTTTTACCACTTGAATAACAACGTGTCGTCGTCTCGAAAAAAGGCTCACTAAGATGTGCAGACTCGTTATATGTCCGGGTTTTGTTTAGCAGTTCCTGAGAAAGGTTAATGTGCCCTTTTCCAGTGCAAAGCAATTCGGCACTGTTCTTGATGTATTTGATATTGAGTCTTCTATGTTATGTCAACATCCGTAGATAGGATCTTTTGTGTGTGCTGTAGTGGTAGACATGGAAGGGGCCATCCATAAAGTATGTTCGATTTGGAGGGGGGGGGTGCATGAAAAGCGTACACGTTTGGGGGTTGTTGTTATTGTTTTAATCCATCCTCCCCCCGCCACACACACACACTTTTTGCAGAAAGATGCATTATAACGTTCTGTTATGTCACTGCATAGTGCTATAATGTTAAGACCCCTTTTCACTCTTGCCCACCATTTATAAAGATAGATAAATCTTACTGGTGCACATATAGACATATTTATCTCCCGTACAGCATCTATTACCAACATGTTTAAATGTCAAAACGCCAAATAGATCAAAATGATAGAACGACTAAGGAGGAGGAGGGGGGGGCATTGAAAAATGGCGGGATGGAAAGCTAACGAGAGAGATGGAGAATTAAACATCAGATGCCACTTAGATTGTTACAGGTTTAAATTCAAACCAGAATGTTCGAGAAATAATTTGAAACAACAACATTGGTTAGTTAGGACTTGGTTTATTGATTTGTTTCATTTGACGTCACAGAACTTGTGCCCTTGCCAAGTTTTTAATTTTATTTCACCTTGCGCCCAAAACCGCCTTTTGCAGTTTTTCCTGTTATAAATGACAGGTGCACACATACTAGCTAAGCCGTCAATGTCTATGTTGAAAACGAAAGGAAAATGTCGGGAAACAAAATTGTCTTCAGATCTCTGTGTGGACGGTGCACTTTGAGATTTTAAAGGCAATAATAGTGTTGCTCAACTGTCGGTCAACTGAAAATCGCCTGTCTCTGCACTTATTGTAAAATACAACATTCAGTTTATACAGAGGAGGCAGGTGAGGGCATGCACAGCTCGAATATTATATTTCTGCCGCGGAGTCCAAAACTGGAAGGGAACGGGGGTGAGGGGAGGGGTCCTATTATAGGGCCACGTTTGCCAATGGAAAACTGGAACTAACAACACAGAAAAGCTAAAATGATCGAAGGACGTCCACGACATAATTATTTGGGCTTTCTACAGTAGTTCTCGTCCACGCATATAGATTACTGTGCCTACAACTGATAACAGCAAAAAGTGAGACCCGGATACTCTTGTACCTGGCCTTACATGAAATAATATTAGATAACGAAACGTCTATCTTTTTAAAGTTGTCAGTGTGTCCCTTCCTGGAGGCACCTCTGTTGACACGTCACCTACACACAGGATGTCCTGGAGTGACCTGAGACACAGTAACACTGTACCTCGCGAGATCTGGAGACCTGAACTGTAGAGTGCAAAGTCCATCGTGTTGTAGACTTTGGTCGCAGCGGCAATGTTTGCGACTTTCAAGTTAAAAGTCTCCAGAATTCTCGAAGATACAGGTTTCGGGAATTTCTGCCTCGGGAAAATGAATACTACTTTACACAAAAGCATCAGTCTTTTGTTTTATAAGAAGCAATGAGAAAATTGTACTACCGAATTCATGCTATGTACTGTTGAGGTGTAAAATAAGCGACGTGAGTGATATATGAGTGTTTAGTTCACTCCAGGCAAGCAGTTTCAGATTCTTATCATTTTAGTGTCGAAAGAGTCCTACTGGATTTGCAAAACAATATCTTTGAAGTCCTCTGATCGCTGGCTTGAAGAACTTTAACGTTCAGGGTTAAGTGGCCCTGTTTCATTTCATTGACCTCTTACTACTTGAACCAGCAGGGTCAAGTGATTCAACTTGACCGTATATTTGCAAATATTATCTAACATTTTAGACCTTTTTTCTGCTTGAAAGATTTTTAACTTTTTTCTTCACGATTATATTTTTTGCTGCTTACGTCTGTTTGTAGATCCGTGGCCTGGAAATCAACATACGCGAAAGTATTTTTGTACAACAATAAAACTGACATGACGGATGGGTCTTCAAATTGAAGGATGGGCGAGCACGAATGTTCCACGTGAACACGTGCTTGCGTGATATAATTGTGCTTTGTGTACCATTTGACGGAAGTATAAAACGTTCGTCCTGTAAATGGATGTACAAGGATCTCTGGTGTAGACAGGCAGTACTTGGCCATTATTAACTGAACAGTAAAACATCTTTATGTGAGAAATTGTCAACAAAACTACCCAGGACGTAGGGATAGCAGTATTCAAAAATAAACATAAATAAACAAAAGAAAAATTCCCAGAACAGAATTTTAATGACGCCCAGAGACTGCTGGCATGCAGTTTGAGGAATGCAGAAAAAAGAAAGGACTGGGTGTAGCCTAATTTGTGCTAATTTGGAATTATGTTTTTTATACCCCTCTGTCTGCATTTGTACCCAGGAGGCACAGAAAAGGTTAAATTTAATATCTCCAATGAATAGTTCTTCGGTTGGCATTATCCTGTAATGTAGAATGTCTGTTAGCACAGCTTGATCTTTCCTTGTTTCTGTTTTTCTGTTTTTCTTTATATTCTCTTTACTCTTCACTTGTCATTCAACCAAACTGTGGGTTTGTTACTGGAGACAGTTTTCAGCATCAGAGACAATGTGTCAAAGTTATGAAAGGAGAGAGACCAGACCATAGATATACACTAGTGAACGGGGACCAGACTGGAAGCAAAAGAAACTGCTATAATGTGAGGTATCTATTTTTCAATTTACGCCATGCAACTATAGCATAGATAAGCTCTGAAGTTGTAAGTTCTCCTGCCAGATACTAACACAGCGTGTCTGTGTGTCTGTGCGTGTAGGACACGCCGAACTGTGTTTTTGTGTCTGTTGGAGAATGAAGGGCCAGGATCAAGCGTGTGACAGATACCGCGCCCTGAGCATTACGTCAATCCACTCCTTTCTATTCACAGTTACACTGCTGCATTATCAAAATCAAGTGCACATGTGTGTACATTCACCCCACAGCAGCGTCATTAAAGAGTGAGACAGGGAAGGGAGAGGAAGAGAGAGATGGAAACAAAACAAAGAAGGAAGCAAGAGGAGAATTAACAAACAAACAAAATAGTTGCCCTCCACAAGGATATGAGACAGACAGATAGGAGAGGCGCTCATTGACAGAAGAACATAATGAAAAAACGTTCCATTTCATCATGATGATAACAAAGTAGCGTCAAACAAAAACGTTCATGTTTATGACAATACTGCTCGATCAGATGATAACAAAACAGCAGCTAGGACCAAAGATAAGTGAAGGGAATAGTCAATTAAAACACAGGCTTACAACCACAGACTAATAAATTAACCAGACTGGAAACACGAGCTTCGGGCTGTGTCGTTTTTTACGGAATTTCCCGAGCGGCGGCCGTATAACCAACATGGCCGCCGCTCGGGAAATTCCGATTCTAGTACTATCTGCAGTAGAAATTTCTTTTTATTTGTCAAGATTGGTTGTACATGTATTAATTTCTTGGTGTGGAACCAAACTTCCGCGTTCAGTAGGCGCGTCAAAATGGTATCATTCAAATTGTAGCTATGCTGAAGCGTCGGTCGTTACCGTAAACCTAATGTGGCGGATGGTTCATGACCTTTCGCTGTTTTGTGACGTCACACAATGGGATCATCCAGTCTGGGTATTTTATTAGTCTGTGCTTACAACTAAGAACGTAATTACCAGTTTTGCTATCATGCAGAAGATTACATGTATACGGCAGTCTAGACGTTCTGCTAGTTGCCCTGTATCTCCTCTCATGGCAAGTCAAAATATTTGTAACAGCGCAAAGTGCAGCTTTTCTCCTTTCAAATCCACGTTTTTATAGTTCTTGTTTTGTACTACGACTGATATATTATTATATTATGGACCATGACATCCTTGAAAAGATGTGTTTCGCACTGTAACTGAGAAATGGAAGTCAATAAAGAAAATGCAAGTTTTTATGTTTTCAGAAGACTGAATTTCGACGATAGGCCAAAGAAAATCCAAGATTAATATAAGATTTTTGGCACATCTTTTTCGTATCTTTTAATCTGTAGGTGGATTGAGCAGTTTAATGAGTTCGAGGAAAATCTCGAAGATGTCCACAGATCTGGGGCCACAAAACAGTATGAACGAGCGACGTGGGCCAGTTTTGTCACAGTATTGAGAAGTCTTGTTGCAGGTCTGTGTTGAGCAATCATGTGACTGTACTAGTGCTGTTACACTGACAAACCAATTCGTTCGCGTCCAGAGAAAACTGCATCACAACAAAGCTGTACGTCAGAATTGTACCAGATACCTAAACAAAAGAAAGAGAAAAACAAACCATTAATTATTCCGTCCTACTCTACTTTGTAATCACTTGCTGTTCATATAAAAGCATTTCGAGGACCGCGCAGTGAAATATCGTAACAGACTTTTTTGCGAATTTTTCGGGACAAGCAAAAAAACTGAATAACCCTCTTTCATAGACTTAGTCGTTACGATATTTTAGAAGTGTTATTTAACCCTTAGTTTTCATAATTTAACCCCAAAATCACAACACAATCTGCGTGCTGTCGAAGACTGGAAGCATGATAAATATCTCAATTTTTCAAAACATCCAGTTACGATAGTTTACTATGCAGCCATGGATTGGATAAGATTAAAAATTTAATTCACTGTCAGTAGTAAATGTGTTTACACCAGCAGGTTCTGCCACTGAAATTGTTCTCTGGTATTTTGGAAAAGTTTCCATACGCCAAACACAAAATTGTACAGGAGAAGCAAAAAATATTTCGTGTCCCGCTTTTTTTTATTCCTTTTTGTTCCATTTCAATTTTTGTGGTAACCACAAAAAAACTATCAGCCGTACAAAATAATAACCCAGAGAGAAAGATAAGGTACAATTCATTCCATAAAATGAT
>OZ007574.1:9324767-9562267 GCA_963931925.1 Onchidella celtica | reverse complement strand
CACTCTGACCATTCTCCTATTCTTAGAAAAGTCCTTCCAGAATCCAAAAACCTGTTCATACACCCAGAGGCTGCTAATCAGAGGTTCCAGATGGTATGCCAAGCTGATCTGCTCACTGACAAACACAAAGGTACCAATGAGAGCATTTACATTCAACATCAAAAGAGTAGCAATGTACCTCGCTGTATATGTGGTATGCTGGAGGGACTGGGTCCAAAACATGCCTGTCTTCACGACGATAGCTACATGGGCCAAGATAACCATAAATCTGTAGATCAGAAACAAGACTCGTTTGACCGTTCCAATTTTCTTGCTCCTGGGTTCCTGGAAGTTGACAGGCAGATGGAACCCGCCCAAACTAAGACACATGAAAAGACTACGGAAAGTTTTGAAAAATTTGTATTTGAAATGGACCTCAGCCTCTTCTAGGTTCATACTAGGCAACTGCATGTTTAATCCGACAGTTTCCCTTTGGACTTGCCGAGCAATAGGCTGTTGTGACAGACCTGTGAACTGGTCAGGATCAGCCAGTAGAATGTGTCGAAAATTTTGAACATCGGTAAAAATTCTGTTCACGACTGAACTTCAAGATAATGCTCAGTTTCATGCAATTTCCCTCTCACGTAGTTTACTTCACCAGTGAAGTAACCAACAGTTGGCGTATCGCTTCGCAGAATCATCTCATATTAAAGATTCATTTCGTTAGTAGGTCATCCTGTAGGTAAAAAATAAGCCAAGGAAAAGTCAAGCAATGTTTGAATCACAGGTAAAGCAAGGCAAAAACAACTGTCTCTCAAGTCAGGCCAAATTCAGCTAGAAATGGATGTCAAAGTTTTTATTGCAGGGACTGGGTTGACCACCTTCCGCTTTTCTGGCAAGTCGATTGCGGGAAAGTGACCAGGTTTACAAATTACATCAAAATCTCCGTAACTGATTGGTTGCCACAGATTACCCAGCAATTTTGTTTTTACAACTGCGGCCCTCTGTTCTATTACTCTACTCCCCCCACCACCCACCCCCCTTCCTTTCCTGGTCCGTATTGATTAGTGCTAGATTGTGTCCACATTGTTTTTGAACTGTAGTCACCGATAAACGCGATTAGCTCACCTTCTAACTCTTGTGGTTGGGTCAGTACCACACTTCTGCCCCCCCCCCACCCCCCAACCATTATACACAACTCATACACAACTCATACACAACAGAGGCAGACAGACAGATAGAGAGAGGGCGAAACACTCAGAGAGAGAGAAAGAAAGAGAGTGAGAGAGAGAGAGGCAGACAGACAGAGAAAAAGAGAGACAGAGAGAGAAATTGCGAAATGCCCCAAATAAAAATCCCCCCCCCTCCCTTGGATACCAAATCATCTGAGTCTTGGTAAACACAGTAACTGTTGACACTGCCATTGACAGAATATTGCACTGGGTTATCCCGTTATCAGTTCGTAAACAGGAAAAGTTTGAACAAAGAATTGTGTACATTTTTTTAAGCTAGAGAGAGAGAAAGAGACAAAGAGAAAAAGATAGAAAAAGACACAGAGAAAGAGATGGAGAGAGAGACAGAGATTGAGAGACAGGGACAGAGAGCAAGAAAGACAAAGTGAGGAGAGAGAGAGAGGGCAGGAGAGAGACACACACAGAGAGAGGGAATTCCAGGATCCATGAGGCCCATGTTCAGCAGTTATGTTTTCCATTCTCCCCATCCTGTCCTTTTCTTCTTTTCTCCTTATCCTTTTATTTCTCATCCTCTTAATCTGTTTTTTTTTTACTGTCCCCTCAACCTGTTATGTTCTGACTGTCCCTTTAATCTGTTATTTTCTGACTGACCCCTTAATCTGTTATTTTCTGATTGCCCCCTCAACCTGTTATTTTCTGATTGTCCCCTTAATCTGTTATTTTCTGATTGTCCCCTTAATCTGTTATTTTCTGATCGTCACCTTAATCTGTTATTTTCTGATTGACCCCTTAATCTGTTATTTTCTGATTGACCCCTTAATCTGTTATTTTCTGATCGTCCCCTTAATCTGTTATTTTCTGATCGTCCCCTTAATCTGTTATTTTCTGATCGTCCCCTCAATCTGTTATTTTCTGATTGTCCCCTTAATCTGTTATTTTCTGATTGTCCCCTTAATCTGTTATTTTCTGATTGTCCCCTCAATCTGTTATTTTCTGATTGTCCCCTCAATCTGTTCTTTTTCTGATTGTCCCCTCAATCTGTTATTTTCTGATTGTCCCCTCAACCTGTTATTTTCTGATTGTCCCCTTAATCTGTTAGTTTCTGATTGTCCCCTCAATCTGTTATTTTCTGATTGTCCCCTCAATCTGTTATTTTCTGATTGTCCCCTCAACCTGTTATTTTCTGATTGTCCCCTCAACCTGTTATTTTGTGATTGTCCCCTCAATCTGTTATTTTCTGATTGTCCCCTTAGTCTGTTATTTTCTGATTGACCCCTCAATCTGTTATTTTCTGATTGTCCTCTCAACCTGTTATTTTCACCTTGCCCCCCCCCCCCCCAAATCCTGCGATTTTCTCCTTGATCCCTCACCCTTTTAGTTTTCCTTGTCCCCTCATCCTGTTATTCTTTCCTTGTCCCTTATCCTGTTAGTTTGTTTTGATCTTAACCCCCCCCCCCAAAAAAAAACACCATCCACTACCCACTCCGGGATCCAGCAAAATGTGTCCATTCTGGAAGAGAAACTCAGGCTCTAAAGAGTCGATAACCCGGCCATGAAAGTGTCGCCTGAACAAACATTCCGCGGTACTTGAAAAAATAAACACACTCTAATTATGAATTCCATTAATATTAGTTTTTGAGCTGATAACCATCATTTTTTAGTTGGTCGATACTTCTGGAGCTAGTATGGGCTTAGGGATCCTCGAGAATCGGAGTATCATGATGAAATACACGTAGTACTGTCCCTTATCTCAGTAGCTTTTTTATTCCTTTTTCCTAACCGGGCAATTGCGTTCTGACTTCAGGCACTTGACATTTTGCCATGGCAAGACATATCCTGCTAAGGATTTTTGTTTGTCTTATTGCAAACATTGTGTGTATTTATATTTTCTATTGCACTTGTGTGCTCAACACTCCCCCCCCCCCCTCCTCTCTCTCTCTCTCTCTCTCTCTCTCTCTCTCTCTCTCTCTCTCTGTATGAGATGTGTGTGCAACAAAGAACAAAGATAAGGATAGCCAGAGATATATTTATGTTCAGGACACAGAACAGATTAACAAACATTGGATTCCACAAGAAGATAAGGATTCACACTTTGGATAATGTCAACACACGAGACAGATCAAGCGGGAGATACTGTCATGATTCAGATGTTGTTAAAACTCACGCAGAGAGTGAGTTGTTGTTGTTTTACCAGGGCCATGAGAAATTGGCTGGTGGCCTTGAACGGCCCTCGCGAATTATAGTTGGTGAGTAAATAAATGTAAAGTTAAACTGTTAGATGCACGCTTGTCGGTTTTAATGTTCGTGATTAATAAGTAATGGAGTAGGGGTGAAACAAGGTGGGGATAGTTGACATTGTTAAGTATGACTAGACAAGTTTTTGCACGTTAACTGGCTGGTAGAATAGTGCAGACGTATTACTACAATTAAAATGGTGGGAGGTTTCGACCTATGAGATAGCTGAACTAATTGGGCCAGCGGACTAGCACGCTGGGTAGTTAGATAGTATAAAACATCGTGTAACGTTCAGATTTAGGGAATACAGACGAGCAGAAGCATCGTGTCGTGAAGTATCTCCGGTTGGCCAGTACCTGAACTGTGTGGTTTGAAGACTAGAAGTCCTTGCCAACGGACTGACTGAGCTCTAGAAAGAAAGGTCTGAGTGGGCTGACCTTTGAAAGCCCACGCTGCGCTATTTTGATGTTCGCGCCTACCAGTAGGCGTGACCAATGGTAATATATCTTATTAGTTCAAGCATAATAGAAGATCAGAGATAGAGAGAGAACCACAGCCTCATAGGAAGTCTAAGGAAACCCCAGCTGGCACTCGACGACGAGTGGCCTGTGTTATAGCATTATTTCCATAGTATGATTGAAGTAATATGGCACATTGTTGATGGATTGAATAATGATTGTGCATATATATAAATAGATTTTTTGCAACTGCGTAATTACCTACAAGCCGAAGTGTGCTTCTGTAGGCTTGGAACGTACTGGGCTCTCCTAACATTCAGGCCCATATGATTTAGGGAGAGTTGGCCTTGCGACTGGCCAGTGGCGACTCAACTGTCACTTTAAATTGATATCTAGTTTCGTATAAGATACCTATTTGCTATTGATTGCAGTACATCCAATAAGGAACCATAATTACATGAAATATCATAGATTAAGTTAGTAATTAGAATTTATTGCTTTGAATATACCTCTATTGTCTTTTGTTTTGTTTATTAATATTTATGTAAAACATGGCCTGACCGGCCTGACATATATATCTACTCTAGTTGTTTAATACTTTTCTTGTGTGGTTGTGTCCGAGTGTGAGTTAGCTGCCTCTCGTGCAGTCGAATGCTCCCCAAGACCCTAACTCTGCTCGTGACTTCAGGCACTTGACATTTTGCCATGGCAAGACATAATGTATAGCATTTATATAGCGCATATCCATTTAAAATGCTCTATGCGCTTTACAGAAACAACATGTCAACCACAGAGCAGAATGGAGCTGCCGGCGAAGCGCTCAACACACTGCATTGCTTCTTTCTCTCTCCCTGTCTCGCTCACTCTCTCTCTCTCTATCTCAGAGCAAATTGTAACGCAGCCTGTTAGGCGCAGTTCACAACTCACAACAGTTCACAACTCACAGCAGTTCACAACTCACATCAGTTCACACAACACACAACTCAAATAATATTTGAATATTTATTAATAACAATATATATTTAATAATGAATAATAAATTCTGGCGGGGGGGGGGGGGGTGATATGGATAACTTTTAATCTATTAATTTCAATTTTCAATTTTGCCCGGGCAGCGGCCTTTCGGCCTGCTCTTTACGATATCCAACTGCCAAGGTATCTTTAACGTGCGCAACGTGCACACGGGCCCTCCGAATTTTTCGTCCTTATCCGAGAAGACTAGGTACTCGATCCTACCCCCCAGTAGGACCAGGGACTTGAAAATATGAGAAAAATCCAATTTCCAACATGCCTGCACTGCCCGGGTTTAGAACCCGGGACCCTTGGCATGAGAGGCGAGCACCTTGCCTCTAGACCACCTTGTCCCCCACATATCCTGCTAAGGATTTTTGTTTGTCTTATTGCAAACATTGTGTGTATTTATATTTTCTATTGCACTTGTGTGCTCAAGACTCCCCCCCCCCCTCCCTCTCTCTCTCTCTCTCTCTCTCTCTCTCTCTCTCTCTCTCTCTCTCTGTATGAGATGTGTGTGCAACAAAGAACAAAGATAAGGATAGCCAGAGATATATTTATGTTCAGGACACAGAACAGATTAACAAACATTGGATTCCACAAGAAGATAAGGATTCACACTTTGGATAATGTCAACACACGAGACAGATCAAGCGGGAGATACCATGTGTCATAAGTTAAAAATCAAAATAACTAAAACCGAAACAGCTGGAGTCAATGTAAATCTCACTCCCTGAATCCATTACCACGACACGACACGACACGACAACTTGCTGGTAATTTCGTATTTGGTTTAGGTGTCGTGACGGTACCGGATATGTGGGTTTTCAGTTATAAGTCATGAAGATAAAAGTTGACGTGAGCTATTCAACTCAGAGATTTCAGGTCAAAAAGGAAAAGAATAAACTAAAACGACAAAATTTAAAATAATGCACGAAATGTTCTGGGTAATCTCTAAAGACTTGTTATTTGCTGTTGCTTGATTGTAGGGTGCACAACCGACTTGAGGGTGTATACGGCTGACGTATAATTTATGAGTATCTATCAAGCTTTCCGACCAAATAGCCTTATCAGTGTCTGAAGACAGTATAAAAATACATCATAACTGATGTCGACGTCTGAAGAAAATAAATGTATTGTATTTTGACATCTGCAGTTTATTTTGTAATCCTGGCTTTTAAACTCTGACTCACTCCCCTCGCCCCACCCCTCTGAAATAGTTTCTGCTGGCCAATCGCTGGCGCAGGTTCGCAAAAATTGCTTAGCAAAATGCAAACTGAGTGGATTCTGCTGGAAATGACAGATCCGTGTATGTACCTACACTTGGACCGTCTCTCTTGTAGAAAGGGAAAGACATGTCCATGTATAGCCAGTTATAGGCTCGGGCCGATTGAGAAATGTAGGAAACGCAGGCCCTATTGGAAACTGCTCATTCGTTATTTTTGTTTTGTTTTCATCAGAGACATTGTGGCATAAAATAAATTTGGAACATACATTGACTTCAGTGACCGTTTCTGCATTTATTTATCAATTTAAAAAAAAAAAATCTGTATCGATCTTTTAGGAATATCCTTTAAAATTACATTTTATGCCAACAGGTCCCCAGTGTGCGTTTTCACAATATCAGTCTTCTCGCTTTTACAACATTAGTATTCTCTCTTTACAATGTCAGTCTTCTCACTTTACAATGTTAGTATCCTCTATTTACATTATCAATAGTCTCTCTTTACAATATCAATATTCTCTCTTTACACATCAATCTTCTCTCTTTACACATCAATCTTCTCTCTTTACACATCAATCTTCTCTCTTTACAACATCAGTCTTCTCTCTTTACAACATCAGACTTCTCTCTTTACAACATCAGTCTTCTCTCTCTACAACATCAGTCTTCTCTCTTTACAACATCAGTCTTCTCTCTTTACAACATCTGTCTTCTCTCTTTACAATATCAGTCTTCTCTCTTTACAGCATCAGTCTTCTCTCTTTACAACATCAGTCTTCTCTCTTTACAACATCAGCCTTCTCTCTTTACAACATCAGTCTTCTCTCTTTACAATATCAGTCTTCTCTCTTTACCATATCAACATTCATTCTTTACAGTGTCAGTATTCTCTCTTTACAGTATCAGTATTCTTCATCGAAGTGTCCACCTAGTGGCAGGCCTACATTTTGGGGGGTTCTGAAGCTTGAACGGTCATGGGGCCCCTTCGCCACGGGCAAACAACAAGGCAACGGCCAATATTCACCCATTAATTCACTCAGGGCCCTGCCAGGATTAGGGGGCGCTGAAGCTTAAGCTTCTTTAGTTTCATAGTAGATCCACCACTGGCTGCCCCCCCCCTGCCTCTACCACATGGGGGGGGGGGAGGAGGGGGGGAGGCCCCTCTGAAAGTCGTAAGCCCATGCCAACTGGCCCGTCTGCCCCCCCCCCCCCCCGCTGATCTGGCCCGTGAAAAAAAAAGGACCCACCCAAAAATGGACTTCTGGGTCGGGGTCCACAAGTTTGATAACTACTGTTTGAAATTATCTTGGTCGCGGAGTGTGATAACATGTGCCTCATATCCAGATAACATTAATTTCCAAACTGTACTCTCATTGTTACCAATTGACACTCGAGATATCCCAAGTGCTAAGTTATGACTTATAAGAAGCATATTATGATAGCATCGTTTCTATGATATCCTTAGCATTCGTATGCAGGCAGGTCATGAGATATTATATATTTATCAAGTATTATGCAGAATGAGGGGGATATGTTTGACAAAAGAAGTTCCACTTACAAATTGAGTCAAATGAAAAGATAGAAAGCATAAACAAATAGTAAAATAATTTCATTGCATTTGAGACAAATGGACTGTGAGAGAGGAAGAAGGGGAGAGAGATGAGGAGAGAGAGAGAAAGAGGGACAGAGAAAGTGAGACTGAGAGAAAAAGGAGAGAGAGAGAGTGTGTGTGTGTATGGGTGTTTATGTGTGTTGTATATCCGTGTATGTGTGTACATGACTGCCAGGGTGATTTAAGTGCGAGCACACTAATTTTTGGAAAGACTCACATCAACAAATCCGAAATGTATCGTAAAAATGATTACAGTGGGATTGCTCTGTCCAGACATACACAACGGGATTGCTCTGTCCAGACTTACACAATGGGATTGCTCTGTCCAGACTTACACAACGGGATTGTTTTGTCCAGACTTACGCAATGGGATTGTTCTGTCCAGACTCTACTGATTTCGTAATATTATTTTTTATCTCTCTCCTTCTGTTCCTGTTTTTTTGTATTTTTGGTCCCTCGTGAGGTCTTTTCACAACCATTATGGATAATGTATTATCTTATGGAAAGTAGTTATAATTTCTTGCATCTCCTGAACACTGATAAAAGATAGACCAGATAAAACAATGCAGTAAAGATTTTACTTGCGACATTGGAAACAACTATAACATAACATAATCATATAGGATGTAAAATCTTGCCTGCTTTGAATTCGATTTAGCATTCAATTTTTGATTTCTCGGGACTGACCTTTGAATCACCGCGAAAAATAGAATTTGGTGACAAATAAAATCTCATTTAATTGGATTTAAATAGAAGACTAAGAGACCAAATTATTAGTTTATTTCTTCCCGGTGGCGCGGGTGGGGGTGGGAGTGGTGGGTCGGGTATGCCTTTATTCCATTGAAAAGTTGGAAGATTCTGTACACGCTCATGAGGCCATCTCAGTTTCCAGGAAAAGTGGATTAGGCCACTTCTTTATTCACGGGCAGGATTAATTGACGTAATTCTCATCACACAACAGTTATCAGAGTTTTTGTGGGTTGTTTTTTATTCTAAATGTAAATCTGACTATAAAGGAACTATATGATGAACATGTATGCACATAAAACTTCATGATTACGTGATCAAAAATGTTGAACTTGGTGAATTGCTTCAATGTTTGATGATAAGTTACGAAAGACGCCCTCGTCTTGAACAAAATTCAGCCTTTAACTCTTTGTGTGCCATGAATTTTTCCATGTTTGCCGATACAGGAAGAAAACGGTGGGAGAGATGAATAAAGACAAACTACAGCAACATTAAAATTATGAATCGATATTTGATTTCTTTCTTCCCGAAACAAAATAGATTAGCATCCTTGTGCACCGACACATCTGTAACTGGCACAAATATGGCTAGCGGAAGAACTGTTTCATCGGCTAATAGCACACAAAGAGTTAATGTCTTTTTTTTAAATGAATGTATTATTTCTTTAACTGCAAACTACAAGACGCATTTTCGTCGAGTAGAATGGAAAAGTGTGACGGGACTTTGTATTCTACGCCTCTCATCACACACTGCCGGTCGAAAGTCAACTTTATCATATATTATGTGTATTCTGCAAGGAATAGTGGAACTACAAAACGATCTATTAATTTTTGCATCGAATCCAAATGCCGTTATTAAAACGACCTAGATCTGCATCTTATACATAATAAAATACGGCTAGGTTTGATACAACGAAAACTTGCAAGATTTATATTTGCCCGGGTCGGCTAGCATAATCCATCATTGCATTGTCTTCACCCTACGACTACCTTTTAGCCGATTACATTGGCTAATTTCCAGCGGTGTGTTACAAGAACCAGTTACTTTGGCTGTCCAGAAATGTGCACTTTACTGGACGTTTCTAGATCAATGGAACATACGAAATTTATATTAGTTTTATACGAGACAAGAAAACCCACAATGAAAACTGGCCATCCTTCCCGCAGCACTGCCTTATTTGAACCCTTTCTAATTAATGAGCAGCTACATCGTCATCTCCCACCAACTCGAATTCGTTCTCCAGTGGCGCGCATGTGTGCGAGACTTGAAGTGAACAGCAATTAAATAGATCACAGGGGAATGGCCCAAAGCATACACTCGCCCAGACAATCAAAATACTCAAAGAAAAATTGTTTTTGTTTACTGAAATCTAGCTTGAGTGATAGCTCAAGGTTAATTCATGGTGCTGTAACAAATGGTGGATTCAGGTTTGGAGTCGAGAAGAGATTACGTAATGAAGTTACACGAAAAAAATTGCAAAAAAATATTTAAATTAGATTATTTTCTTATATTATAAACGAAATCAAAATGTGTACAAATATGGAGGGAAAATTGTCTTCATTAATAATAATATACCAATTAAGTAGAAAGGTTTGTGAATCGGGGACAAAAAAATCTTGAAGACTGATTAATATGATACTTTATACTTTAGACGGAGATTTATTATATTTTTTAATTTTTACGTAGTACTCGAGGATCACCCATTTAGAAATGTTCGCCTGACATTTTTGCCTCAGTCAGCATGCTTCCAGATTGACATACTCAAAGTGACAGCAGTTTTGAAAGCCCCCTGAGCCTCTAAACATTTATGTTCGAAAGGAGGTTTATTTACTATTTTTGAGACACCCGAGATCCATTTCATTCACATTTTTTGTTTCGTCTACAACTTAATGACCTGTGTTACAGTAGTCATTTCTATGTAGACTTTCGTAGACTATTTGTATAGACTGGGCCAAAACATATTATACCTAACGCCATGCAGACTGAGCCAAAACAATATACCAAACACAGTGTGGAGCCAAAACAGCATAATAAACACCAATGAAGATTGAGCCAAAATAATTTATACCAAACACCATGTTGACTGACCCAAAACAATTTATTCAAACATCATGTAGACTGAACCAAAACAATTGATACCAAACACCATGTAGATTGACCAAAAACAATTTATTCCACATCATGAAGATTGAGCCAAATCACTAGTGGTAATACAATCATGGATGTGTTACAGTATTTGACAGCTTTCGTGTTTGGAATATTAAGTGTTTATAACTAATTTGAATGTACACAATATTATGTGTCTACTAATGCTGCATGCATGTATTGTAACAATTGTGATATGAAGCGCACATCTCTTCTACAGATGCTCATTAAAAAGGTCACAAGCGTTTTGACGGAGGTGGTAGTTATCATTTTGATTTTATAAGGACATATATTCACATGTCACAATAATGTACCACAGGTACTAAAGTACTTTATAGTATGCATCCCTACAACTGTCCTTGTACAATGTGTGTGCCTGCAGCAGTTTTTGTTCTACAAGATGAATATTATTTCCTTGTAAATCTGAATGTGGAAACATTTCTCCATCAAGTTTGTAAAACCTATTAACCCTTTCAGTACTGAAACAGCATTGCTGCTAACTCGTTACTGTTGCATCAATTACAGATTTTATTCCTCCATTACTGGGGTTTAAATATAGATCAATAGCCTGATTAAGACTCATATTTACCATTGAAAATAACTGAAATACATGAATCTTAATACAAACTGGACTTGGGAAATCTAGCATTCACGGCGTCAGTATTCAAAGGGTTAATGTGCCTGACGTCCGCACGCGGGCGCACACGCACACACGCACATACAAAGGGAGTGAACAGATACGGGAAAAACTGGAGGTTACTCCAGGACCAAGACAAACTCAGAGAAACAAAACAAAAACTCAAGCAAACAGTCTAGGAGATCTTCTTCATGCAAGTATTGAAAAACATAAGAATGATGTGTATTGTACAGGTTGTTTTGTACTCATTTGCTGATAGTATGTAATTTGATGAGCTTGGATAAGTAAATAAGTAAATACAGAAATTTAAAGTGCAAAATTCATATTTATTATGATAATAAACTGTACTTCAAAACACTATACAATCATGTAAATAAATGCGCACAAATGAAGGAATAATGAAAAAACAAATTAAGAATTTAAAAACAATGACCTAAGGTTCCGATTAATGCACTTTTCTTTGTTTGTTTGTTGTTGTTCTACTAAAATCATAGGCTTACATTTTAACACGTTGTGGAGTTAGAGCCAAGTATAATCCACTTCAGGCTCATCATTAAATATTGGAGCCGGTAACGGTTAAGAAAAGGGCCAAATGCAATCGAGTATTGCAAAGATAATATGGTCGTTTGGTGCTCTTTTAACCGTCCTGCGATGTGCCTCAGACGGCCTTGCCGTATACCTCTCGTGCCCTGTGATGCGCCAGACTAACTCCCATGTCCCCTTAGAATGATAAGGTTCTAACTGCGCTTTTTGGCTGTACTGAGTTACACACTACACGCTATTTCTACGGGCCTTCTCCACTGTGTGTCAAAGTATCAAGCAGAATCGGTGTGTAATTTGTAAAAAAAAAAAAAAAGGGGAAAACATTCTTTGCTCCAAAAGCTACGATGACATGAAACTTCACTCCTTGATTTCTCAAACGTTGGCGGAAGAGGGTAAAAACCTTGTCCTTCCAAGCGGACGCCAAACAGTCTATAATCTGGACATGCCAAGACAGCAGCACCACAGAACCGCAAGGGTCGTGTCACAGGGCCACGAGAGGGGCACGATAGGACTTTCTCCAGATCTCTTGACCCTGCACATGTGGCCAAATGTTGTTGCTGTTGTTGTTGTTGTTGTTGTTTTACTAAGAATAACCTCTGAACCACTTTCACTTGGTTGTCATTAGCTATGAAGACACATATTAAATTGCCTAGCTTTGAAACTCCTTTTTTTTTTCCTCACCTGAGATCTAGACCTAGTTATGGGAAACACTACTTAAACAAGTGCAGGGATCAGAATAGGTGGTTGGAAATCAGACGTGTGTGCTTGTCTCTATGGCAAATGTGACATACGTAGAATGCTTGCCAAAAAAAAATGGAATAATCCATTGGAGTGATCAAATTACACAAGAAAGACACACACATATATACACACACAGAGAGGGGGAGGGGGGGGGACTCTTAAAAAACCACAAATATGGAAAAGGAATGGACATAACTTGTCGGGACATAAATAAAACAAAAAATTACACATGGCTAAGGGTAGCCACAGAAAGGCCACCGAATTCGGTCACCGAGCCACTAGGCGCTTTAAGTGAGAAGAATTGCACTACATAAACGGACCGAATCTAGGTGGGCTCTGTGTGCAGTTGTTGAAATTATATAGTGCAATTCTTCTCACCTAAAGCGCCTAGAGGCTCGGTGACCGAATTCGGTTGCCTTTGTGTGGCTACCCTAAGACTTGGCGGCCTTATGGTGCGATCTCCTGGCTAAGATTATGACCTTGCCAAGCGACTCATGCGGTCCTCTTGTGCGCCTCTAATGGCCAGGTCATGCTACCCTGGCGGCTCTGTGACGCTGACTTGACATGCTAAGATTACAGACCCTGGTAAGAATATAATTAGACTCTATTGCACCCTGTGTGCAGGATTTGAAGTGAACAGCGATAGGTCACCTGAAAGTGGCTCGGCGGCCCAAAAACCTTGATGACAAGCATATAACTCGCCGAGACAATTAAAACACACACACATTCACACACACACGCACGTACACAAACCAACTAATCTAACCAAATTTTAAGATTTTCCTTCACCAAACTCTAGCTTGAAAGAACTCTTATTAACCCTGACAATTTTGTTTCTTTACGACCTACGACAATGGAGGAGTTAGCGGAGAACGTCTTGCAAATCCATTTTTGTACATAATTATAGATTACCACTTGCAGCTCCAGAACTCTTAACAAAGCCCACCCCCAGTCCCCCCTCCCAACCACCACCACCCGTATTTAGCAACAGTAGACTTTAAATTATAAAGACAGTGGGAAATACTTGAGAGTGTTTGCACACGGTTAAAATGACCTCATTGTATCCTGTTCACCTTAGCCGGAACTGAGGCTAATCTTGCGGTGTCGTGAAGCTGTTATCTAGTGAACACTGTTGGAACCGGAAAAGAAGTGCAAAAAATACTACCCGAGTATTATCTACTAAGTGTTAGGGTGCAAGGACTGTGATACTAAATTGAAACTCCAGTTGTGATTGGTTGAAATAATAGGCCTACATGATCTCATGCTGTGAGACTGAATTACTTTGGGAGTGCCAATTTGGACCTAGTCTAGTTTTCTTTTCTAGACATTCAACGTCGGTCTGCTAGAAGACGAACATCAAGAATGAAAGTGTCCGGCTTCAAGAGCCAAAAAGTAAGTCAGTCTAAGATGTTTCTGAAATTGTTACAATGCGTCAATTTTGACAATGAGGGGAAGCAAAATCAATATGGTGCTTATACTAGACCTTACAGAACTGATCTTTCATTTGACAGGCTGTGCCCTAATTTACTAGCCTTCTTCTTTGCACTTTGAAAAACTTAATAGTGACATCAAATTATTATTTTTTTAAAAAAAGCTTTTCTACAGTATTAAACTGTGCGAAACTAAAGACCGTGTCTTCAATACTTATGTACTTTAGTGCCTGGGGTATTGTTCCCTGAGTACTCAACTATAACTGTCCCGTTCAAGGTGAACACACATTTTTTTGCGTTTCGCAGAGTTTAGTAATGTATAAGTTTTGTTTCTGTTGTTGTGGTTGTTGTTATTTTAATAATTTGGTCTAATTAATAATTATGTTTTACAAAGCCCAAAGAAGCCAAACTCAAACTCAGGCTACAATGTAACATAATTATAAGAAATTAGAAATTAGTTCCGTATGATTTAGTATGGAAAAAAATTTTTTTTAAACTTTCCCAGAAATCCACGCTGATTCTGTTCATTTATTACATAAATATACCGGAAAAAACCCTTGTTACCAACAGGCTAGACACGCCAAAGCGTGCCCAGGCAACACATAAGGCGAGATCCGGATCTTCGGGCCAGAATGATTAAGAGACTGATAATGTTAAACTCTCATTGATTACTGTTGTACTTAAAACGTTCGGCCAACAGTCCTTTTAGAGTACAGTATTTGATACCGGGGTTACAGCACACCATGGCTTCAGTAGAAATTGCTACCATTGATATCAAATGGATTGTTCTCAGAAATATTCGGTTGTGTGTTTCCCACAAGATCAGCTGTGCATTGACAGATTTTGTGTTGATAAGTCCTTCACTAATATCCACTGGTAAATATATATATATATATTATGTGCTTAAACTTTTACAAATGGGGCGATTTATTTATTTATTTAGTCATTTATTTATTTTATTCACTAATGCCGTCGTCTCTGTTTATCAAAACAGATGTCCGTGTGGACTGTAGACCCTTACCCATATGCTCGGTTTACGTAATGTAATATTACCTTGTGCTTACCTTAGGTCAGGTCAGAAAAATCTGCTACTGGTAACATGTAATCCAGTACAACCTGTTTCATGAACTGGTACGCTAGCATGGTATCAGTGGGCGTGCACCTGTCGGTGCAAACGGCCAGGGCGGAGGAGGTTTCATTAACCCAACGGCCACATGCTAGGGCACAATGTGACCCTCAGTACTTGAGTCCTTCATATTGGCCCCCGGTAGCGGTGTGGTCATAGGCTTGTTTGCCTAAATCACAGACGAAGAATTGAGCAAACTTCCCGGACGCAGCTTCGAAGCTGGCGGCAGCAGGCCAGTGGTTGATTGATAGGGCAGATGGCAATATACCGTCACTCTGGCCTGGATATCGTGACACAGAGCATCCACCAGTATTGGTGTTCTTTGGTTTGGGTCTTTCACCCTAGTCAGTTGGGACTGCGAGGCTGTGGAGTAGCCTACAGGCAGCCGGTCAGGCAATATGACTGTCCCTCTGGCATCCTCCTGCACCTGGATACATTTCCAGTCGTCTTGACCCTGTCTTGCCACTTGGATAAGTTGTGTCCAGGCGAGAGAGTGAGTCTGATGTTTGCGCAGCTCTTTCTCACTAAAAACAAATTCTTTGCGCCAGTCTTAACACTCACCTCGTCTTCTTTCATCTTTGTCTCGTCTTCTTTCCTCTCAAAATTCCAACGGCGATGGGCGAGTGCGGTGGCAGCAGGTTTGGATAGACTGGAAGCTGTTAGCACAGACCTACACGTTGGTGGCTGTGGGCTATGGTCGCTTCATCGTCGATTGAAGTGGAGGCGTGGGGAGGCAGCACCCACAGTAGCTGAGCAGCCTTATTTAAGGATAGCACTGCTCACCTCAACTGAGGAAGGGGCTAGAAAAGGTGCCCTAAAGAAAGCCCACTTCACATCACCCTGACTGGTATACCGCGACCAGTGGGGATCCCTTTTTGCGGTCGAAACAAAAAGAAATTCAGCTTACTCAGGCTAGGAGCCTGGAATATACGCACACTACAGGACAACTCAAACAACCCGGAAAGACGCACTGCACTTATTGCCATTGAGCTCAGCAGGTACAACCTGGACATAGTGGCACTCAGTGAGACCAGACTCCCTGATAGTGGCCAACTCAAAGAGCTCAGTGGTGGATACACCTTCTTCTGGAAAGGCAAGTGTGCAGTCGAACCGAGACAGCATGGTGTTGGGTTTGCAATTAAAAATGACCTTGTCAGAAATTTTCAGTCCATGCCAATTGAAATAAATGACAGGCTAATGACACTCAGGATCCCAGTTGGGAAAAGCCAGTCAGCCACCCTCATTAGCGCATATGCGCCCACCATGACAAACCCAGATGAAGCCAAAGACAAGTTTTATTCTGATCTAGAATCTGTCATATGCTCTGTCCCGGCAGCTGATAAGCTGATTCTCTTGGGGGACTTCAATGCTAGGGTTGGCTCCGAAATCTCAGCGTGGCCAAATGTTTTGGGCCCTCATGGAGTTGGTTCATGCAATAACAATGGGTTGCGCTTACTTACTTTGTGCGCTGAATTTGGCCTGTTCATTACCAACACAAATTTTAGTCTCCCCGTGAGAAACAGAACGTCATGGATGCATCCCCGCTCAAAGCATTGGCATCTCATAGACTATGTCATTGTGAGGAAGACTGACAGAAAGGATGTCCTTGTAACAAAGGCGATGTGTGGTGCCGAGTGTGGAACTGACCACAGACTCATTGTTTGCAAGCTCAGACTAACATTGAGGCGCAATAGACGCCCTCAAGGGAAAGCGCCACCTAAACGCCTAAATGTTTCAAAACTCTGCTCAGCTGAGAAACAGAGCGAGCTCTCATCAGAACTCTCCTCAAAATTGGATTGCGTGACTTTTGACCCTGAGAACATTGAACAGAGCTGGACTGACCTAAATACGACTGTACACTCTTGCGCCAGCAGCACAGTTGGTTTTCCTGTCCGCAAGCACCAGGACTGGTTCAATGATAATGATAATGAAATCAAAGTGCTCATCAAAGAAAAAAATAGTCTCATCCAAGCTCACTGCAGTGACCCCTCTTCCACAGCAAAAGCTGATGCACTGCGTGCATGTAAGGGTGTACTCCAGAAGAAGCTGAGGAAAATGAAAAATGACTGGCTTGAAGAGCGAGTAAGAGAAACTCAGAAATATGCCGACACAAACAACACTAGAAAGTTCTTTGAGAGCCTCCGAGCTGTGTTTGGACCATCCCGCTCTGGCACTACGCCACTTCTTGCGTCAGATGGTTCAACACGCATTGTTGAATTGAATGCCATAATTCAGCGTTGGGCAGAACATTTCGGAGGTGTGCTAAATCTGCCACCAAATATAAATACTGAGTCCATTGACCGCCTCCCTCAGACTCCTATTAATGCAGCTCTTGCCAAGCCATTCACAGCAAATGAGACCCGAACTGCCACAAATCAGATGTCCTTTAACAAATCACCAGGCGTGGATTCAATTCCTGCTGAGGTGTATGCCTTCGGTGGAGAAAAGCTTATTGAGAGATTGACCGAGTTGTTCAATCATATGTTGAAAGCAGGGAAGCTGCCACAGGACTTCAAAGATGCTTCAATCATCCATCTGTACAAAAACAAAGGGGACAGCCAAGTCTGTGACAACCATCGGGGAATCTCTCTACTTTCAATTGCTGGCAAAATATTGGCAAGAATGCTTCTGAATCGCCTTCTTGATCACCTCTCGTCAAATGACTTGCTTCCCGAGAGCCAATGTGGCTTTCGTAAAGAGAGGGGAACGGCGGATATGATTTTTGCTGCCAGACAGATTCAGGAAAAATGCATGGAACAAAATAAAGCGCTGTATATCACATTTGTTGACCTCACAAAAGCATTTGACACAGTGTGTCGTGAAGGCCTCTGGAAAATCTTGGCGAAGTTTGGGTGTCCACCCGAATTCATCACAATAGTGCGCCAGTTTCATGATGGCATGCAAGCTGCAGTCAAAAGCAACGGCAGTGTTTCAGAGCCCTTTGCTGTCACAAATGGGGTAAAACAGGGTTGTGTCTTAGCCCCAACTCTGTTCAGCATCATGTTCTCTGCAATGCTACAAGAAGCCTTTAGCTCTCCTCCTCAAGGGGTAAGCATCAAGTACCGAACTGATGGCAGTCTATTCAACCTCAGGAGACTTCAGGCAAAAACCAAAACCAAAAGTACTCAAGTCTGTGACCTACTATTTGCTGATGATTGTGCACTTCTGGCACACGATGAGGATAGCATGCAAAACTGTGTTGATAAGTTCTCTAGTGCCTGTGACAACTTTGGCCTCACAATAAGCACAAAGAAGACGGAAGTGCTCCATCAGCCTACTCCAGACGACAAGTATCCTGTGACCCCAAATATCAAAGTCCATGACAGTCTTCTGAAGGTGTCGGAGAACTTCACCTATCTTGGCAGTACACTGTCTTCCGCGGCTCGTGTTGATACTGAAATTCTCTCAAGAATCAGCAAAGCCAGCTCTGCATTTGGCAGGCTTCGAAAGAGAGTATGGGATGTTGCCGGCATTCGCACAGACACTAAGCTGAAAGTGTACAATGCTGTGGTCCTTCCCACCCTACTCTATGGGGCTGAAACCTGGACAGTGTACCAATCGCATGCCAGAAAGCTAAATCACTTTCATCTGGCCTGCCTTAGAAAGATCCTAAGGATCAAATGGGAGGATAAAATTCCAGACACTGAGGTCCTCAATCGTGCCAAGGAATTGAGCATCTTCTGCCACCTGAAAAAAATTCAGCTACGTTGGGCAGGACATGTTGTCAGAATGCCCGACTCCAGACTCCCTAAGCAAATCTTCTTCTCTGAGCTCTCCAATGGAACGAGGAATGTTGGGGCCCCAAAGAGACGTTACAAAGACACTCTCAAGCAATCACTGAAGGCCTTTGCCATTGATGTGAGTGAGTGGGAAAAGCTCTCGCTTGATCGTGCAAATTGGAGGGCGGCCCTTACCAGAGGCAACAAAGCATGGGAAGCTGACAGAGTCCAGCAGGCTATCAAAAAAAGAGAACGGCGCAAGAAAAGGCCCAGTGGTACTGAACCAACGGAGCACTCTTGTCATTTATGCGGAAGAGTCTGCAGGGCAAAAATAGGACTTATCAGTCACATGAGAAGCCATAAGTCATGAAAGAACAGTCTTTCCATTCTGTCCTCTGTGTCCTTTAGTTCTCTTTATTGTCCATGTGTTGAAATTCTCAACAATTTCTGTTCTTTATTCCTCTGGTGTTGTTAAGGTCATCATCATACCTGATGGACGAACTATTATTACCTTAGGTAAATAGACTTTGTTTCGTATTTCCGCCAGCCATCCGGTTTCATTAAAGACGCAGTTTCAGAAACCATTCCTGTGGCTGCTCTGGCAAACCGGGCATGATCTGCTGAATTGGATTTAGAAGAAAAATTTCGAAAATTTGACTTTTTATCTATACGTAAACTATATTAAAGTATCATGTGTGAAAAGTTCACATTGCTGGGAGAGACAGCTGCTAGCTGCCTCAGTGAGCCTTGCACAAATATAACTAGTTTGGTTCGTTTTTATTTCGTCGTTTGTTTTTTTTCCGTTTATAACAAAATCAGAGGGAGACAAAATGTATCCATTTCATTTTGATGTTCCCGAAAATGGCTATGCTTATTATGACAAAATGTGGCAAAAAGAAAAAGGTGTATGTTGCAAAGCCTCGCGTAAGAAATATTTCATGAACGACACAATAAAGCGTGAAGGAAAAGGGCAGTCAAATCAAACTTTAGAAAACAATGTAACAATATAAACATTAAATAAAAATTTATCGTTTCTGAATTATTTTTTTCACGAGGCCTAGCAGCAGCATACACTTTAGCCTTTTTCCCATATTTTGACTTAGCTTCAAGCCTTGCTGGCACCCCACAGATTAGCTGATTGTTGTTGTTTTTCAATATTCCATGTTTATCGTGCATGTATCATCATAATTATTGAGGAGATAACTGGCAAAACCTGTTAAGTCACATTATAATGATTTTGAGAAAAACGCGCTACTTTTGACACAGCATAATACTGAATCTGAGAGGGTACTTACATTTTGAATGAAAAACACATTGACTTTGCACGTTTTGATTGCAAAACCTTTGCTCAACCTTGTAGGGGTGCTCAACCTTTCTTGACATAGGCTCTACTTTTACATTTCCCAGCCTTTGGAGATCTACCAGTCTGGCGAAGACCTGAAACAAAAACTAAAAGAAACCGAACCTATGCTGGAGTGCCTATGGGCATTATTCACTTTAACCTACAACTAACACAAACCCGCCACATCCAAGAAAAACGACCAGCCAAAATACAAAGACAAATAAAAAATATATATTATAAAAAATATATATTATATATATATATATACCTCGCGGGTGCGTCCTACATTCATCCCGCGATCGACTGCCAAGCCCTTGAAGATCGACCCGTAGATCGCGATCGACTGGTTGAGCACCCCTGCTATAATGTTTTAGCTGTGGACAGGTTTTTACGGCTGATTTGAAGTTAAGGACCTCAACTCATTTTTTTTTTCTTTAAAGTGACAGCAGGTTTTGCAAGTTACTTTTTCATATGATGCCCGCACAGTTCAAGATTTTTAATTCCTTTGTTTGGGATAGAGGGTTTGGTTCTTATAGAGGATTGGACTATTTCCAATCGGTGGCTTTGTCATTGATTCGGATGCCTTAATTCTTCGTCTCAGACAATATTTTAATGTGATCATGAAATTATTGGTGATGGATAACGGTAAAAATTATGTTACTAAAAGATCAAGACTCTTTGAGACATTATATATTTTGAATTGTTGTAGACCCATCACTAAAAACTGACCAACATGTTTCAGGACAGAGAGGGCAAGGGGACAGGCGCTGGTTGACCACGGGAGGTTCCGTCACCACAGCGGGTATCAACAGGTAATGATACTTGTAAGACCTGAAATTTCACGTCTTCATAGTACAGAAATTCCCATGCTAGGTCTGCATGCGTGATACCATACATGAAACTGTACCTTTATCATAAGACAAAAATGTGTAAACTGTTTTATATGGGTGAATGCGGGTAAACGCTGGCGGTAGAAATGCCATCAAGAATCTAAGAATACTTTTCACAGTAGGGCGAGAGAGAAGAAGAAGAATTGCTATGAGAAATAGAAATAATAATGTTCAATAATTATGGTTCGGAAATCTGTGGCAACATCCAAAATTCTCATTAAAAAAGTTTCTTCGCGGCCCCTCCGGGGTCAGTGGCTCTTCCCCACTCCGCCTCCCCCCCCCCCCCTCCGTTTGTTCAAGCGTGTGGCCGGGCCATTAGAGAGGTAAATATCCGTGGTAAAAACCGTGACATGTTAGAACTTTACATGGCACTGTGTTAACTGCATCTTTCATCAGATGCAGAATTATACTCCATTTGCCCCGCTCCGGATCCCTTCCACGGGCTCCCGGTCACAATTTTTTTTCTAATGTATTCTTCTCCTCCTTTGCCCCATCAGCTCATTTTTGAAAACTTAATTTTAAATTCATTACCGTAAACACACAGGGCACGCACACTCCCTAGACCAACTTTTCACACCACATGCATAATTATTTTTCGTACTCTGGGAACAATCTCCACCCCCTCCCTCTCCCCTTCCTCCCATTGAGGGCATGTACCTGACCCTTGATAGATTGCTCCTTCCGTCCTTGTGTCTGTAATATAAAATAATGTGCGACGTTTGCAGGCACTAAGAATGTCAAAGTTCTGCCATTCCCGGGGCCCATAATATCGCCTCTTTAGCCCTACCATTTTCAAGGGTCATACTTGTTCAACAAGCCATTAGTTACTCTTATAATTATTCTAATACAAGCATATAATTTCCTCGCCGTCCAGGAATGCTCATACATTGTCCGCAAAGTATGATGTCCCCGGGCACTAGAAATGTCACTATTCTTCCAGCCTTGGAATTAATTTTCCCCTTCGACCCCACCATTTTCGAGGGTCGGATACTCTTTCAACAAATCATTAATTCTAGTATACATACCCATGTACCAAAATATAAGTTTGTCGCCGTCCTTGTCAATTGTTGTATGTCGAACTGTCCAAAAATTGAAAATCTGTCAATGATATAGCGTTTTGACATCGCTGACCTAACTAGCTGGGTTACAAGACGACAGGTAGTCTTCTGTATGACACACATAACAGGAATAAAATAATTTGTTTTTGCTTTTTGCTTCTCCTGAAAAGTCGTGAATTTGACATACGATAGTATTCCTGGTCGGGGTCCAGTTTGTCTCACAGAGAACAAAACAAGCAAAAGTCTCATATCCACCACCTTCAGTGGTGTAGACCTCATCGGTACAGGTTTGAAAGTCACTGGACTTCACGAAACGCTTATCATTTCAGCGAGACCGGGGTTTCTTAACTCTTTATGTGCCAGCCACCGATATATCGTTTCTTCTGCTGGTCATGTTTCTGCAAATCACTGATATATATTATTATCAGTGCACAAGAATGCTAGGCCATTTTGTTTCGGGAAGAAAGAAAGTCAACTTTCTATTAATAAATTGTTGCTGTAATTAGTCTTCATTCATCTCCCCAACTATTTTCTTCCCGTTTTGGCAAACGTGGAAAAACTCATGACACACAAAGAGTTAAATCGTAACGACTTCAAATCAATACCGTTCGAGTTTGTCTTGTCATAGTGCTGATATTGCAACATTCTGTCTTGTTCTGATAAGGCAGTATGTAAGCGAAAAGTTTCTTAGTGGATATATAAAAAGATTATCATTGCACAAGGAAGTCACGACTGGCCTGATAAAAATTAAACAAACTTTGGACTGACTTGGGTTAGGTCAGCCTTGAAAATAGAACGACCGCAAAGGATTAGGCTTGCTGGTAATTGTATGTAACTGTAGTATTAAGTCAGTTCTATCTATCTATCTATCTATCTATCTATCTATCTATCCATCTATCTATCTATCTATCTATCTATCAATCTATCTATCTATCAATCTATCAATCTGTCTATCTATCTATCTATCTATCAATCTATCTATCTATCTATCTATCTATCTATCTATCTATCTATCTATCTATCTATCTATCTATCTATCTATCTATCTATCTATCTATCTATCTATCTATCTATCTATCTATCTATCCATCTATCTATCTATCTATCTATCCACAGATGCTAATAAGCCCTGAAGACCTACCTGGGACATGTGTTCATTGCCTGAACGTATCTCCACACCCTTGTCTAACCAACCCTGATGCTATCGATGACCCTGTTCCCTGCACACGTAAACCACCTCATGGGTTACGTCCAATCTGAAACGGACAAAAAAACGTAAGACTGTTCCTACTTTTAAAAAAATGTATTTGTGTTTACTTTGCTATAATTTGCTCTGTTCTTTGTAGGTTGATAAGAATCAAGTCGGTGAGTACTTGAAAACAAATCGACGGTGTTCAGCCAAACTGTAGACACTTTATTTTTCCCGAAACAGACAAGGAAGAAAAAAAAAGCATTTTTTCCATTCATTTGAAGATATGCTATATTTCTCTGATATCTTATATAACTAAAAAAGCTAAGTTGTCAATGACTTGGCGGCCCCCGTCAATAAACGTTCAGCTCCCTCTCAGCTACCCCAAATTACAAAAGGAAAAAAGAGTAAAATCAGCGGGAGAAAGAGGGATGGAGAGAGAGAGAGAGAGAGAGAGAGAGAGAGAGAGAGAAGAGATCTGATGAGACTTGAAAGTTACAGTTTTGCTGTACGCCTCGATTTTTTTTCTTTGTAGTCCTATTTTTTGTGCACTAATGGAGATCATGCAGAATTCTCCAAAGGTGTGACAGAAAAATCCCATGTTCGATGCTGAAAAACAATGGGATTACTGCCGATGCGACATGGCGATGACATGTTCCGATTTTGAAGGCGCCTTCCGCTTGACGCCCAACCCGAATCCGTTCGTTCCGATTCGATAGTTTTTGCGACTCCGATTGGAGTGACATGTGCGAAATCGACATTTTGTTCCCACTTGCCCCTAGCAATAGACACAAAATTCCACTGGGTTCCAGATCTGTGTTTGTTTGTAGAGGACTCACTTGATAATCAATGTCTAACAAGCCTGTCCTCTTTCTTCAGCCCTGCATCTTGTCTATTATAATGTTTTATTTCAAACATTATCAGCAGTATTGAACTGACATTTACATTATAATATCAACTTCCCGCCCCCCCCCCATCCTCCACCCCCCACCCCATCCCATCCCCCCCCCCAAATAACATACACACCCACACACATAAACGCACATACAGATTTACACGGACAGAATATTTTTCTCCCATCTTGAAATTTTTTGAAACAGTTGAGCCTGCCTTAGTCGACACACTTCACACCTAAAAGATACAAAATATACATTTACAGTTACAGGTTAATTTTTCAGCGATTCTGAAATTCGTTTGAGACTTTGCGTTCTTTCTTTAAAAAATAAACAAATAAGCAATGACCTGTTGGGGGGTGAAGGAGGTCTATGAACAACGATGTGAGGAGATGGTAGATGGGCTCAACTGTTTTAAACGAACCAAAGCACATAACATGTATGTACATTCCTCGACATTCTATCAATTAAGTATAGGTAAATGTACAATAAATCGTGTGGTTGTTGTTGTTTTTCTGTTCTACAACGCGGACATCCTTTTTTCAGCTGCCACGACCACGGCTACGACCAAGTCTACGACCTGGTCTACGACAACGACGCCGAGCACGACCACAAGGATGCCAGTGAGCTCCCGGGCCAGTTCCACAACTACACGTGTCCCTGGATCACAGGCCACCGGATCAACTGTCCGTCATGACTTTGCGTGTAATGCTGCGTCTATGGATGTGTTCATACCAGTTTCACTCGTGCCAGACTCCCAGGTAACAGACCGGTGACATACGCACTCATTGAGACTGGGTCACTGGTGTTAATGGACTTACTCGGAATCTTCACCCCTGGGCCTTGCTCCCTCGTTTTTTCCTCACCCCCCCCCCTTTTCCCCCCCACTCCGAGTCACGTGACATGTGAATAGTAAGCTTTGGGTGTCTTTGAGTGAACTGTTCTTATGTGAATGCTTGGGAATTTTGTGTCTTCAACAGTTTCTCAAATTCCCACACCATTGTAGCCAAATGTCACCTGACCACGGGGAGAATCCGAGAAACGCGCGTATGCCATGATATCGCCTATATTAAATTTTGGATGTGCATATCAGTCCAACTTCACATGTTTACCAAAAGCGCGACTGGTGAAGGTTTGCTGAAACAAAACTTGGTATGGTATTCACGAATTTAAAGTGACAAGTCATGAAATAGTCAGATGGACCTGGGGGCGTGAGGGTCTAGTCAGTTTGTATCAATGGGCGGTAGTCAGATTGACTAATCAGGCGAAAAGGGGTTGGGGTAGCCACTGGTGATCGACGTACACTCAAGTATTTATTATTATTAGCGCAGATCACACAATCTCCGAGCAGCAGTCGGATTTTTTTTTGCTACTAAGCCAATTCATACTTTTAAAAACTATGCAAATTAACAAGGTCAGTAATATAGTATTCCGGTGTGTGTTCTACGTCATCGAATTGTGTGCGTTGTACGGAGATGCGCTTCCTTAAATTTTTGCTTTTTCCAGTTTAGCCTACAGCATTTTCATTTTGTACATTACCGGAAAAAAAATGAATATACAACTGAACTGCTTAAAGTTGTTTGCAACTCTGCTGAACTGTGTTGTCATCAGTGTCTGGCCCAGAAATGCCATCAGCCTGAACTCACACGCCAACTTATATAACTAAACACCTGTCTTCTTTCATTTGAAAGATCAGTCTTGGGTGTATCGTGATTAACATTGTATTAATAAGTGTTCAAAATGCATGCATTGTTTTAGACATCCTGTATTTTGTATTTTGATGTTCTTAAATTAAAGTTACTATTTTTTTATTATTCAAATGCATTAAAACAACCAGTTGCTTGGGCTCCTCTTCAATCGTGCGATCTTATTATATGTACAGCGCACATGGGCAGGACGCCGTAGTCATTTTCGGAAACACCAATGTACTAAGCTGTGACGGGGGACATGTAGCGACAGGATAAAACATTATGTTACCGAAATATCTCTACTGATACAATATCTTTGCACGAAGGCTAAGCAGGTACTCCGCGGAATATGGCACGTACAGAGGGGGATATAATATATTATACACTTAGAAGGGTGGAAGCAGGTTTATCCTTAGCAGGGACGGGAGCTTCGTCCAGCTAGTCGCTATTTTAATGTCGTATTATTAGTGAGAGAATTACGGTGATAATGATGGCGATGATGATTGATGGCGTGGGACAAAGTGGTCTAGAGGCACGGTGCTCGCCTCTCATACCAAGGGTACCGGGTTCAAAACCCGGCCTGTGCAGGCATGTTGGAAGTTTGTGGTTTTTCTCATATTTTCGTGTCCCTGATCCTATTGGGGGGGGGGGGGGTAGGGCCGAGTACCTAGTCTTCTCGGATTAGGGCGAAAGATTCGAAGGGCCCGTGTGCACGTTGGGCACGTTAAAGATACCTTGGCAGTTGGAAATCGAAAAGAGCAGGCCGAACAGGCCGCTGCCCGGGCAAAATTAAATAATCTACTCCCTCCCCCTCCCCCCACCACCCCCTGCGGCGACGACGTGTCTGCTCCAGTTGTAACTGGGCTCCAGTGACACTAAGGCAAATTTCCCAAATGGGATTAAAGAAGTATGCAAGAAAAAAAATTGTTATTATTATTATTATCATTATTATTACTAATATTAACCCTGTGAAAATAATACTTCAGTTACTATTGGTATTATTATTATTACTCTCTCCAGCTGTCCCTGAAAGACCCGGGCTGTAAGTTACAGAACAATGGCACGCATCACGTGACCACATTCTCCTATGACAAATGTGGCACCTCGATGACGTTCTACACAGACTACCTGGACATTCAAAATGAGATCACAGTACACTCTGTGAGTACTCGGAAATCAACATTTCCCATACAGAAAGTGTGACCTTAGTTCTTGCTTGTTCCAACTTCACTTTTTGCACCACTGGGAGATTCGACGTTTAACTTTTGCGGCTTTAGTATTGTGATAAGGAGTAACAATAAAGCGGAACTGTGAAACAGCTTAATAAGCGCCACTGTGCATTTGAAGAAGTGTCAAAGTGTGTATGTAACTCTTCCAGGTGCCTAAAAAATCTCAAGCTTTTCAGAAAATGGCGATAGAACAAACCAGAATTAAGGCTGCGAAACTTTGATGACGTTGGTAAAAACTGGATTATTCATGAGACGTTTCTCCCATAATTACATTAACCCTTTTCGTGCAAAGATCGGAAGTTATCACACTGCTCCTTTCAGACAGGACTGCTGCAGGCTTTTTTTTTCTTTTACGTCTTTGGTGTAAGTCCAAAATAATGGAACAAATCAATTTTCTGAAAGGGACCTTCCTTTATTGCCGTTCAGGCCACATCAAGAAACCAGCCACTCATGATTATACTGGTATTAATGGGGTTAACAGAGTCTTTACTGCTAAAAGTCATTGAATTCGAGGTCTGAGCGTGAAAGCGATTTGGATTTTCATCTGCAAAAGTACGTGCGTAGAATGTCCATAAATTATATGATATCGGGTTGAAGAGGTGGACATAGATGTGGGATAAAGTTAGAGGCTGTTCAGGCCTTGAAGCCAAATTTTCACATATTATTGGATTTCTGTTACCAATTTGTGTCCAATTTCTGGAAAGGTGATTGTAGTCATATCGCCAAGGAAAATGCTGTTGTATGGTTAGTTACCTAAACTTATTCTAACCTTAAACCTAAATCTTTCTCAAAAATTCATTATACCAAAAAACAAAAAAAAATTTTGGCCACACGATGGAAATAGCCGGTGCCTTCAGATCATAGAGATACACTATTAGAATTCAAGGGATCCCGCTTTCTTTTACATGCCCACCGCGAATGGTCTCTATAGAGACGCCAGCAACGCCATTTTGTCTTAGCTTAGGCAAGAAAGGGGTAATAATTATATAAAATATATTTTAGCAACAAAACTAGGTGCTCTTCGAGCTAGCGCCAACACACCCAGTTGTTTAGTGAAGGCGACACCAGAGGAAACTTACGACTCTTGCCCAGAACAATATGGTCGCCGGTGTATTCAGTTGTCACTATGTGATGTGGTCTTGTGGTAGGACCAGTGCCAGATTTACACATAAGCTAAATACGCTACAGCTTAGGGGCCAGCAGTCCGCAGGGGCCACAAAAATTTCAGAATTTTGTTTATTTATTTATTTTATTATTAAATTTTATCATGATTATTATAATTAGTACAATTATTTTTTTGTTGCTGTTGTTGTTGTTGTTTTTAGAATTTTATGAATTCTTTGTGAGTATTATAATGAATTTAAGTAGCATTTTAGTTAATATTTTAATTTGAAAAATAATCTGTACTTCACTTTAAGTACCTCGCAACTGAATGGTTAAAGGGCATAAATATAATTATTATGTTTTAAATTTTTGTTTTGTTCGTGGAGCAGCTAAGGTACCACTTTTGTGAGAGCCTTTGGTGTAACTTTTGAACAAGGGCCCTCCAGCTTTATATAGCTTGGTGCCTCACTAGGTGTAAATCCAGTACTGGGTAGGGTATTGGTTGAAATAGTCACCATTTTCATCATTCCCTATCCTCAGACTCTGCAAGCCTCGGGACCTGTTGTGTTTGACTCTGACTTCACTATTCCACTACGCTGCAAAATGCCACGCCACCAGGTGGTGAGCGCATCTTTCCAGGTAATATTTGTTCTGTTTGGCCTATCTCAACTTCCGCCTGCGTTCAATCCAGGGATCTGCTTCCGTTAACTTTCGTACTACTCGCGAACGGACGAGGTTAATATTTATTTCCCCCTTATTAATGTTCTCACATCGAGAGTTATTTGCGAACACTAATAGGCGAGGTATGAAGATTAACTTCGTCCTTTTGTGAGTGGTGCGAAAGTTAACGAAAGCAGATCCTTGGTGGGAACGCAGGGTAAATCATTTATTACTTTGTGTTGTTTTTATTCCTTTTTAGTTCTTTCTTCTTTTACGGTGGGATGAAAATGAAAACACAACATGACTGTATTATAATGCAAGACCTTGAAATAAACGAATTACGAGAAAACGAAATGTTAAGAGAAAACCATCAGACGCCCAGTTTTCTAATGATTCCTATTGATTTGTTTCGCCATACGTCACACAAGTTGCCCTTTCCTATTACCTTTTTCTTTTCTATCTCAAAAGATCAATTTCAAAAACATATACCGAGATTATGCTGCGAATTTATTACAAAAAAACAGAGTGTCTCCAAAGGAAGGCAGATATAATTATACACATCTATTACAGTGTCAGTTGAGATACATCCAAAATTTATAATTCAAATTAAACAGAACAGATGTGAAATTATTTATCTCTTGCCTTCATACTGATTGCCATTCTGGGTAAGATGACAACGCAGTTCAATTATTAAAAGTAACCAATGAAAGAAAGAAATACAGTTCATTTGTTTACACATTAATTTTTTTGAGACACCCTGTAATCGTCTCCTGGTACCAGATATTTCTCTAATGTTCATAATCAATAAAATTACATGAAAGTGTTTTATAAATAGAGAAACTTTCACCGTCTACCAACTGACTCATTAGACTTGGTGCCCATTCCCCAGGCAGTAACTAGGGACCCAATCGTGGAATTGAACAACGGGGTGAGATCCTCAAGCTTTGAAGTAAGAGAGTTCAGAAGCGCTGCGTACAATGACGAGATTACAACCTATCCTGTCAGGGTAATTATTACCACCATCATCGTCACCATCACCATCACCACCAACATCATCATCATTATTACAGTATTAACATCGTCATCATCATTATCACCACTTCAGGATCATCATTGCCATCACCACCACCATCATCGTAATCAGCATCATTATCACCACTTCAGGATCATCATTGCCATCACTACCTAGACCACCACCCCCATCATCGTAATCAGCATCATTATCACCACACTCACCACAGTCATCATTATCATCATCAGCATCATCATCATCATGATATCACCATTTTCATCATCATCGTCATCGTGAACGTCACATTTTTTCCTCTTTTGTTTGCTTGTTTGTTGTTTTTCTACGTGCATGCGTACTCCTTTCAGTTATGGTAATGAAGTAAAAAGTGTGCGTTAATTTGCTGTTTTCGAGCACATTCAGCCATAGGATTGCAATTTTATGTGTGTGAAGACACAGTCAAATAGACAATGGAAACTGCCATTTGGACTCTTAGTGGGGCTTTGGGGCCTTGTCGTGGACGTTCAGCGTTATAATGACTGCACACTCCTATGAGACCATGCCGGGTTGGGGGGGGGGGGGGCGTAGGGGAAGGATGTGAGGCCAAAGGTATGAAAAGTGTACTTGAGGGGAAATTGGTGGTGGGGGGGGGGGGATAATGTTGCCCAAATCTAACGTACATACTTTACAGTTGTCCCTTAATGTTCAACTCCGCTACTGTTACATCACCAGGTACCAATGAACCGAGAAGCTTACTTTGAAGTGGCAGTGACAGGTAGCGCCACAGACAATATCGGTATCAGAGTCAACACCTGTAAAGCCACGCCCTCCACTGATCCCAATGATGCGACAACATTCTTACTGATCCAAGATGGGTGAGTGGTTGTTGCAATGTGTGGCGACCAAAAGATATTAGATGAAATCTGTGTTGTCTCCCCCCCCCCCCCCCCCAAATCTCTCCAGTTTTTGGGAACTGGCTATCCCGTTTTGATTCCTGATAAATCAGTTTCCAAATAAGAAACACCTGGCAAATTCCTTCAGTTTATTGTTAATTTAAGATGACTCTATGGCGATGAGTTCTAGTACTTTCCTACGAAATCAGGGTGGCAAATACCCGGGGTTAAATAAAATATATTTTTTTAATCAGGACTCAGAGCTGTGCCACTAGCCCCCACTCCCCCCCCCCCCCCCTCTTAAGATTTAATCTTCATTTGCATCCTGTAACAATGGCAGAAAAAAAAATGTTGCGTCTGAGTTCGATAGATAACACCACAAACTATCGCAACGTTGGAGTTTATTCGGCAGAAAGAATATGTGAGCTATTTTAAAAGCATTTGAATGATCGTGTCAATCGACATGTCAGTCAGTCTGGCAAAGAAATGTCCGTAGCAGCTTCTGTGGGTGGAAAGTTCAGAATAGAAATCTTGCCATAATTACAGATCAAATGTACTTGAAAAAAAAAATTGGCTGGAGTTTCAAACAGTCTGTAATGTCTGTAAGTATGTCTTCTGAGTCAGATTTTTTAATACCAATAGCTCTTAACTAACGGGAAATTTGGGGATATCAATGGGGCCGGGGATACTTTGGGCTGCGTTCTGTCCTCTCCACTGCCTTGATCCCTTGATGAACTTGTTGAGCAGAAATAGTGTCAGCTGTCGCATAAATGTGTCAGACCTACTAGTACTAGTCAACCTATGAATTTACTATGTGGTAATTCTGAGAATTCCACTAAATTGTAGTAACAGTAACTGTTGAGGCTCACCCGGAGGACGGTAACTGTTTCTGATTTTGACGATCTGTCTTGAGTAACAGGGTGCTAATATGAGATGAACATCGGTCGACATCAGCCGCACATGAGCCGATCATGATACTCTCACAAAGTATTAAAATGATTATGTGATTTTTGAAAAATAAACTGTCGGGTCTGCTGTAGGGAAATAGAGTCATGAGACATAATTATGAAACAGTTTACGAATGTTGAGATCCACTGTTTAAGATGATTATGTCTTTTTTGCCCAGATGCTCCGCCAGCTCGGCCGTGCACCTACATCAACGGCCGGACGAGGGCAGATTCCGGTTCAGCATCCACGCCTTCCACTTCTCCGGCACCTCTAATCACAATGACATGGTCTACATCCACTGTGACGTCAGCTCATGTCCTTCCAACACCTGTGTCAACAGCTGTACTAGCTCCACGGGTCGCAAGAGAAGAAGGCGTAGCAGCACAGCCTTTGGTGTCGGAAATGTAGTATCTTCCGGTCCCACTATTTTCCTGTCATAATGGATTTGCGAGAATTGGCCAGACAAACAGTTTTTCTACATTTTTCTTCCTATTTAATTTAATTGATTTATTTCAGATAATTTTTTTTCTTCATTCTTGTATTCCAGAGCTTGACTAGATTAACCATGTTTGACGTGTGAAAACTAATATTTTGATGCTAATGTAAATTGTCACCGATCTTTTTTTTTTTTTTTTCTGCCATTGTATTTGGGGGAAAAACTTATTTTTTACCATTTGTTTGTTTTATTCCCGATTGAGCTTTATGAAATATGTTAATTTAATTTTTTTGTTCCTCTTTTTTACCGTTTGTTTGTTGACATTGTTTTTATCAATGACTGAGATTTAGAAAAAAAAAATAACTTTCTTTTGCGTTTTGTTTATCTAGGATTAATTGGTTTTTAAAAAAAAGTTTCTTTTGCCGTTTCTGTTTTGTTTTGTTTGATTGTTTGTTTCAGATTAGCTTCGAGAAAAAAAACGTTTTGTTTATCGTTTGTCGTGTGTCAATCTATGATTGAGTTTCAGAAAAAAAGAAACGTCTTTTTTTGCTCTTAAGTCATCTGTAATTATTTTGTACTTTCACAGCTATGTTCCCTCCCATAGACATAAAGGAAGGCTAGAAAAGGATTGAGATTTGGGGGGGGGGGGGGTGGGGAGGGGTGGAGGAGCAAAAGGTCGTACAAATTCCCTTAGCAAAAGAGGTGGTGTTTTTAAAGGCACACAACTCTATGTATAATTAGATCTGGTACTGACAAAGTTATCGCTTCTATTTTCTACTTGATCAGGTTTCGCCCCATGTGCATGTATTATGCAGTGACAACCATAGTGTGCATACCAAATCGCTCAGATTACGTAAAAAAATTACCAAAAAAAAACGGGCAACTACTAGTATGCTTATCCTTTTGGTTCCATTCCCTATCAATAAAATAAAGTAGTATTTGTAGGAAAGTTGAAAACTGGCGTCCTCGACTAGAGTGGTCGGTCTTGGATATGACACCGAAGGCAAGGATTATGGGAGGCTCTGTAGGTAAAATAACATTGTCAGTATTTTGTGTGTGTTTGATCATATCTATGTATGTGTAGTCGCTAAACATTTTATGAAGTAGATATAGAACTCATCTATTCCTATAATGACTCAAACGAATTAAACTTTCTTTCTTTGGCGCATGATAAAGAGCAGAGTTTTGAGTTGGTTCCGTGTGTCAGCTCAGATTTGTGTGAGTGAAGGATAAATAAATTGTGGAAGATAAAAAAAAAGTATGTTGCAAAAACCTCTCTTGGAAACAATTTTTTTTTTAAAAAACGCTTCAGCGAACCAAAAAAGGGTTAGAAAGGAGAAAAAAAAAAGTTTCAGTCCTGATAGATTTTCGTGAGGCCAAAAAAAAAAAAGTTAGTACATTGCAAAATTGAAAGGTGAGTAAAAGTATGGTTGCTGGAGTGTTCGGGATTGATTGGTTTGGGGAGAAGGGGGAGGGGGGGGGGGGCTGGAGGGAAAGGAAGGAATAAATATCTTATGTTGTCATAAAGTTTTCCTTGTAAACGTTTCTGTAACGGATGGGGTTGTTGGCCCCAATCCAACCTCTCATCCTCGTGGGGCCGGATTGGGGCCGCAGCCCAGGACAGAGCAAGGTGGAGGACCTTGGTGGATGACCTATGCCCCACTCCGGGTTCATGGGTTTAAGTCTAAGTTGTCCTAAAGACCTAATCTATACTTATAAACATCAGGCCAATGAATCAGTTATATTTCCAAGAAACCTCTACAGTGTAAAAACAGCACATCAAAGTTAAATCATAATCAGGAAAGTATCCGGGTTACAACACAGGGGTTCTAGAAGATGTCTGTAAGTTAAAAGCCGAAACATCTAATGAAAGAATCCACTCTATCTCTGAAGATTGTCATCTGGCTCGCTTCACCTGAGGAGTACCTTACCACCACAGACAATGAGGTACGGTACAAACCTGTGAAACTCTTAGAAACTGGCCACAATCTCTTAAAGGAATTGCCTGATTGATGATTGGTGATGACATGAATCAGGATCCTAGCACACCGGGCAACCACATAAGTCCCATCTCTCCCGTCTCCAATATCCATTTGATGGTTTTCCTACTGATTGTCCCAGTGGCCAGCTGGTTCCATATTTTTGTCGGGTCCGTCCGGTCTTGTGGCACATTCTTCCCTCACCGCGTTTGGATCCCGCTTCAATCATTCTGGTCATGGGGGGTACTTCAGTGTCTTCGTCCGCTCGCAATCGGTTCGCGATCATCTGCAGGAGCTCCTTCCTGTCATGCTGCCAGTCTCCACGGACAGCAGCGCTGCCGGCAAGTAGATCGGCTATCTCATTGCCTCTATGAACAGCATGGTCAGGGCAATATATCCATGTCTTAATGAATTCAACAACAACAAAAACAAAAAAGTTAGGATCAAAATTACAAGTACCATACACAGTGCAGTTTTAAAAAAAATTGCTACAATATAAAATCAGCATAATAAGTTTACTTTTACATAATGAGGAATTCTCGAACTTACCACATAGACATGGTACAAACTTTTTGGGAAACTTACAGAAATTGTCCGTAAAAATCTTGTAAAAAAAATGAATAAAAAAAAACGGATAAATAAAAAGTTAAAAAAGAACAAACATCTTATACATCACGGATTATCCTCCTCCGAATTGCTGTAATTTGTAGAGTCTATTATAAATCATGTGGACAAAAATCTTTCACTTATCATGCCCAAACCTCAAGACTTTCTTGTTTACTTGTAAAAGTCCTAGCTTTAATTGGTGACAATAATAGTTGTACAAAACTGGTGGATGTTTTATTTTATAATGTAGGCCCTATTTGTGTTTTATGTGAAATGTACAAAATTTGTGAAACGCCTTAACCTCCCTTAAGTACCAGAGAGCTATTTAAATACATTCATACGGTTAATTATTAAAAGTACCCAATGAAAGAAAAAATACCGGTCGAGGTGGGCGGGGGTGGGGGTGGGGGGGTAACTTGCATGTACAATATTTTTTAATGCAATATAGGGACTCAAAAATGATAATCCCAACTACATGACAAACACACGATAAGTGTGCGTTCTGTGTAAGTGTATGCGTGGACAGATACAATCTACTATATTTGAATCCCATGATTTCGTTTTGTGAATTAATCATGCACAGTCATTATAATTATGTCAGAAATAGACATTTTTTGTTTGTTTGTTGGGTTTTAGCCCTACCTTAAAACGTTGTGAAATGGACCTTACAGTTACCAAGGTGTTTCCGGATATCCTCATTCTCTCTTTATTGCAACAACACACCCGCATAGGGAAAATTAGGCCCTCCCCGCACGTTTTAAGAAACAAGGATATACTGAAGTCTGAACATAGAACGATCGAAAAGTTGGGACATTAAGAAGAAATGATTAGTGAGCGAAGATATTGAAGGTAAATAAAACCTACTCATTGACAATACTCAACCAATGGTAGCCTATTTTATACCGCATATTACTTTTGGATCTGATGCAATATGTTCATGCGTGTCGGTTAAATATGAATCAAAACCAATTTAACAATCCGAAATAATCAGCAGAAAAAGTAAAGAATGCAGTAATCACAGCACATTAACATTATAAAGAACTGGTTTTTGACGGGTTAAACGAAAAGTAAGCAGTAAGCATAGAACAAAGCTGTTCACATTTTAAGGAACTGGTACTTTAAGGGTCAAGATCGTTTTTTTTTTTGTTGGTTAATTCTGTTTCTTAAACCCCTAAGGTGAGAGTCTTGTCAGTAGCACAAATGACTTGGGTGCGAAACTCATCGCTACGGGGAGCGGTTGATCAGTGTGTTTGATGTCATGCATATAAAGCATACAACATTCATCATTGTCCACACATTCGACAACGACGGTACATTGTAATAATGATGGATTCATCAACTGCTCACTTTCAGCTGATACCAATGGTGGTTAGTTTTAGTTTCGTGCCTTAGGTTGGTCTTTGCCACTCTTTGTCATCGGTGACCCGTCTGTCAAAACGGAGACAAACTTAAGAAAGGGGATAATTGAAATAAAAAAAATTTTAAAAAGCAACCTGCTAGCGACGTTACCATGACGCTTTTGTAAGATGAAGATGAAGTGGAAGGAAGCTTTTTTTCATTGAGGGGATAGGTAAAAAAACTTGAATGAATAAAAGAATAAGATGAAAGGAGAAATCAGATGATGATGATGACGATGATGATGAGGTAGAGGAGGATGGTGACGGTGGTGATGGTGACGATGATGATGAGGAGGAAGAGGATGGTGATGATGATGATGATGATGATGACGATGATGATGATGATGATGATGGTGACGATGATGATGATGATGATGATGGTGACGATGATGATGATGATGATGATGGTGACGATGATGATGATGATGATGATGGTGGTGATGATGGTGACGATGATGATGATAATCTGATTTGTGTTTTTGTGCAGACCAACATTTTATAAATTAATAATTCTTTCTCGATTTATGTTGCAGTTTTGCCATGACGATTTACAAAAAAAGGTCAAAAACGGCTGTTCTTAATATTTGTACTGACTGATTAAACTTAACAGTAGTTGACATATTATTATTATTATTATTATCATTAATACATGTGTATCACAATCATTATTATTATTATTTAATTTTCTGTGATGCATTCATAAACATAACAATAATGGCGATGGTGATGAAGGAGTTAATAATGGATAAATGATGACGATTAATAGAATGTGAAAAGGGAAACAACCCACAAAACGTTTTCATTTCCTACTATTGTCAAAGTCATTAGACACTCCCATCAACATCACTTTCTCTCAGTAGTGGAACAACATTTGTCTGCGTCTTGGAAAACACCCGTACAGTCACTTTCACAATGACCACAGCCAGTGTCACTATAATATTTCGTCCTGATAACACACCAACTGTGATGTTCTCGGTGCGAAAATAAAACAAAATTAAATTATTCACACATCGCTAAGTTACCTACAAACAAGTGGCGAGATGGCGACTCGCACGGGGTCCTTGTTGCGTGGTCTTATTAAAGGGCAAAAACCTATTTATGGCAACGGCCGGTTTGTTTTTTCCTGAATTATCTCCCTTGCTTTGCCTTGTTATAAACCGGAAAACAAAAATTAGTAAACAAAAAATTCTGCGGACTGACATCAATACTTTCAGACTGCGAGGCCGTTGATATCGCTCCAAGTCCAAACAGATGAAGTCAATAAATAAATGAAATGAAAATCATGAGGAATATCAGTATGGTTTTATTTCTAACTGCGCCGTTTTTCTCTCCTTTCCATTTTGTCTTAAGCCCAAAGACGTTATGTGACACATCAACTTGTAAGGATGTAGGTCTACTAACGCTTAGTAGTCTACAAGTTTCAACATTGAAAACGTTTGAATGTGCTGGGCTTGATGGACGCACGTCAGAATAAATGTGTTAGCTTCGTATTCCCACTTTAATTGCACAAAGGCGAGGGGGGGGGGGGGCAGAAATTCAGAAAACAGAGAGGCCCATTGCCAGTTGAAAAAAAAGGGGGGAATTGAATAATTTCAGTTTACTCAGTATCTAAAATTTAAACAGAATAATTTGGAACCCAGGACAGGTCTAGCCTATGCCTTAAAATAATAATATTATAATTTTGTTGTATATGCATGATGTTATTATGTCCATGTCCCAGACTTACTCTTGGAAGCTAAACCTAATAATACACATCAATGCTGTTACCATAATATGAGATCATCATCTTCTTCACCGCCTAATCCTCCAGGGGTGGCCGATTTTTTTTTGGGGGGGGGGGGGAGCAGATATTGAAACTGAAAAAACAAAATTATTTTTAAAAGAAACAACCCAGCGAAGGAGCTTAATAAATTGTTAGGCTTAACCCTCTGATGTCGTCGCCTTGAATCCCATCTGATTAGGAGTAGTTGTAGTCTGCATTAGCCGTTTTTGTGTGCCTGCACAGGCCTTTTGTGGCTGCATTGTCTATCGAGCTCATAGACCAGGATAGTGTGTACCATCAGCCGTATTGCGTGAATTTTCGAATAGAATTTCGGCAGTTTTCGGGTATATGTGCAAAAATTACCGAAGGTAAAAATGAATGAGATGCGTAAAGCAAATTAGGAATCAAAATATTTCTACGTCTTCTACAATAGTGATACAGTTTAAGTTCTTTGTAAACTGAGCCAGAAGACCAAGCAGAATTCTGTGATATATACGAAATTTACCGTGACGAAAATCGTGACCTGTTGTTACGTCACAGGTCACATGATCAGTTATGGTGGTTGTCTGTAAATGGCTGTTTGTTGACACACTGAAAAGGTAGGCCGTGTAACCAACATAGAAACAAGTTTATAGCGCCATTGTTAGTATTCAACGGAGTAGGAAACATTACCTCGTCTTGAATTGATTTTCTCCATCATCCTGAATAGGTAGGTCTAAATTTAATGGACAATTAAACGAGAGATCACTCATGTCTTTGCTGAGTGAATTCACAACTTGAGGAAAAGTCGAAATCTGTTTATTACATATATTGTAACATAAATCTAGATCTAGATCTAGATCTAGTGATGATTGATGATTTGATGATAGCAATAGCCTAGATCATTATATAATTTGGCCTGTTTTAATCGTCGCTGTTATGTTGAAACGTAGATCTAGACTAGAACAGGCTTTTTATGTTACTTTTGAATTTTGATGGACTTGTAGCTAGATCTAGATCTAGATCTAGAATCTAGGTTTAAAGATCGATGCATCTAGACTCAAGATCTAAAAATGGGCCAAAGTGTAGATCTACTTCACAAAAGTGGGAAGTGTTTCTTGAAATATTTAGGCAGTCCCTTGGGTCGTAGATCCTGGATTAGCAATATGGTAGTAAGACCACACCGCAGGTCTGAAGCCACTGTCTAAAAATAAATTATATTAATTTGTGCTGGCCAATAAAGCCTGGGTTCATTCCCCAGTAGGCCTATTGCCTGGTATTGGGCACCCAAAGCCTGCATGTCATGTGTTTTTTGTAAAATGTAGGCCTAGGCCCTATTTCAGTATTTGTTTTTTTATTTTATATTTTCACCAATTGTTTTTATTACTGTAGGCCTACTTAGATCTATATTGGGTTTGGTTATAGGGATTATGCGATGATTATTATTACCATTTTATTTTTAGTAGACCTATGGTCCTATCTGAGATACCTGGTGTTGCCTGGGATAAATTGTTTTGAGGCATCTTTTAGTTTATTTTAGTCGTAGTGTTATAGTAACAGCTGAATAGGTGAAAAGGTTTCCTCCTTGCCATGATCAGACGAACAAAATTTCATTGTAATACATAGCAATGCTAATTGGGCGCCAAAGCTGTTTTAACCCACAGCCCACGCGCAACCCGTAAATCCCACTGTCCGGTCAGTGACCTTACTCATGGAGAATCTTATCTGGGTCGTACTGACCCTTGCCAATTTGCGATACCACACTATGGCTGTCCACGTGGTTTGGTTTGTATTTGATCGGTATGAAAACATTTGCTGCTATGCAGTAACAGTATCATGCTTAACCCTCACCCTGCGCTGGGCGGCAATAGTCAGTATTGACTTGCAAGTGCTCACGCCGCACGGGCGGCAAAAGTCGCCCAGGTCAAGCTGACCGCGCCATGCGCAAGCCCTATTTTCAGGCGTCGGGTCACTGACCTTTTTGAGATGTAACCACCGTGTTATTGTTCACTGTATCTCTTCTAAATCAAACGCATTGTGACATGGACATGTTAACCAGTGAACCACTGGTCGGAATCACAAAGACTAAGCTTTCAAAGGCTCTCCCCACACTTTCAAAAGATGTAACATCGACATGCGAACTGTTGCTCAACAAATTTGCAATATTATCTCATTTTCTCACAAGCTGACCACCATCTGAAGTTGTCTGTATCTAAGAACCAATCAGAAACAAGCTCTGAAATAATCTTTGCCCCAAATGCCCACATTGGTTTATTAGTATACAGTGTCAATCAGGATGAAACCATGGGAGGTCTTCCTCCCGTCCGCGCCACTTACCAAAAAGTTAACAAACATAATATGATTAAGAACCTGCATTGGAATGGTCAGATGGACCTGGGGGCGTGAGGGTCTAGTCAGTTTGTATCAATGGGCGGTAGTCAGATTGACTAATCAGGCGAAAAGGGGCTGGGGTAGTTGTGTTTTCTTGACTGGCGCGGACGGGCGGAAGACTTTCCGAAACCATTTATGTAGGGCTTGGGAGGGCGTGGCTAGTTATCATGCTTCGTTCTCACGAAAACTACAGCTGTCAGTTTGAAATCATAAGTCAGATCATTGGTTAGAGACTGACAGACTAATGTTTTGCTGGTTAATTCATTATCAAGCGTGATAAGGCATAGCAGCGGATGTTTTCATACCGATCAATAAAAACCGAACCACGTGGATAGCGTTTGTGGTCATCGTCTAGCGGCACGGGTCAGTGACCCCAGATAAGATTCTCCGTGAGTAAGGTCACTGACGGGGCAGCGGGCTTTACGGGTAGCGCGCAGGGTATGGGTTAATAATGAATTAACCAGCAAAACCTTTGTCTGTAAGTCTCTAATCAATGATCAGACTTATGATACCAAACTGACAGCTGTAATTTTTGTGAAAATGAAGCATGATAACTAGCCACGCCCCCCCCCCCCCAGCCCTGTAAACAAACGGTTTCATCCAGATTGACACATACTAATGAGCCAATGTGGGCATTTGGGCCAAAGGTCATTTCAGGGCTTGTTTCTGATTGTTTCTTAGATACAGACAACTCTAGATGATGGTCAGCTTGTGAGAAAATGAGATAATATTGCAAATTTGTTGAGCAACAGTTCGCATGTCGATGTTACACCTTTTGATTGAGTGCGGAGAGCCTTTGAAAGCTTAGTATTTGTGAATCCAACCAGTCAGTGGTTCACTGGTTAACATGTCGTTGTCACAATGCCTTTGATTTAGAAGAGATGCAATGAGCAATATAAGACGGTAGTTATGTCTCAAAGAGGACAGTGACCCGGCGCGTGAAAATACAGTTTACCGCTCTGCGCAGTCAGCATGGCCTTGCCTTATTGATACGCCTGTTCAGAGTGAACGCTCGGAAAGTCGATGCTGTATTTCGACGCCTCGCGCAGCGTGGCGGTTAAACCAATGGAGCTGTCATAGTTTTGAAATTTGATGGCGGTATTAGATTCAGCAGCAAAAAATATAAGTTGCCACCTTTCATCCAGGTAGTCCAATCTGAGACTGAAACTGAGATTTGCTCAGTTTTTTAAAAAAAACTCACGGCTCGAACAGAGAATATTTTCCTGAGCTGTAAGCATAATCCAAATTCTAATGATCTTAAACCGCGTAACTTTTTATTTTTGGATGGATTTTAAAAATTCAAAAACAAAATGCTTACATCTTAATAGAATAGAGTGTACTAAATTCCACTGCACTGAGCTGAAAGCCTAGATTGAAAATTTGTTCATTGTCATTGCTAGTAAATAGACTGTTTCATCTCATCAATGTCTTTGTCTTATTTAAACTAATAACTAAGTAAGAGACCCCCCTGACCAAATTTAGAAATTTTCCATGTTGCATAGTTACTTTACAGATTAAATAAATGGCAGAAAAAAACAGTGGTACTTGTACTGAAACACTGGGTGGTGCATTTAACAAAAAAAGTGAAGCGAATTGAAAGAAAAAAACAGGAAAAGGAAACAGAAATGCAACTCTTACACTTACAGTTACAGTCTTATTCTTAAGAACAGAAAGATCATGTTCAGTATGAAAGGCATCATCTGGGAAGTTTCCAGTGCATTTGAGTTGTCGTTTGGGCCTTTACAATTTTTTTACGAGATGTCCATGCTTCAGTTAGAAAAAAAAATGGATGTGCCTGGCTTGCGAACCAGGTACTTTTTTCATCAATACTGGAATAATTAAGTGCACAAATATTTTTCTAAATATATCAGTTGTCAGGAAATTAGAGTTTTGCTTAGGCATCAGGGCATGAAAAATGGGAAGCCCTTTAGGCATTGGGTTTATGTTTTTTTTGCCGGCTTTAGCCAGGTAAGGATTTTATAATTACATGTAGCCAATACCCACAAGAAAACTCAGTCTTTAGACAATTACTTACCCCACCCAGCTTCGCATGGCCACCATCCCATTCTTGTCCATCCCCACCACTTAACTTTGGTCAAAAAAAAAGGGGGGCTATAAGGTGAAGTAAAGTTGCACCAGTACAGTGAGTGGTTGGTGCATGTTGTTTAGTGTTTACAAATCTGTTCCCCCAATATTTGAGTGAACTGAAAGCGAAAAGGGTTCAAATAGGGAGAGATCATTCACAATACGAAATCTACGCTGGCGAAGTAAAAAAATCCTATAGCCTAGGGGAAATTTTCTTGGTCGGTGCCGGTGAATGGTCGCTTTGTTCTTTATTACTCATGTGCTTGGCATATCACTATCAATTCCTCACCAGTTGATCCAGTGCTACTGTCTTCCCAAACAACAATCTATATCTTCACATCATCTTTGTGCATCCATTTTTTTTTCCTCTCCATTTCTGCAATGATGACCAGCATTAATTTATTAAATTCACATTCGTACCCAACCACGGCCTAGACATGGCCAGCACACAGTCAGAGTGCATAGTGTTACACTAAGCCACTTACAAGTCTCTGCCAGTATGTATCTCATAGACCATAAGTGTGCAGAGAAATAGATTTTTAGTCTCATTTCATTTTATTCCCAACTCTTAATCAGTCTCTGCACACTTGTAGCCGCCATACCCCCACCCCCAGCCACCCACAGTGAAATAACTTTAGAGTGTCAATACAATTGCAAGCCGTTTCTTAAGCATGGCGACAGATGAGGTGTCTACCAAGTCTGCAGTTTAAAAAATTCATCTTTCAGGTATCATTTAAAAGCAGAGTGGCTGGACTAATGCCTACAAAATACTTGAACTGCGTATCTGCTACTTAGGCTGAGTTATGAAGCACTCATGTCACAATGGCAGATTTGAGATTATTGTAATTAACTTCATGTGCCAATTATTGTGCATGATGAAAGTTTTCAGTGAGTTAAAACATGCAGCATAAGATTTCCACCGAAGATAAACTTGGCAAAAAAACTCCACCTTCTTAAAAAAACTGTGTAAGGGCAAGCTAGGCTGGTGCCCATTTGGGCTTAATGAACTTTTCTTGAAATGCGCTTGTGAGCTATTTGAGAGCCTGTGTTACTGGGCACACCCAGACCATTTAGTCACAAACCTAGGCCCTAGTGTAAGCAGGGCACTTTTTATGACACTATGAGGCAAGACAATCAGTACAAATATTTTGTTTTGAAATTGTTAGATTATGGTCTGATATAAAATATAAATACATTATGTTGTCGTTAAAACATATAATGCAAGCTCAGATTACAATTAAAAGGGATTAAAATTTTGTCAATTGTACTTTCTCAAGCTAGCCCGTTTGCTCAATAATTCTAATTTTGTGGTAGCAGTCTAGATCTAGTGATTTCCTCATGACTCCATGGGAACAAAAAAAGTTGGTTGGGATTATGCTGCTATGTTTACTGATTTACTGAGGACGGCTCACCGGAAGTCCTGATCAAGCTTGAGAACAGCCATTTTATTTACTCGCAGTAAAAGGGTGACAGCATTGCAGTTTGTACACATTGCATGAGATTTGATATGGCAATAAGCCTGTCAGAGTCTTGTTCAGTATAGCATGTAAATTGAAATGAACACAGTTGTAAGGGTGCGCATGACATTTAACCCACAAACTTGTCACTCGACCTTGTGGTGAACAGTTATATCACTTTTCTCTCTAGCAGAGTTGTGCATTATTTATTAGCATGATGGTCATACGAGGAAAAATATTCTTGAAGACAGCAACTTACCGTTTGTGATGTTTTAAGGCTCAACTTTCGTTAGTTTTGCAAATCTTATCACAGCCCTCTTAATGACATTGGCAAGAGATTTGATTTCCAGCTCGTGGAGTACAACATGTATGTACGTAAACGGTTTAACCAACGCAACAGAATATTCTCGCTAATTACTACATCGAATAAAGACAATGACCAACTACAGAATCAGTCATTTGTTACAGTTTTCCCTGATGAAAAGTCTACCGACGGACATCCCCCTATGCAGTATTTTCCCCAGCATTAGATAGGAATTAATTATAATTACATGGAATGGCTTATCAACTGAGCTGTCTAAAATGTCTAGGTATTGTACTTTGTGGATGGTGCCACATCGTGTCTGTCAGGTAGCAAGTACAGAATATGCTTAGTGAATATGGCAATGTCTGTGACATACAGGGCTGTGGAGAGAACACTATAGTGGATGAATTTTGAAAAATCAGATTATTGCATGGATGGGAGCAGTTATTACATTTTGAAAATCAAAACATTAATGTTCTTAAGTCCTCTGTGTGTCAGGACATTGCCCTAACTCACCAACACTAGTGTGCAAAGGACAGGCAATCACAGTAGGCAACATTGTTGCAGTGAAATTGGATTTAAATCGAGGTCCCCACTGAAATGGTGTGGAACAGTATCTGATGTTGGTGTTCGATTAATTTATCTTACATTTAAATGATCACAATTGAAAATAGTTTAATTACCCATCCCGGAATGACAAATATTTGGCAAGTTGTGGAGCACACTGAAACTACAAAAGTAACAGGAAGCAAAGCAAACTAGAATACAACTGAATATATTTGGAAGCTGTGCACTAAACCATGTGCTTATATTTGGATTCCACAATGCAATGCTACCTGTTGTTTATGCTCCAGTTAGCAAATTCAATTGAGCACCTTTGAATAAATTCAAAAGGCTTGAGCGAAAATTATAAATAAGCAACGCATTTTATTGCCCTTTGTTTTTCTGTCTTGAATAGCAACTAGCAGAGTTTGACAAAAATGAATGTGACATAAAATACAGTCAGTAAACCAATGAAAGAAAAAGCATGTATAAAATGTGACACATTTTTCTTCTCTTTTCATAACTAAAAATGAGAGAAATACCCCAGGTAGCTTAATGTTACAACTTTGTTTGTCTGAAATAATTTTTCCTTTATGTGGCACTTTCAGTAGCTATATTAATTATTATATAAATACCTGTGGTGGTTAGGCGATTAGGGCAGACAAGAATAGTGATATTGCCTCATCCAATCCAGCTCTACAGAATGGGGTTGTAATGTAATCGTATACTTACTTCCTGTTTACCCTGCCAATACCCATGTGTGCATTTCTGAGGTCTGGTAGATATTACATTATTACAGTGTGTTTGTTTTGATCAAGAAGTTACCTGAATAAGCACGCAACTGAATGAGGAAGTGCCAAGTTTTTTAAGGGTTCTTGATGCCTTGTAGCTTTTAGTCATCACCACAGTTTGGTATAGAATTTGTTATGTAATGAATTTGTAATATTAAGTGATTGACTTTGCTTGCTCCACTTCAGTGACTACCACCACCACCAATAAACAATATTTTTCATGTTTGTAGCCATAGACATTGATTGATATTCAAGATGTCTCAGAAATGTAGGTCACGGTTTTTTTTTTTCACACACACCAGTCTTGAGTCACGTCATTGAGCTTTTCCAGGTGAAGAGTTTGAAGAGATTTTTGAATAAAAGGTGTGGGATGACAATGTGACACTGACCTGACACACTGTATCCTTGTAGAAACTATGCTATTGACAAATTGGGTACATTGCATAGGCTTGAGAAAGCAGAGTTTGTCAAGCTAGATTATTTTAAAAGCTGTTCAGAAGTATTTAATTGACTATTGGGAGCCTGAGAATTTTAAACCACCTCTTGTCTCCCCCAAAAATGCAGAAGGAAAATAGGGAAGTTGTGATAAGTTGAGGGAAATGTAGTAATAATGCAAACTCATAATCCTTTCATCAGTAGCGCTCCCTTTGCCCCACACTTGAGCAGGATCTAACAGTGTGAAATGACAACTATTCATGTGAAATGTGATATTTACTCCCATTTCTATCCTGTTGTTGGATAAAGCACTGTATTTTCTGTCACCATGAAAAGAAGATCTGCAGTGGCACATCACTGGTGCATTATATTGTATTACATTGGTTACCATGGGCTTTGGAGGAAAAGAACTGGAAAATTACATTTTATCTGTGGCAAGGCTACACCAGCAGCATGAGAAATCTTCAGTTTCAAGTGCTGTGGCTGGGCTAATGTAACATGGTTAGCTTTTTTTTTTTTATTAATTTATTTATAATTTATCTTTCCTTGAGACCATTATATAGATCTCTTTATCTTGTTTTGTCTCTTAACAGAACATAACTATGGTCTACTGAGAGGAAGCAGCCAGTCAGGATACCATGGGAGAAGCAGCGGGCGCAGCATCATCAGCAACCCCACAGCTGTCTCAGCTGATTGTCACAGGTAATCAAACACAACAGTGTGCTTGTAAGGACTGACTGGCATAGAAAGTAGATGTCAGACTCTCAAAGCCTAATGTGAAGAGTTGACTTTGATCATTGCCATGACCTGGCAGGTTGTACCCTGTATACATACATATATACACTACAGTGTATCCCGGTTGGTGCATGCTTGTTGAAGTTTGGGATTTTTCTCATGTTTTCCTGTTGCTGATCCTATGGTAGGAAGGATCGAGCACCTCGCCTTCTTGGATACGGATGAAAAACTCAGAGGGCCCGTGTGCAGCATGTTGCGCACATTATAAAGATACCCTGGCAGTTGGTAATCGAGAAAAGCAGGCCAAACAGGCAGCTGCCCGTGCAAAACTAAATTATAACATTTATCCCTCCCGCCCCCCAAAAGAAACAAAGAGAAAAGCTGACCGGTGGTGCAGTGTGGTGACATCATATCTGCTCCAGTTGTAACTGGGCTGCAATAATGCTCGGCAAATTTCCCAAATGGTATTAAAGAAGTATAAAATACAAAATACATGGATGTTTTTAGTGAAAAGACAAAATTAGATCTTTTCATAATATCCAAATAAATTTATGATTCTTCCTTTCATTTGGGAGAGGAGATTCCACAAAGTTACCCTTACCAATTTTTCATATGGCTGTGTCTGTGATTTGGCAGGGACAAGAGAACTAGCAATTTGCCTGCCACTTTTAGTGAAGGTGAATGGCTGAATCAGTAACATGCTATACAATGCGGGTGCTGAAAAAACTGTCAACAGTTGGTGTATGAGAATGTTGGCAATGAATGGTTCCATCTTTCTTAAAGTGAAAAGAAAATATAATAAATACTGGTTTTACAGTTCAAGCCATTTCTATTTTTGTTTTTTAAATTCTTGAATTGACTCATTTTTTTTTTTTAACTAAAACAATAAACCCTTTCCTGTCTTGTCAAGTCAAGCATATGTTTTTGTTTTGGTAACACTCATGGTAGTTACGTCACACGTACAGGGCAAGATAACACTAACAGTAGGTAAATGACAGTGTCTTATCAGTAAATGATTTATATTACTATGCGTGTCTTTTTATCATACACTCTTGAGTATGCGACACCTTTCAACTCCTACAGATAACTGTGGTAGATAAGTTATATAAAGATATTGTAAGATGCAATTTAAGGTAACTACATAGCACCCACTGGTCCTAACAAATCAGATAATCATGAGACATGTAGATTTACAATCCTTCTCTATTGTATAGATAATGAAGAATGACTATAAATGACAACTCTAACCATTGTTTCCTACATTGTGTAATTCATCAGGAAATCATTGTGGCTGTGAGTCAAAGCTTGAGCTTTTTGTTTTATCACTTGATCAGTCATGAATGAATGGACGACATGACATGACTAGCCGGTGGCAAGTTAATAGAAGCGGAGATAATGTATTATATGAAAGACAATATTTATGGGGTGTTGCCAAGAAAAATGTACCATACGAAGGAGCTACTTATTGTTGTTTGCACCTGTATTGAAGTGCATTGCATTGTTGTCAGTGTCTGGCCCTGGACAGCCATCCCACATGCGATAAATGAAATAATTACATATCTGTCCTCTTTTAGTTTGAATTTTAGATCTTGGGTGTATTTTAATTGATATTGTGATTATATTAATAAATATTCAAAGTGTGTATACATATTTTTGAGACACCCTGCAGTTTTATGTACTTACAGTCACCAACATTAATAAAACTTGTGCAGCACCATCTGAACCAGTCCAGAACACTGGTTTATCACAGGGTGCTAGTCTTAGTTTGTCTGATCCAAATGTGGATCGGTTCTCATTTTCTTCCATAAAATTCATAAAAGTCAATTGTCTTGAAAGCGCAGATATGTACACTGTTATCAAATATTTACCCTGTTATCAGCAACACTGTAACCCTCCATTCTAGTGTCATACTATATCTTTCATATTGTTTGATAATGAGTTTTTAGTCCACTGTTATTGGAATTTCCTGACATTTGAAAGTTTGATTTGTTTGTTTCTTTCAGTTTCATCTGCCAAGCTTGCAACAACTGGGGGGTTTTTCACTTCAAAGCCAGATCCTTATTTGGAGTTGAGTGTAGATGGGCAGCCACCTCGTAAAACTGATGTTAGCCGGAAAACATGGACCCCTAAATGGGATGAACATTTCACAGTGTAGGTTGATATACAAAGTTTTACTTAAGGGGTAAAGGTTGCTGTAAGCATGTCATCAAGATGTGGAAAGTTGAAATATAAGGGATGGAAATTCTCAGGAAATTTCCTGATTTCCGGATCTTTAAAATCTTTTTTCCTTGCTAAACACCATTTTATTTGTTGTCCAGTATTTGAACTGGCCTTAGTGTATGTGTGTATAGGCCCATTGTGGATATCGGCCAGTTTGGTTGTAAGGACCGACTCATAACCATGGTGATGGTAGCATTGATTTTGATTCATTAGCTGATTTGCATTGCGAGCACTTAATGCATCGCGAACCAATCGGCGGCGAGCTAAAAAAAAAAAGTTCACTACAGTAAACAATGACACGTGTGTACACGCACATGGGAGACATTCGGTCAATTGTTTCACTTCCTTTCCCTTGTTACACGGATGGTAGGGAATCTGACCAGCTTGGATCCATCCTTTCCACCCCTATCATAATGGTCAACTGCAATGCAACCCGCAGGCATTTTAACCGCTTAGACATATCTAAGTTACACTCGTCAGCTGATCCACCTGCCATTTGGAGTGTCGGAAGTACAAAACAAAAACACTCTGTGACGTCATTCGCAATGGGCCTATTGCGGTTGGCACAGGATTCACACAGGTCCTTAAAAGTCCTTTAAGTCCTTTATTTTCACAAAAGAAAAAGTAAGTACTCAAAAAGTCCTGAAATTTTGAAAATGATGTCAAAGTCCTTAAAAGGTCCTTAAAATGTGTGTTTCAATCGAAACATTTGAGATTCAAATTGTCCAGTTGCACACTGGATAATTGGTAGGCTGCTTTGAAATAACTGAACTTTTCAGAGTGAATTTACTATGTTTGAATTCTGGATACAGAAACATCCCGTTTCAGTGAGTGCTGCACACCATTTGTACAGTTGTAATATTTCTTGCGTATGGGTACTTGACTTTTTAGTGCTGCATACATGTGATATTTCTTGGTCACAGACATAAAGGTCCTTAATTTGTTTACTGTGAGTCCTTAGGAAGTCCTTAAAAAGTCCTTAAAATTAGTTTTCGAGGCTTGGTATGAACCATGTAATGGCAGTGATGTGTTGGGTCAAAGGTTTAGGAAGTTTTTCTGTCACTAGTTCCCATCCCTAAATATGGCAAAAAAAATTTGTTTTTAAATTGTATGTTACAAAGCCCAGCTTCAGAGACAATGTCTTTCTTACACAGTGCTTTGTTACACATAACCTTGTCTCTCTTTCCCCTCTTTTTTCCATATTGTAACTTTTTGTTCCAAACCCTGCTGCAAGCAACCAGACAGATATTCTGGTTTTTTTTTTTTTTTTTAACATGGGATAAGCAGTAATATAATCACCCTTGTTCAGAAGGTGTGTGCCTTCTTGATTTTTACGGGTTTCGTTCTGGATACCTATGAGCTAAAGCTGAAAAGTGAGTCACCGTTAAGTTCATTTGATATTTATACAGGAATTATTATTCAATTAATAGGCCAAAGGGAAACAGGAAATTTTGTTTTCTTTGAGAAAGGATTTATGAGACCTTGAACTTCAATACATGTTCTGAAACCAGAAAAGCGAGCCAAACAATTGTTTTTTTGTGTTTTTTTTTTTTAAGTATTTTTAATTTGATATCCCACTGAATGTCATGGTGTAATTGTTTTTAACAGCTTGTAGGTATAGACTAAGGCTGTTTTGTGTTGAAATATAATCTGTTCAAACTTTAATTTGGGGGGCAAAAATGTCAGGTTTTGGGGTGTTTTTTTCCTGTCGGGGAAAAATTGTGATTAGCAGTCGGAGACAGGGAAAGAATCCACGTGGCATGACATGTAAAAAGCTGTAATTGCAATTTTTATTTTCATGTCTTATTTCTAGTTTGTGTTGTGTGAATATTGTTGTTGTTGTTGTTTTTTTTATTGTCATCATTCTGATCATTGGTTTTTGCTTTGTGTTTCAGGCTTGTGACCCCCTACTCAAAACTGGATGTGAAAGTGTTGAGTTCCAATAGTATACGCACGGACACCATCATTGGTCATGCAGTGATAGAGCTGCACCCTTTATTAGAGAAAGAGAATGGCAAATGTAAGAATTGGTACATTGTGTGAATTTCTAGTTATGGGCTGGCCCATGAGTTATAAGGATGAATTGTATTTGTGTGTGTGTGTGCTCATTGATAATCAGAGTCGTAGATTCAGCTTGTTGTTTTTTTTTTGCATAAATCTTATTTACAACACAATGTGTCAAGATTAATCATATGTAAAGACTTTGCTTTAGTTGAATCTGGCCAAGTTTAAAATAGGAACATCTGCCATATGTGAGTGCAGCCAGTCTCCTCAAAACACAGAGCATATATTGCAGAACTGCACACTCTTCTCAGCACTACGAGAAACATACTGGCCCAAACCCACCGACCTAAATGTCAAACTCTATGGTGCTCTGCCAGAACTGCAGAAAACCGTAGATTTTAAAAAAAAAACAAATCTGCAGATTTAGATTGGGGAATGAAAGAAGGAGAAGAAGAAGTTGAATCTGAGAGGGTCACTTGGAAAATTGCAGGTAAAAAAATGGATTTCCCTTTTTTTTTTTTAACCATCTGCTTTTCAAGGGTTAATGTAAGCCATTAGTGTGTGATCCTCAAACGAATACTGCAAACCTTTTATTTTTGAAGCTTGATCCTTGCGGATAATGTTAGAATAAATGGAAAAAAAAATCTTTCTTGCTCTGTTGCCCTTTTTTTTTTCATGTTTTTGTCATTGATTAATTTTGACCACCATAAGACATAAATTTACAGTATGTGAAATGCAATGAACATATTTAAAAACAGGTTAAAAACATTTCTTTTTAAAAACTGAATTTTATAGCTTGCTATGGATGTATAAAACTAGTTTGTCTGTGTGTGTGTAAGTTTATTTGAATGTGCTTTTATGATTTTTTACTGTGTACAGCGCCTAGAGCTTTTAATGTTTTAGTCCTGGCGCTATATAAATGTATATATTATTATTATTATTTATATGTATGTTTCATTCATTTCTTGTCTCTGCACCAGTTAAAAACTTTACCAAGACAGTTGAGCTTAAGGCTGAAGGCAGAAGCAAAGCTGGGGAACTCAGCATCTCCTTGAATGGTATGGAGGTCAACATGAGACAGTATCCCAGGAGGCCAAGAAATGGTGAGTCTGGCATATAAAAGCTGAAGCGAAATGATATGGTCATTCGTGAAGACTAATCAAATTTATTATACATAGGTGCCACTTTTCCCACCATATAGCGGTTTTCCGCTTTTTGAATTTTTTCCAACTCTGCGAAGAGGGTGCTGGCGATTCGCTGCTTTCTTTCTTTGCCTTCCTTTGTCAGAGATTTCTTTCTCAGTCTCTCCCAGATCTCTTCCAGTCTAGCTTTTGCTTGACTAGAAAGTTGCCTTCTGCTGAAGACGCTGCTCTTAATCTCCCTTAGCTCTTTGGTAGGGTTTGCCCAGCAGTGAAAAAACAGGAGGTATGCGTCCATCGTTGTTTTGGTTAGAGACACATCTATAACTGAAAGCCAGCGATGAGGAACATAACGTGGAGAGTTGACACCTTCAATTCTAAATTGGGGGAGTCGCCCCCTCCCCCAACCCCTACCCCCGGCGAGTCGAAAAAACGTTCCTCCTTTTTCATAATTCCTGGGTGGCACCTATGATTATAAGGCTGTTGTTACATGTATGTATGTACCCCAAGGATTTTGCGCTAGGGGCAAGTATGTATACATACGCATCTCTAACCCTGTCCTTATCCTCAACGCTAAAACTCTTATTGAATCCCCAACCCTGTCCCTTACCCTTTCAACCAAAAAACAGGACGAAAACAAAAAGAAAATCTAAAAGAATACTTAATTAAGGCTGTTGTTTGGAGTAGGGGGTGGGAGGAGCTCCTCTAGTTCTGGAGTCACAAAGGGCTTTAAAATACAAAAAATATTAGGGGCACATACGTATGGGTAACAAGAATCTTACTGTAAATCCACATGTAATTGTTCTAGTAAGCAGTAACTGTTTGGGGGGGGGGGGGGGGGGGGGCGCACTATACGGTCTTTCAAAAATAACTTGACGCATTTTAAAAGTGCATAACTTTAAAACTGCATCACCCATTGTTATGAAATTTTCACACCTCATTGAGAACACTGTGACCTCTTATGAATTTACTCACTTCCTCATTAGGGTCCTTTGGTCGTCTTGGGCTACCCGGGTTGCATGATTTTGATTTCTTCTTTCTCTCAGCCTTAAAACTTGATAAATTGACAGGAAAAAACCTATGTGGAAAGGTTGATTCAACTTCTTTAATTTGCTGCATTTAAATTGGCTCTTTTCATTACGATAAACAAGCCTCGTGTAAGCCAAAATCAAAGAAATCAGATTATTGGGATGCTTAATGCCGGGTGCCCTTTTGCTGTTGTACTAGCTAGGAGATTTAACATCAGCAGACAGACGGTAAACGGTATGAGAAACCATCTGGTGGTGAAAGGCCGCCAAAGACCAGGCACACAAAGATGTGTGACCAACCATTTGATTCAGTGTGTTAATTCATTTTCATATTCAGTAATCTAGCATCTGTGAAATTTTCATATCAATCCGACCACTAATAACAGAGATTTAAATAAAAAACAAGGGTGTCAGGTTATTTTTGAAAGACCGTATATTTACAAAGGGGTGGTGCAGGAGAAAAGGGCCATGTCAGCATTTGATTAGACATTTATGTCTACGTCTGTGGAGGCAAAGTATTTGAATTGCATTGATTTCCTTATAAAGAGAAAGTTATTTATCTTCCCCCCCAAGGCCCAAGAAACAGTGTTCCAAATGGTTCAGCGGCAGCTGCATCACCAACAGGACCTGCCCCATCTAACCAAGCTACTACTTCACAAACACCCCAGGGCCAACCTGGGGCTAGAGGTGAGGGCAACAGAAGGCCGGCTCCCCGAGCACCAGGGGCCCCCAACTCCAGGGGCAGAAACCCTCCCCCAGTACCTCCTCCACCTAGTACGGTTAGCTCTAGTGCCGCCTCCACCCCAACCTCGGCAGGTAAAACTTTTGGACCACGTGGTCTCATAGTCCCCTGCTTTCTATATAACCGCTGCTTGTATAATCATATACTCATTCTCAATCTGTCCGTAATACTTGTACTCCAAACTTAAGTGAAAACCTTAAGCACTTTTGAAACGTAAGTAAAATATCGGGATTAGAAAAACTGCACTGCCTTTTTTCTGTATTTGCTGCAGATCTGTAATATTTCCATCTTTATCCTTGAAACACAGGCTTTTTTCAATATATTCTACAAGGCCATAGCATTGCTAGCCATGGTATCTTGTTTTTTCTATGTCTGCTGCGGGTGCATAATATTTTAATAGATGTCCATGAGCTACATTCTTTATATACTTTCTTGTATCTGCTGCAGATCCGTACTGCTCCCCTTCATGTCCTTCAGACATTGAACAACTCCTTGCTGACTGACTTTGGTTCCTGTCAACTCCGCTGCCAGTTCCTGCCTTAATATTTTCTCAACTGAATTGTGTCATCCACTCAAATTTCTGCATTCCTTAACTCTTGTTTTCTGTGTTGATAAACCTCTGCATCTCTGGAAGAAGATGGTCAGAATTTACACTGAGATACTGGGGTGTCATGGTGTTTGTCAAGAAGTAGCCTGGGTGTATCAACCCTCGCAGTGATACGCAGATCTGCTTCTGGTTGTCTCTTGGTTGATAGACCTGCGCAAACTCCAGGAAAACCCTGCAATTTAAGCATAGAAATAGAAGACTGTGACAAACCACGATGATATGGGCTTATCGACCACGGCCTGAGAAAGTGCACAAATTCGTGGCCCTATTATTGGGGGCCAAGGGAGATGTGACCACAGTATCGTGGTCTTATCAATAGTGGACAGGGAGAAAAAAAATCATGATATTGTGGCTTCAAACACTGCACGGGTTCAGGAGAATGTTCTTTATATGAAAAAAGATACCATAAGGGTTGTATCTGTAGAAGTACAATACAATAAAATATTTTTGCCACACAGATCTGTAGTAATCTGCATTAAGTCATGTGTTTTCTTCTGTTAACTTTCTTAACTTTCTGAAATAAAAAGATATCACTTCTGACAAAATAACAGTCAAGAAAATGTCCAAAATTTGGCGTTTTAAATATTTTTTTTCCTATTATTCTTTTATTAGCCTACTTTCAGTACATCTCTGCTTTATATTTTACGTTTTCTTCTAGATATGAAATCTGCTATCCTTCCCGTGAAACATCTAGGTGTAATCTTTTCAACTAACTATAGAGGATACCTGTTGCCAGTACAACTCTTTCAGCCACTAACCTCAGAATTTCTGTGGTCATTTAAATAGTGGAAGAATTATGCAGGCAATGTCTACAGCTCAGCAAAGAAGATGTTTATACCACTTTTGCTTGTATACTCTGCTTCATTGTGTCTATCCAATAGTGACAACCCCCACAGTATCTGTCACCAGTAATGCTTCTCCTGAAGAAATCTGAAACACTGCAGCATTCATTAAACAAGACCTTTAGGATTAAAATGAATCGCATGTAGGAATGAATGTCTTCCAGCAGCTGTGCACCCATCATATTCCACCCAGCACTGATGTTCTATTATATCATAATAATATATCCTGATTTTTGAGGGGGTAGACAAATTTTCCCACGCATTTTTGTTTCAGGAAAGGGGTCATAACATAAATTAACATTCAAAAAATAATATCATATAAGGCCTGACAACATGGTCGCCGCCACCCATGTGTGCATCACTTTTCACTGGTAGGACCTGCAATTTAGTTATAACCGTATTACATCGATGGTGCACATAATTTGAGCATTTTATAATTTTTAACTCTTCCTTAAAATGGCCGATCATGCTGACAATGTTTCCCAGATTCGGTCTGATGAAATAGTGAAAGTGTCAAAATGCAAATGCGCTGTATCTTCTCATACAAATTTATGCCCACGTAAACACGCAAGCTGACGTACATCTATCTACCAGGTTTCATATGTTTTCAGTGAGTGGTTTTGAAGCCTTTTCGTTCAATACACTTAAGAGCCTGGCTCCTTGTGTAGTAAGATTCTACATGTAGTGTGAATATGAAATAAGCATTTATTCATTATATGTATATAGATGCATTAGATTTAAAACATGCTTGCATTTAGAGTGAAAATATTTAGTTCTTATGTATTCCTGGAGGAAGTATTTGGTTGCCTGAAGGTAAAAACTTAGAAATTATGTAGGGTGGCCGGCATGTGATTTGATCAGTTATGTTCCAGCATTGAAAGCAAGAATGCAAACTGCTTTTCTCCATCACAAATAAGGTTGAAATTAAGATTGAGTTGAAAAATATAGAAACTAATGCTTTATTTCTGGGTCAGCTGTTTGGGATTCCATGAAATAGGTTGAAGAGCACAGTGGAATTAGCTGTAGTTTAAGCACTCTATTATTTCTAAATATATGATGTTCTTGCACTTTAGACTATCTTTCATAATATTCATCCTTGTATGTGAACATTTGGAGAGGTTGGTAATGATCTTGCTTATTGTATTTCTCATGTGATGATGTTGTTGTGCTAACAGCACCCAGCACACCCACCGCCAGACCTAGTGATGGAACTACAGAGTCCAGCTCAACAGCCACCACCCCAACATCAACGACAGCCCCAGCGACATCATCTGCACCCAGCAATGAACCGTTACCAGCTGGGTATGTTTGACTATTGTGTGCTATCCTCATTGCTACTGGAAACGATAAGTTCTCATCATTTGCAATCCTCACATGTTTTACCTTGAAAGACCCAGCTTCATTAAGTGGTGCTATTAACTTGTTTGCTTCATTACACATTCTTGGACACAAGATGAAGCAGATCTGTATTGGAACATTATGAAACGTCCGTCATAAGAAAATTGTGGACAGGGTATCTGTATCATACAATCTTGTCTTGCCTGCCCTGCCAAACCTGTATTTTCCCAAAGTAACATGAACCACAGGCGCGAATCTGAAATGTCATTGGTTGCTTTTGAAAAAAAAGCACTTTATGCAGCAATATGCACAACTGAGCCAACTGCGATAGTGGCCATGCTGAATGCCAATGTTGACATGGTCTTGCTGTAAATTTCCTGAAAAGTTAATTCCCAGCCCATTTAACCCTTTCGTGTTTAACCTGGCTGAACCTGGCCTTAAAATATGGCCCATGATTTGTTCAACCTGGCCATATCCGGCTTGGTCTATGATGCCGCCATGTGTTCAACCCAGCCATATCCGCCTGGCCAGTGTCCCCCAGTTTTGTATACAATTTTGAAAGGAAGAACAGTGCATAAATAGCTACAGATAGTAAATTACATCACCAGGTAATCTTCAAATGTCACTGACCCAGTTTCAACCATAAAGCGTGAGTTAGGCCTACAAGTAATGTATTGTATTACACATGGTCATCCAATAGGCCTGTTCCTCCCTCTAAGCCTACATCATGTACTGATCAGCTCACACTTGTAGTGCATAGTACATGCATGTACTAGCCTGGTGCCTTTGTGTGGGTAGTGTTGTATGCTTCGACAACAAATGGAATGGGATATGATAGTGGGTAATACGTGTATTGTCCGTCTGTCTCAGTGGTAGTGCCACACAGCCCTGTTCAGCATTTCGCATTCACAAAATCAACAAGCAGATGTGGACATTCTGATGTAAATAGGTTTATCTTTAATTCATTTATTTCTCAATAAGTATGTCAAAATTCATTATCGTAGATGCAACATGGGGGCTACAATTGCCATTTTAATGAAGGCATGCAGCAGCGGCTGCCATTGGGCTGAAAAATGTAAATAAATCAGGGCAGCCACATAGCCAGGAAGTTGACCATTAGAGAGAGCGCTTCACAAGTAGCCAGAATAGAAACATGAAAGGGTTAATATGCCAGGCCAATGCATTTCAGTTTGTATGTGTTGAGGCATCTGACAGGAATGCAATTTCACATCCATTTCATTAGATTAGAAGTTTGTCCATTTTAGATTTAAGGCTTTCAACAAGAGTGAAGCTTAGTCTATTTCTGAATTGTAGTGAAGGGTACCGCTTTATGGAGATAATATAAAACATTTTGCTGAATCAGAATTTATAGTTACGGCCCTTACATAATTTACTGCTCTTGTGCCCCAAGGATTATCATATAGAATATGTGGAAAAAATGGATTCTTGTTGCTCCATAAAAGCCAACTTTGCCAGCCAGTTTTGCATCCAGCACGTGCATGTTTAAGATTGCTATTGATCATAGGCTTGCAACTTCTATTTTGCTGGGGTGTGTCATATTGAATGGATACTCAAATAAATTTTTTCAGGCATTTCTGTTCTCATGTCATGTTTATGTATCATAATACTGAATCAGGGCCCTTTCCTACTTACACTAGCTGTTTTGTGAATTTCTGGTATTGTGGTTTTTGGCCAGCATTCATTAATATTTTGTGCCATCCAGGTGGGAAATGAGAACTGACCAACAAGGACGGGCATATTATGTTGACCATAACACAAGAACGACAACGTGGGAAAGACCTCAGCCTTTGCCTAGAGGGTAATTTTTTTCTTTGTTTAATCATTGTGACATGTGCTGCCTCTGGAGCCAATCTGTATGTTTCAAAATCAGTTATATTGGTGGATTCTAACATTAGTGTCTAAAAATGGAGATGTAGTATTTGTGGGAAGAACTAAGATAATAAATCTTTTTCTTTTTTTTTTCAATTCTTGAATTTGATTAGTGTGGCATTAAAAGATAAAATTATGTGAATACATGTAGGCTATTAGTGGAGATGGTAAAACTGTGCTTAGATGCAGTAGTAGTTAAGGAACAATACAAACACCATAGCTAAATCAGGGAAGAATGCAAGGAAGTGTCAATTGTGAAATGGAATTGTGTATTGATCAGAAAAGAACTGATTCACTATTGACGTGGTCATGACATATTATATGGTCTTTGGAAATTTTTTTAGATGCGTATTCATTGCCAAAAATACTTCATATACTGTAAAGTCTTTGCCTATTGCTCTCTGTTGTACGTTACATGAAATAAATTATGTCCAACTATAATGCACAGATGGGAGAGACGTACTGATGCAAGAGGACGAGTCTACTACGTGGATCACAATACCCGCACCACAACCTGGCAAAGACCCAACACAGAATCCCTTAATAATTATGCCAACTGGCAAGAGTGGCGAGGCGGGCGTACATTTGAGCAGTTTGGACAACGATTCCTGTACCCTCAGCAGCAAGCCCCAGTTCAAGAGAATGATCCTCTTGGTCCATTGCCTGAAGGATGGGGTAGGACATCAATCTATGGAGTTTCTGGGGACAAGGTGGTCTAGAGGCAAGGTGCTCGCCTCTCATGCCAAGGGTCCCGGGTTCTAAACCCGGGCAGTGCAGGCATGTTGGAAAGTGGATTTTTCTCATATTTTCAAGTCCCTGGTCCTATTGGGGGGTAGGATCGAGTAGTTCTTGGAAATTGGATTTTTCTCATATTTTCAAGTCCCTGGTCCTATTGGGGGGTAGGATCGAGTACCTAGTCTTCTCGGATAAGGACGAAAAAATTCGGAGGGCCCGTGTGCACGTTGCGCACGTTAAAGATACCTTGGCAGTTGGAAATCGTAAAGAGCAGGCCGAAAGGCCGCTGCCCGGGCAAAATTTGAAATTAATAGATTAAAATTTATCCATATCATCTCCCCCCCCCCCCCCCCCCCCCCCCGCCAGAACAAGAAATAATAAAACAAGTAAAGTGAGGTGTAAATGCCAAGGGCAGCGAACCTCCTAAAATAAAGACCTCTCAAATCAAATCTATGGAGTTTCTTAGGGCTGACATGAGGCTGGGTGGAAGCTTTGGCCTAGCAGTTAAACCCATCATTTTGGAAAGTCAAAATATCAGCATGAAAATTGAAAGACAAAGGTCAGACTAGGTCATAAAATATACTGGATATGCCACTGGCAAACTGGCATATTTTAACAGGGTTCATAAGGGACCCTGAAAACCTTGAAAAGCAAGATCATTTTCTAGGGCTTGAAAAACCTTGAAAGCAGTGGAGCATCCTTGGAAAACCTTGAGCTGTAGAACAAGAACATAAACTCCACTTATTAAACATTAAAAAATGTTATCATCGTTCCTGTCTCCTCCTCTCCCCCCCCCCCCCTCCCCCCCATTTATACCCAGTCCTGTTGTGTAAATGATTTTCAGGACAGAAATTGAACTACAGAATCGCTGCTTATTATTTCTTGTTGTTGCAAACTATATCAAAGATGAGCTTATTATCATTTTTAATAATTTGGAAACTATTTTTTCCCAGTATCTTAACAAATCAGTTTTCCAGTGATTTGTGAATAATGTGAACTTGTGCAGAATAGTAGCACTGTCAGCCTTGTTGGTTCAGTTGAATGCTGTTACGGGGTGGGTTATTATGGAATTATTGTTACGACTGCATTTTAAACTATCGAGAGGTTTTTAGAAATTATTCTTCCATACCATGCCACATATACTAATAACAATTCGAGTAAGTTTTATCAAGGACCTTGCAGGGCCACAAATTTATTACTTTAAATTCCCTAACAAATTTCGTCTAGCTCTTACATACTAAAAAGACAACATCAGCAGCATCAAATGAAAATTCAATAATATATCACTAGAAGTCTCCTCTAGATTCTTAAAAGATTATATCATTCTGACTCATTCACAATTTAATTATTACTTATCTGTCTTTCAGATTTAGCCTACCTACTATCTAACAAATAATATCTTAATGTCTCAGACGACAATGTTAACTCAGTTATTTGTGCCTACCGCTTAACAAGGATATAACTCGTCAACACAACTGACGTAGTTACATTAGATCTAGATCTACTCTAGGATGGGCTGGCAATCCCCAGCCTCATCCAGACACATCAATTTCAATTTACAAATGTGTATACCAGACACTCATGCTAGATCTAGTTGCATGTAAAATACATTGTAGTCTTGCATTCTTCGGTAGCACTTCTACTGGAAAATTAAGGTCAGATTCACGTTCATCGTCGAATCAGTAGGCTGAAACTTACGATTGGTCCCTGACACAAGATCAGGGAGCTGGAGATAATAGCAGTAGATAATTTCGTAAGGGCGTATGGTCTCATTCCAATGTCTATCAAGGACATAGACATGTCTTTAACAATCTTCTGATTCTCTCAGGCCGAATCCAGCCGACTGCCCTCACAGATGGATATGTCTGCATGGAGTCCTCAAACATAGTAATGGCTCTGGTTATATACTGCTCGGCCATATGCAATTCCCCAGCCAACTGCCCAAATTTGATTGGTGCATCCATTTCGAGCTCAGCTCGTAGTATTAATAGATTCTATTAATAGTAACAGACAAGGTCAATTTAACATATCAAAACCCTTCCTAAAGTCTCGAAACCCTCTACGTTTTATGTACGAATTTACTCACTCCCTTTCTCACCCCTGTTAAAGTTTATCAAAATCACGGGGTCGAAAATTGCACCGTCACTGCCCCACTTTCTTTCCATCTCTAAGAAAAAGCGTTACAAAAACAAACTGTCCACGAGAATAGTTCAAGGACATTTGCACTGGCTAAAATCAACGCGACCCTGAAATAAACAAACCGTGACCCAGCACGGCAATTCTAGTCCTAACCCTGACATATCCCCCACCCCAGTGAAAATTTTAAATAAAATTTACACGATAGGATCCAAGAAATCCCAAAGTTATTGTGGTAGGGGCTTAAGTAGTACTGTAGAAAAATGAGCCTTAAGCTTGAGAAGAAAAACCTAACTAAGAACGTGCATATTGGATGGACAAAAAGCATACAATTATTGATGCCACGTTCTATAGAATCTAGTCTATCTAAACATTCTTACTGCACCCAATCAAAATTCTCAGGAACATCTATAATAACAATGAGTATATCACTGTATACTGCTGGATTAAAGTATAACTATTATCAAACAATGAAGCCTTACTGAAGGAATAGGCTCATAATTATCTAGTCAACACACACATAATTGCTGCTTATATAGACATTCACACACAATATATTGTTAATTAAAATACTGTGGTATCCAATGGCAGCAGTAGCTCTGGTAGCTTGGTTTGCCATGTCTCCATCTCATTGACCCGCTGACAAGGGCGTCAGGTTTGCCAGAAGTTCAGGTCACAGTCAGGAATGACGCTGGTGGAAAGAGGATATTCACAAAAAAGGATTGTAAAATTGGTTCATAAAGTAATGAACAAGATAAATGTGAATCCATCCACCGTCTAGGATTGAGGGGGACAAGCACTATCCAACCCCAATACAAGACACAACACTCTTTAATAGGAAATTAAATGAGACGTGACAAAATATCAGCTTGGGAATTGTCACCGCCAGGGATAGCCCGGATAACAAACCGGTATTCCTGGAGTGCAAGACTCCACCTCGTTAATCGAGCATTTTTAGCCCTGTTAGCCTTCAAGAATAACAACGGACGATGGTCCGTTTCAATTATAAACTCGGACATGAGTAGATATCGCAAAAATGCGTTTACGGCAAAAATGATAGCGAGGCACTCTCGCTCGATAATTGCATAGCGGCATTCCCTATCTAGCAACTTGCGGCTGGCGTATAGACATGGCCGCAAGGTATCGTCTCGTTCCTGTAATAACACAGCTCCCAATCCCTTGTCCGACGCATCAGTGCGGACAATAAATATTTGGTTTATATCTGGCAGTATGAGAATGGGGGAAGTGGAAAACAATTGTTGAACGGTACGAAGTGTATCAGCACATTCGGTTGTCCATTTCACTTTATTAGGAAAATTCTTTCTTGTGAGGTCCGACAACGGAGCTGTAAGCGAAGAAAAATTTGGAATGAATTTCCTATAATAGTTAAGAAAGCCCAATAAACTACGAACTTCTTTCTTAGTTCGAGGGGGTTGGAGCTTTAAGATGGTAGTTATCTTCTTGTCATCAGGAGTCTGAACGCCGTGGGCAATTGTATGGCCCAGAAAATTAATTTCATTATATCCTAAAAACACCTTACTGGGTTTCGCCGTAAGGCCAGCTCGACGAAGAGCAATAAAAACTTGTCGTAGGGCTGCGAGGTGACCCGACCAATTGGTTTCATAAATACAAATGTCGTCAAAATACGACAATACGGAATTCATACCCTGGAGCAATATTGTCATCATACGGGCGAAAGTGGCAGGGGCTGTAACTAACCCGAAAGGCATATAGCGCCACTGCATAAGACCCAACGGAGTCTGAAAAGCGGTATATTGCTTGCTATTCTCATCAAGCGGAATTTGCCAATAGCCTTTGGAAAGGTCAATTTTAGAAAAAATCGTTGCCCTCGCTAACTGCGCAAAAAGATTCTCCTGGTTGGGAATCGGTTCAGCGTCATATATCGTAACCTCATTAAGTTTACGATAGTCAATACAAAAACGCACGGTATCATCTTTTTTTTTCACTAAGACGATGGGTGAGTTATATGGGCTCGTCGATCGCTCTATCACTCCTAGGTGAAACATGTTACGTACCTCGGTTATTATAGTCTCCTGTGCGTGCAGCGGACGCGGGTATGGTTTAACAAAGACGGGTATATCCGTCTTTAATCTTATAACATGTTGTACCAAGGAAGTATTACCTGGTAGATCAGTAAAGACTGTAGTAAACTCGTTAAGCAAATCTCTTATATCTTGTCTTTGCGATTCAGATAAATCTGGATTTATATTTACATCCGAAGTGTTTTCAGAAGATCGAAGTGCGGGGATTGAATTCTCTATTTTAATAGGATCATCATCGTCAACTGAAACCAAGGCCGCATTGGCCTGAGCAACCACATTTCGGCGATTATTCTGTCGATTATCATCGTCGGACAGGTACTGCTTTAACATATTTATATGGAAGACTTTGTCCTGTCCCCGAATCTTGATAAGATAATTTACTCGAGAAAGTCTCTTTAGGACTTTAAAAGGTCCCTTCCATGTAAGAAGGAGTTTATTTTTCGTCTCCGGGAGGAGAACAAGAGTTTGGTCTCCGACGGCCAAGGTTCGCAATCGGCTACCTTGATCACGATATAGTTTATAAAGACTAGCATGCGCAGCTGAAGATTTTTGTGCGAGCTGACATGCGTTAAGAATTCGATGGCGCAAGTCTACAACGTATTGATATGCAGACCGCGTATCATTGTCGTCGGTGTCTGATCCGGCGAATAAATCATGGAGTATGGCCATTGGACCACGCGGCTTGCGACCATACAATAATTCGAAGGGGAAAAAGCCCGTCGATGCGTTCGGCAGTTCTCGGTATGCAAAAAGAATAGCGGGGAGTTGTCGATCCCAATCACTCGGCTTGTCGGCCGAAACTCGCGCAAGCATACTTTTCATGGTAGCATTCCACCGTTCACAGCAGCCATTAGACTGTGGGTGGTATGGAGACGTCAATCTTTGTTTAATCCCGACCAATTCCAAGACTTTCTTAAAAAGTTCAGAGGTAAACTGTGGACCTCTGTCCGATAAAATTTCAACCGGAAACCCAAGACGCGAAAAAATAGTAATAAGGGCCTCAGCGACATGATCAGCTGAAATGTCTTTTAGCGGAATGGCCTCTGGCCAACGGGTTGCGTAGTCAATGACAGAAAGTATAAAACGATGTCCTCTGTCTGACTTGTGTAGGGGTCCAACTATATCTACGGCAACGCGCTCAAATGGTCTGGAGACCATTGGCATCTCCTGCAGAGGAGCCCGTGATGCTCTTCCTTTAGGAGTACGTCTCTGACATACGTCACATGTTGATACGAACCGGTTTACATCTGCGTAAATACTGGGCCAAAAAAATTGCGATAGTATTCGAGACTTAGTTCTGGCCTTTCCTTGGTGACCCGCCAAGGAAGTGTCATGCGCGAGACGAATAATGTCGCGACGAAAAGATCTCGGTACTACAAGTTGCATAACGGTCTCTCGCTTACTCCGAAAATTACGATATAATAAGTCATCTTTAATAAGAAACTTAGAGGTATCCGGCGCGGTAGGATCAACCTTAGCAAACAAATGTTTCAATGTGGGATCTGAATGTTGCTCATCATGAAATGCATTAGACGTTATGTTCACTTCAATAGTAGGATTACTCAATGGACTGTCTGCTCGTCGACTCGATTGTAGGCGTGTTGTCGCACAAGCAACCCTCTCATCCTCAGTCCAAATTTCCAAGTTACCGATAGGAAACTTATTTACTTGAGGTACATTCCCTATGATTATATCAGCCACCGGATTAGGCAGTACACATGCAGTAACAATACCTGTGAGAAAAGGTGTATCAATATAAACTTCTGCAAGACGGAATCGCTCTACAGATCCGCCAAAAGTAATATAAGTTACATCCTTGTCCAAAAATTGTGTTGGACGCACTAGTGACTGTCGAACGCCGATAGTCGTGCATCCGGAGTCACGTAGAACAGAAGCGCGAATCGCGTTCACTCGGCCCTGGTAAAATGTTAATTCACCCAGTTCATGTAGGGCGGACATGACTGGAATAGCTTTTGATTGTCATGAAGATTGAGAATGACCGTCAGTCTCATAAGGTGTAGATTTAACCGAGCAGGCATTTGCCGATTCCACTTTCACGTTACAAAATCTCTGTATGTGGCCTACCCTATTACACCTAAAACACATAGTACGATTAGGATCGTTTCCACGATAGAGAAGACTGCGGCCTATCATAATCATGATTATTATCAAAATGCACTCGTCGCGGCGGTCCCTGAGGCCGGTTATATTGTTGGCCTGGATAGTTGCCACGATAATATGGGCGAGGCTCGTAAAAAGAATAGTTCTGGTATCCTCGACGCGGGGATACATTACCTCGATTCGGAAAATCTCTCTGTCTAAAAAAAGGCGGCTCTGATTGAGAGCGCGGATTTGGGGCCTGACGACGAGTCGGCCTTGAACGATCGTGTCCGGTTGGCGGTCCTTTGCCCACGTTGGCATAACACGGTGCTATAGTTGAAGGCTTTGCCAAAGGACGATTTGGGTGGGCGGACGCATAACGTTCCGCGCACGATGTGATTTCTTCAGAGGACGTCGGTGCCCTCTCTTTAAGGTGGGCAACCAAATCGGAATGACATGCCGTATAGATTTGGTCTTTCAAGACCAAATCATAAAGTTGAAGATAATTTCCGGTAGTCACGTTCGCGAGCTCGATCCAGCGATCTAAGTAATGTTTCAGCCGATTCACATAAGTTGAGAAATTTTCAGATGGCTCAGGTTTACATGAGCGAAATCTTTGATGAAAGCCATCCTCGGTATGCTGGAATCGCTTAAGCAGTGCTGTTTTAAGCTTGTCATAGTCGTTGGCATCCTCTACTTTGAGGCTATGAAATACTTCTAGAGCCTTACCTGTTAGTAAATTAGACAGGCATGAACTGTACATTGCCTGCTGCCATCCGACGCATTTAGCGTGTAGCTCGAACCGATGTAAATATGCGTCGATCTGGTCGAGTTTTTCATTAAACGTCGGCAGTTTTGGTTTCTTAGCATACGTATTGCTGGCAGCAGTGGGGGCCACAAGCGATTCTCGCTCTAACTTCTTCATTGCGAGTTCATGCTGCCTTTCCTTTTCTCTCTCTCTTTCTTTTTCTCTTTCTCTTTCTCTTTCCTTTTCTCTCTCTTTCTTTTTCTCTTTCTCTTTCTTCTTTTTCTCTTTCTCTTTCTCTTTCTTCTTTTTCTCTCTCTTTTTCTCTTGCTGCTACCCGATCCTCACGATCTCGGTCTTGCTGTACTTGTCGTTCGCACCACGAGGCGCGTTCTTCTTCTGGTATACCCAGAGCTTTGGCAGAGTCAATGTATTTAAGAAACTCGGCCATGATATGTTAAAGTCTGTAACTAGTAAGTATTTACCTACTGTTAAGGTATATCGCGGTATCAACTATATTATCTCTAACAGTTATTGTCTGTTAATATTAATTCAGTGTCTTACGTTAGCACTGCTTCGCGAAAAGAACGTTCTATCTCTCTCTGTAAATTACAGGCAGTATCACTTAAACTGCAAAAACTTTATCTCTCTCCCTCTGAATATGAATTCTAGTAAGGCAGTGTCGTCTATCCGTTGCTCCCACTGCAATAAAATATATATATCGCCTTTAATGCGATAAATTAATGTCTTGAGTGATCACTCTCAAAATTTATGTCTCTCTCAACGCGACGAACCAGTGTCCTCTGTTATCACTGTGAAAAATGAATCGCTCTCTCAATGCGATGAATCAAAAATATATCTCTCTCTCAACACAACAAATTTGAAATATCTCTCTCTTCTCAAAATGCGCACACGCAGTGTCTTCTGTTACCACTGCAAAATTATTCTCTCTATCTTCAACGTGAAATTGTCACGTGAACAAAAATTTATTATATTTCTCTCTCTCTCATATGTCAATACCAGATTACAATTCAACGTGGTTTTAGCACGTGAAACACCTCAGGCATATATTGTAAACATAACAATGTTAGTATAGTAGTTTAAAGTTTATAAGGAAGCAAAAAGAAATACAATAAACAGGACGCTATACTGACAAGTAATACGACCGATAACAGACCCTACAAGTCCTAACTTATATTACAGAAAGTTTAAGAAGAAAACAGGAGAGACATCTTCCTAAAGAAAAGTGAGGAAGGAAAAGAAACGCCACAATCTATACGAATAATGGATCCCTAATAGAACTATTCACAGTGAAGCAAATCCCCCCGAGTTATCAATAGCCACCAAGGCACTCCAATATCCTTCGTAATGGCAAAGAAGATATGCTATACTATGACCCCAACCAACCTCCCGCTCTTAAACTAAACATATAGTAAATAGTAAAATAGCCTGGAAACACACAGAGCGGAAAGTACGTCGCCCTCCTCAAGACTGTTAGATAGATGGTTCACTTAACTTTGTTTTTGAGGAATTCAGATGGTAAGTATCCTCAAACCATAGCTCCAATCCAAAAAAAATGCGTTTGTCTCAGGTAGATCTGTAAGGTGAAGAGTATCCCTCGCCGGTGTCGTCGGGTCAATGGGATGTTGAGTTCACCATATGGAATTGAAACAAAATGTTAAATTAGTACAAATTGCCTAAAATCTATAATGAAAAGGACCTGAAAACATAATGTTACAACAGTACAATATCAAATAATGGAATAAAAATACAATAGGTTTTAAATAATTTATCTATGGCATGGCGTTGTTTAAGTTCTTTAAGGGTCCCTCTCCAGTGTTACGGGGTGGGTTATTATGGAATTATTGTTACGACTGCATTTTAAACTATCGAGAGGTTTTTAGAAATTATTCTTCCATACCATGCCACATATACTAATAACAATTCGAGTAAGTTTTATCAAGGACCTTGCAGGGCCACAAATTTATTACTTTAAATTCCCTAACAAATTTCGTCTAGCTCTTACATACTAAAAAGACAACATCAGCAGCATCAAATGAAAATTCAATAATATATCACTAGAAGTCTCCTCTAGATTCTTAAAAGATTATATCATTCTGACTCATTCACAATTTAATTATTACTTATCTGTCTTTCAGATTTAGCCTACCTACTATCTAACAAATAATATCTTAATGTCTCAGACGACAATGTTAACTCAGTTATTTGTGCCTACCGCTTAACAAGGATATAACTCGTCAACACAACTGACCTAGTTACATTAGATCTAGATCTACTCTAGGATGGGCTGGCAATCCCCAGCCTCATCCAGACACATCAATTTCAATTTACAAATGTGTATACCAGACACTCATGCTAGATCTAGTTGCATGTAAAATACATTGTAGTCTTGCATTCTTCGGTAGCACTTCTACTGGAAAATTAAGGTCAGATTCACGTTCATCGTCGAATCAGTAGGCTGAAACTTACGATTGGTCCCTGACACAAGATCAGGGAGCTGGAGATAATAGCAGTAGATAATTTCGTAAGGGCGTATGGTCTCATTCCAATGTCTATCAAGGACATAGACATGTCTTTAACAATCTTCTGATTCTCTCAGGCCGAATCCAGCCGACTGCCCTCACAGATGGATATGTCTGCATGGAGTCCTCAAACATAGTAATGGCTCTGGTTATATACTGCTCGGCCATATGCAATTCCCCAGCCAACTGCCCAAATTTGATTGGTGCATCCATTTCGAGCTCAGCTCGTAGTATTAATAGATTCTATTAATAGTAACAGACAAGGTCAATTTAACATATCAAAACCCTTCCTAAAGTCTCGAAACCCTCTACGTTTTATGTACGAATTTACTCACTCCCTTTCTCACCCCTGTTAAAGTTTATCAAAATCACGGGGTCGAAAATTGCACCGTCACTGCCCCACTTTCTTTCCATCTCTAAGAAAAAGCGTTACAAAAACAAACTGTCCACGAGAATAGTTCAAGGACATTTGCACTGGCTAAAATCAACGCGACCCTGAAATAAACAAACCGTGACCCAGCACGGCAATTCTAGTCCTAACCCTGACAAATGCATTGATTGTGATGCATGCTTTATTTTTTTTGTCCATTTGTAGAGAAGAGAATGGACACCAACAACCGGGTGTACTTTGTAAACCACAGAAACCGCACAACCCAGTGGGAAGATCCCAGAACACAAGGGTAATTTGTTTTTGTCACAATCTCCTCATTGATTGAGACAACTATATTGAAATCCTATATGAATTTAAAATGGACTGGATTTCATTTCATTGTTGTTTGTATCTGTAAGTAGGGTGGGCATTATTTTTATACTGATTAAATTTTTGTGTGGTGTTTTTTGTGTTGAAACAGTTTGTCTTTAAATTCTTCAATTGGTTGCTAAAAAAAAAAGGGGTTATTTAGTAAGTAGAGGTTGTCATCAACTTAAGTTACATCTGTACATTTCATGTCTTTAACTATACATTAGATTCATGTGGTTTAACTTAGGTATTTTCTTTTTTACTCAGTTTTAAAATGTAAAGGACACAAAATGTCTGTAAATTTGTGTTAGCTTATTAGTAAGCTGGCTTTGCCCTGTTTTGTTTCAACTATTGTGTCTTTTCAAATCATATCCCATCTTAATAAGCTTGTTGCTTGTTTGATTTTGTTCAGGATTATGCAAGAAGATCCTCTTCCTGAAGGTTGGGAGATGAGGTACACAGCCGAGGGGGTGAGATATTTTGTCGACCATAACACCAGAACAACAACATTCCAGGACCCCAGGGGAGGACCTCAGAAAGGGTAAGAGCAAGGAGTAGATAAATATATTACAGTCAAATGGATATCCACATCAGTGGTTTGGACCTCTGTCAGATGAACTTTTGGCTAAAAGAGCTGTAAATATGAGTTCCGGTAAGCTCTTCTGCTTACGTAGTTTATTATGCTGTTGACTTAAATTATATAAAGATGAGTGGAAGCTCGGGCGAGACAGAGCATTGGGGAAATTAATTAGAGTTCTGCTCGTCACTTTGCTTTCTTCTTTCTTTTTCTGGGGCTTTTCTGAGCTCTAACCAGACTTCCAAATACCTCACATTTCTCTGGCTCGGCTATGTAAATTTCATGTAGTTGTTGCAATATCTTCTGTAAAATGCACTGTGGTGAGCTAAGCTGTACAAGTCTTCCAATAGAAAAAGAAAAGGAGTTCATTTATTCTCATTCCCAGTAAAACATTGTCAACAGTTTTCTGCTAAAAAAAAAAATTTCTCAATTGTTTGTTGTATTTTTTTTTCTTCAGTCCAAAAGGTGCATATGGAGTCCCCATTCAGTATGAGCGAAGTTTCCGGTGGAAATTGGGTCAGTTCCGCTACCTATGCCACTCCAATGCCCTCCATGGCCATGTGAAGATTAATGTGTCCAGAGATAATTTATTTGAAAATTCATATGCTCAGGTAAACATATGAACAGGATATTGTTTTAATTCGTAAAGTTGAATGTCTTCAACATGTATCAAAGTCACTGTTTCCCCATCACTGTGGTAAAATGGTTGATAGGGATTTGAAGTAGAACAACAATGGCAAAAGTTGCAGGAGAATGATGTGACAGATTCTAGTTACATTTATTGAAGAAAAATATGTTACTTTCATGTGTACATCATGAGTCTATGTTGTTGGAATAGTACATGAGCAAGATGCAAAGTTTACTCAAATGAAGGAAAAACACGTAGCAGAATTAAAAATTATTAAGTGATGCTCTGAAAATATACTGATTTTAGCTAAAGAAGGCTGTGAAGAAATTAAAAAACAATCAGTAATTATAATGATATCTTCAGATGAAACATTCTGAGTCTATTTCATGTATTCTGTTTTTCATATTTTCTGCAGATAATGCAACTACAGCCATTTGATCTGCGGAGAAGATTGTATATAATTTTCAAAGGAGAGGAAGGTTTGGATTATGGCGGTTTAGCGAGGTAAGAGTTGTTGTTGACACTGAGGTCAAACTGTATGTCCTCGACATTTTAAAATGTACCAAGATCTGTGATATAATTTGTCCTTTTTCATAGCATTGCCATGAATTTATTAAATATTTGGTATTAGTGTAAACAGTTAAATTTGAGTTGTTTCGATGCTTCTGAAAAACAAATAATAGGTTCAAGAAATATTTAGGTGATACTGTATGTATTTTGCAATGAAAAAAAGTATTTTCAGTAATTTTGTGGTCCCCTCAGCAAGAAATTGATTATAATGATAGCCAGTGTGAGAAAAAGATCTGCTGAACCCATTTTAAAAAAAACACTTTTGTACACCAAATGTACACTCTTGGTTTAAATCTTTTTAGCTCCATATTAACTCTGGTCTTGATTTTCATTACAAAGTGGATTTTCCATTTATTCTTTGGTGCAAACTCCATTACAGCCTACTTAAATATTTGGGTTCAGGTGACTATAGAAAAGACTGATGTATTGACTTTTTCCAGAGAGTGGTTTTTCCACTTATCCCACGAGGTCCTCAACCCCATGTACTGCCTGTTTGAGTATGCCAGCAACAGCAACTACTGCTTACAGATTAACCCTGCCTCAAGTATCAACCCAGACCATCTGCAGTACTTCAAGTTCATTGGCAGGTTTATTGCTATGGTATGCTTAAATTCTTAATCTTCTAGGGTTAAATTTGGCATTCTAGTACAAAACATCAGCAGAAATTCAAATTCTGTAGAAAACTCCAGAATTTGAGTTTGTTCTTTTTTTGTTTTCAAGGGATCCTCTGACAGGTAAACAAGAGGTGAAATTACAATGAAGCTTTACATCAGTTGTTTTGTAAATCATATTTTGTTAGTTATTGTGGAAATTTGCCGCTTTAAGCTCATGGATTCTTCTCAGGCCCAATTCTCATTTCTTCATCAGACAAAAGGTTTATGCAAACAGCAGGTAATTCACGCATATATTTTGATTTTTTTGCTTAAGAATGCCTTTGATTGATAAAACAGTTTTGAGACTTGCAGGGATTGCATGTTGCATAGATATTCACTAAATCATACTGTTTGCTGTGTTCCAGGCCTTGTACCATGGCAAGTTCATTGACAGTGGCTTTACATTGCCCTTCTACAAGAGAATGTTGAATAAAAAACTGACCATCAAGGACTTGGAAACCATTGATGCCGAGTTTTATCAGTCTCTACTTTGGGTCAAGTGAGTAAAATGGTCAAATGCATTCCAAAAGTTTGAAGAAGAATGGACTGTTAGAGAGTTAGTCATTCCTAAGAAAATATAACGGTACTTTGTAACACAAAGAATCAGTAAAGCATTTTGATATGGGTGTACACAAAGGCGGGTGAGCTGTTTTTCTCAGAGGCCAGTGTAGCATTGGCAGAATATTTAGCAGCAAAAGTCTTCAGTTATAAAAGTTTAAATATACAACTGTTAACTGGGTGGCCAATCATAAAACACACAAGAAATCATGAGCTTTGACCCTTCTGAGATTGTGAGGAGGGGATGAGAGTTGGTCCATCTATCACCTTACAAACGATGCAAAAGGAGAGAGAAATTAGAAATTATTTAAGAATAATGTACAAACTGGCACAACTGATATGGCAACCTCTTCATTTGTGCGATTTTTCCATTTGCAGTAAGAATAATTGTTAATATAACTCTGATCTTGCCAACTTTGAAGCACCAGACAATACTTTTGTATAGACTTATCTGTAAGTTTGTGACTGTCTTTCTGCAGAGAAAACAACATAGATGAATGTGGCCTTGAGTTGTTTTTCTGTGCCGACTTTGAAGTGTTGGGTAAGATTGAACAGCATGATCTGAAAACTGGAGGCAGCGATATCAAAGTCTCAGAGGAAAACAAGGAGGAATACCTCGGGTATGTGATTTCAGAGCCAGGGAAACAGAATGTCTCATGTTTTCATTTCTGTTCTTCTTCATATAGTTAATAAAAGTTCATTGACCAGAAAAAATGCTGCTGCACAGAAAGTCAGGAACTCATTGCAATTCCTGTTAATTTGTGAAAGATACTTAGACATACAGTGCATTGGAAGGGGGAAAATGGCCTGATCCCAGTATTTTTGTTTCCATATTTACTTTTCTGTATGGATGACTCACTAGTTTTAATAGTTTTGTTCCTATAATTATTGAGTATCCATCACACAAAGATAGAGGAGTGATATTTTGATCAAATACATAATTGAAGCGTGTTTTTCCAAAACTGGGTAAGTCAAAGCTTGCATCAGTTATAGCCCCTTTCAGTTAGCCATTCAAAATTAGTGTAAGGTGTTCAGTTACAACTTACTAAGTCCCGTCTTTATACCAGGATGTAGACGGGTTATGGCAAGTATTAACTGAACAATTACACTGCATCTTACTCTAATTTTGAATGACGATCTTAAAGGGGCCATAATTTGACTTGCTCAATTTTGAGAAAATGCTCTTCAATTTGATTTGGTATTTGAAACTGAAATTGCAATCAAAAAATCATTCATTGGTATTTGTGAGGGGCTTGCAGATGACTATGTTGTCACAGTATAAATCGTGAAGGCCAACCGTATACTCCGTTCTTCTGTTTGGCCAAGGATGATGAGGGCTTTTTTCAAACTAGAATTACGGGAAATGAGTGATTTGATGTGTCGTTTTGGTCAGATAATGGAGAGCTAAAGTCACTTTGTACTTCTTTATGCAATGCGTCATTTATTAGGGGCAATGCCAAGTGTTCATTTTCTGGACAGAACTTTGTTGACAGATTGGTCATCAACAGAGAGTTGCTACTTTTTATACACGATACAAGGGCATTTTATTTTTTCACATTCTTGCAGTGGATTAAGCTGATGGTCATATTTATTTCTTTGTAGGGAAACCCAGAGAATTTGTTAAAAATTTCAACTCTACCATGCAGAACTAGAAATTTGTGGTAAATAGAGTACAAATTTGTGTGAAGAAATAGTGTATAATTATGGATAAATAGATATTGATAAATAAATAGTGTTATGGATTTGTTTGTGTGATTTCAGCTTGATGACAAACTGGCGCTTTACTCGTGGTGTGGAGGATCAGACCAAAGCCTTCCTGGATGGTTTCAACGAGGTGGTGCCTTTACAGTGGTTACAGTACTTTGACGAGAGAGAGCTGGAGGTTCGTTCATGTTATAATGAAAGGGGAATTTGATGTTATTGCCCCAGGCTTTTCCCTGAATCTGTCACCAGTAATAAGTTTAACTTGATGTTTATGATTTTCATATTGATGATCTTCCCTAGGATGCAGTGTTATAAAATCCTTGTAGGCAAGGAAAATTATGAGACATTAAAATTCACCTTGTTCAGGTTTTGCACAAAATGAGTACACAAATCAGTTGTAGAATCCTGCTGAAAGATTTATTTTATATGACTAAAGGATAGAGACCAACTATGGTTGAAATACCATTGAATTTTTCTAAGTTTTGCATCCCATGATCCTGTGAGAGTGTATTCTGTTTGGGCGAAAATTATGTTTTTAAAGGAGCTGGAGAACCTGATGACAGGACTTTGCATGACAGAAGTCATTCAGGATTTCTTGACAAAGAGAACAGTTGTGTCTGAATCTACTGGGGATTTATTGTGAAGGAGAGCTGTATTATTGTGTATGAATTCATAGGGAATTTATTACAAAGACAACAGTATTATTGTGTCAATCGAACAGTCTTATTGTGTGTGAATCCATTGGGGATTTATTGACAAAGGCAAGAGAATTATTGTGTCCGAATCTATGCAGGATTTATGGACAAAGAGAACAGTATTGCTGTGTGTGAATCCATTACCCTAAATATTTACGGACAAAGAGAACAGCATTGTTGTGTCTGAAGCCATTTAGGATTTGCGGACAAAGAGAACAGCATTGTTGTGTCTGAGTCCATTAAGGATTTATGGACAAAGAGAACAGCATTGTTGTATCTGAGTCTCATTTAGGATTTATGGACAAAGAGAACAGCATTGTTGTGTCTGAGTCCATTAAGAATTTATGGACAAAGAGAATAGCATTGTTGTGTCTGAGTTCATTGAGGATTTATGGACAAAGAGAACAGCATTGTTGTGTCTGAGTCCATTGAGGATTTATGGACAAAGAGAACAGCATTGTTGTATCTGAGTCCATTAAGAATTTATGGCCAAAGAGAACAGCATTGTTGTGTCTGAGTCCATTAAGGATTTATGGACAAAGAGAACAGCATTGTTGTGTCTGAGTCCATTCAAGATTTATTGATTTATTGACAGTAGAATAGTTAATACATGCAGTGTTAAGAATGCATGTATTGTATTCTGTTACAGTTGATGTTGTGTGGGATGCAAGAAATTGATATAGACGACTGGGAAAAGAACACGATCTACAGACATTACCAAAGGAACAGTAAACAAGTGGTGTGGTTCTGGAAGGTCAGTGGGCACTCTTTACTCTAGTGGCTTTTACAGAAATAGAAATGTACGGTCCTGTTTCTCAGTTTTTGAGGACAGAGTATAATGGAGTATGAATGATTTATTGTCCAGTCAGTTTGCTATATGTGTGTCTTTATCAGGGACAAATCCCACAGAAAAAAAACTGCACAGTACACAGACACTGGCTGTATCAAGTTGTTTTTTTTTATCATTAAAGTTATTGCATGGTCCAACTGTTGTCTGAGCTGAGGGAACTGTGAGGGAAAGCTCGAGCAGGATGCAGGCAAAAAAATTATGGTGTTCAGTCTTTTTAAAAAGGTTTAAGAGTGAAAAGATATGGTCAGTCACCTGTTCTTGGTTTCATTTGCTTATGTAAGATCTGTCGCTCAGTTTTATTGGTTTTATGTAATCATTACAACAGTTACATATAGTTGCGACTACATGGCTGTGCCGATCATGCTGTGGTTTTTGTTATATCACAGATGGTGAGAGAAATTGATAACGAGAAACGGACGCGACTGTTGCAGTTTGTGACTGGCACGTGTCGCCTTCCAGTCGGTGGATTTGCAGAACTCATGGGTAAGTAACCAGCCAACTGTTTTTGGTCAGATGCTGAATAGAATCGTGAAGAAAGAAAAAGTTTGGTTTAATTAACTTTTTCGTGAACAAAATAAGTGTAGGATCATAATTCATATCTAATAGAAAATATGCTATGTATCTTGCAGTTTCATGGTTTGATTGAGGCCTAAGAGAAACTCAAGTGCTCTGTGAATTTATCTCCTAAAATTTTCTTGCTTGCAGTTGTATGGTTTGATAAAAGCTTAGGTGGAATTTAAGCGCTGTCTTTGAGTATTTTTTCTTGAAATTTATGTCAAAGCCTGTTACAAATTTCAGGGAGCAATGGACCCCAGAGATTCTGTATTGAGAAAGTTGGTAAGGAAACGTGGCTACCGCGTTCACATACGTGCTTCAACCGTCTGGACCTGCCTCCATATCGCAGCTATGACCAGTTGGTGGAGAAACTGAATTATGCCATTGAAGAAACAGAAGGCTTTGGCCAGGAGTAGGCAGTGAATGGACAGATTACACCTGAGGAGAATCCAGGCCAGATAGACAACAAATTGTGATGTGATAACTGACAAGCATTTTGCTGGGTAGATAGTGACAAATGCATTTTCTGTTCAATATTTGTTTCTTGTAATGGTTGTTACAGGGGCTGTTCTAGAGCCTGATGTATTGTACAAAATCATTATGTTATATCATTGTTGAGATGATGAAAGTCTAGCTAGACAAATTTTTTTCTGTTAGAGATGCAATTCTTAACCAATTGAGAAAGAGCAATGTCAGCAGGTAGATTTAATTGACCTCTTGTTGGAGTCAGCTTTGCTGAATTTCAAAGTCAGTACCTTTATCTGAGCTCTAATGATGCAAGGCTCAGAGTGTGTTCTCGGGACATATATGGGGGGTAATGCAAAATCCAAATGGAGGCACACAAAAATAATACCATAAATTAATGCTGGGCATCGGACAGTTGGGTGAATTTTACCTGCTACAGATGAAAGAATATATTCATAGTCTGAAGACAAATGAATGTTGTCACCAATGCTGTATTTAGTGACATTTTTTTTTTTTTTTTTTTTTTAAATATTAACTTTTTAGAAGGAGCATTTTTCTTAAAATAGTAGTGAAGAGCTTGTAATATTGATTTATTCAGTGTTGTGTTCGTACATTGTTTCAGCCACCATAGAGTAGGGAGGAGGAAGGCACATGAATGTCATTTGACAAGCAGCGAACAGATTATAAGAAATGAAGGTTCAGTGCAGAGAAGTACCCGGCATCCACGGGATGTATTACTGCTGGAAAATTATTCAATTCAGAGAAGAGAATAAAACAAGCTAAGTAATCATGCAAAAAAAAAAAAAAAAAAGATAACTTTCTATATAAAACTGGGAAAAATTGCTTCACCATTTTACCAGTTTTCAGGCATGTTTATATATGTGAAAGTCAAGTGTTTATGACTTAAGGTGGATGGTCTTAGAAAAAAAATATAAAAAGCCACAATGGTACTGTCAAACACCAAAATAAGTGCACGGTAAAAGTTTGCAGTTTTTGTATTCAGTAGGACCTCGAGTAAATATTTGCTGAGGGAAATGCCGGAAGTGTGGATAAGTGTTGATGCGTCCTGAGCTGGAAACCTTTCTATATGAGACAGGATCTGCAAATCTGAAACTGGCATTCTGATGGAAAAAGAAGATATGGCTCAAAAGTCCTCCGTCAGTCCAGAAAGAAGAATGTCCACTGTTTAAATTTGTCCTTGTTGGAGATGGAACCATTCTTTTTTTCTCTCCATCCCTTTATTTCCTTCTGTCTTAGTTTAGTTGAGCCAAGCTCGGCTAGTTCCAATGGGTCGATATGCCAGGTACTGGTCACATTTTATTCACTGTGAGATGGCCAGCATGAAGATTTGCAATACATGATGTCTGTCAGTTGCTCACACAAGTGAAGGAAGTTGATATGAAGCTTGGACTCCTTGTTTCACAAGATGATAACATGAGAAGCTTGTTGATTCAGTTTTGTATTGTTCATAAACTTCATGTGTGCCCTGGATTGCTTAGAGCACAAACAGCCCATGTCAGTTATGCAATTATTATTCAGAAGAAAAAAAAAAAGTACTATTCAGTGCCACCTTGATACCAGACTGACCCAAATAATTACTTGGAATATGTCCAGTACTCATTCATGCTTTTGAGCCAAAGTGATCCCAGAGTCATTATGTTATTATTTAGAACTTTATCAGGGGTGCAAACTGTAACTTCAGTGAGAAATTGCTCCTGCAGAAAAGCTTACGGTGACCTTAATTTTCCTATTATTATTAATTTAAAAAATTTTTTTTATTCCTATTAATTATTTTATAATTTCATATGATAATTTTCATAATGATAATGAATGGTTCTGAGACAGGCAATAATCTTTTCACATCACCTTGGGCTGTACTCGAGTGAACTCACTTTACTACCAGTTGGTACCTTGACTCTTCGCCCAACTTTTCATGCTGTGACGCTCAACCTTGACTTTGCGAAGTTTTGCACTACACTCTGTACAATTGTACAAAACATAACTATTATAATCCTGTCTTCTGGTCCTAATAACCTTGTACACTGATGAAACTACTGCCATATTGAAGGTTTATTAGGGGATTCACTTGTGATTTTCAAATTTACTCCAAAGTTGCTCATCTGCAGGGAACACTCACACTGAAATAAGAGTGTTCAGAAGGAAGGTGAAACGATGTGTCGTGCAGTGCAAAAAAGGTCAATGAACATGAGATAGAAATTTTCTGGCCAGTTTGATCAAGAAAATAAGTACAAATAATGACTTTATCCTGGTAAAACACTGGACTTTTAAGACAACACTGAACTGTGACTATATTGCTGGGCAGTGGCTACAATTCCTTTCTCTTGATCCCTGAGTGATCTCTAACTCATGAGCAATTCCAGCATTGTTTGGTTGGAAGAAAAAAAAAGCAACCTAATCAGCGCTTATAAACTAGTTGCATTTTGTTAACCTGCATTGTTTTATCATGTGCTATTATGTAGTTGTAGATACAGAATGAATAGTGATTTTGTTTGTTGATATGATTATTATTATTATTATTATTATTGATAATATCACTATAAATAGCTTTCTCAATTGCTTCTAACTGTAAATGGACAGCCATTTCCCCCCCTGTAGGTGACTGTTAACTTTAAATGATCTGTAAATAACTTGTTTTTCACGAATGGACTTTCTAAGGTACATGTTTCTGATGTTATGTTTTACTAGATGTTTGATATGATTCTATTATAGGCTCTTCTTGTGTCAGTGAGTGGACAGGAAAGTTTTGGATCTGGACTGTTTCATGTCCAGGAAAGAATCATTTGCCAATTGACACATAAGACATTGTGATGGTGTAAATTGTGTGAAATTTCTGTGCAAAGCTTTATCACTTAGTGTCAAGATGAAAACATGAGCCTGGTAATCAAATGCCAGTAATCCATTAGCAGGAGAGTACTGTCAGTTATTCACAAAGAGCATTTGGAGTATCAGCACTTAAGAGAGAGTGCAAAATATGTACATGTACTGGACAAAAAGTGAAATATTCACCCATTGATATGTCAGTTCACTTTCATTTCTATGCCAGAAATCAGATTTGTATAATGAATGGTTTTTATAGTCTACATATCACTAGGAGCCAAAAGCAAATGTGAACGTTCCCCGAGTAAGTGAATGAGGCACATCCAGAATATTTTATAATCCTCTGAAACTTGTTTCACAGAATATTAACACCAGGAAAAAGTCTGGAATTTTTACAGGATGAGGAATGGTATTTCTTCATCTGTTTCTGTTTTTTGATAACTTCTGAATGTTCACCCTCAGTTTTTTGTGTCCTCTTCATCTATCTGAGGCAAGTGAGAACCTTTCAGTTTCTTAAAGTATCTTGTTCTAAAAGAAAAAAGCCTGCACCAGGGGGTCGTTCCAGGTCCATTTATTTTCAAAGGGGAAGTTGTGGTGGAAGGGCAAACTGACTTGACACATTTCCTGTGACAAAACCATGAAGTGCCAGCAATCATTTTGGTGTTAGTAGCAACAGGGCTAATGGAATTTCAGGGATTCCTGGAACAATCTTGGAATTTCTCATAGGGTCTTTAAAAAGACAAAGGGGGAGTGGGGGAAATATCAATATTTTGATGGGTGATTTTTGGTTTTCTCCCATTTTCTGACATTTAACTAGCCCTGGAATATAACATTTTAGCCTTAGAAAAACCCAGGACAGATAAAGTCAAAGAGGTGTAGAAACTCTGTTGAGTATATCTGAGAGTTCAGTTGTGGATATTTTGTGGCTGAGAGCCAAGTCCAGCTGTAAATTGTAAATCTGTGGACATTTTGGGTCTAGACAGCACCGAGAAGTCTGTGCAGATCTACCTGATGTGTGATACACACTTTGCCTTGACTGAATGTTGGTGGGTCATGATTGCTACGGTTGTGTGGCATGAGTTGAACTAGTTTCCTGTAGGGTTGCCTTCTGACAGCCAACTGACCGATCCCTGAATATTTGTGGTGTCAGAACCTATTTGTTCTGGTTTATTTTGTAATGAAATGTTCTGAGACATTTTTACTTAAATGTTGGATGTATTCTTATGTCTGCATGTTATTTATTTAATTTCCTTAAGCTCTGGTATAGAATGTATTTATTCCTCGTTGCGACATTACTTATGGACTGAAATGAAATTCGAGATCTCATATTGTGCATTTTGTCTTGTGTGAACTAGTTTTCTGAAACATTTTCGTATAAAATTTAGGGCTAGAAAAAGATGTGGTTGACATGAGAATTCACTTACATTTAGTGTCTGCGGCTTTAGTTACACAAGGTGTGAAATTTTTTCTCCATTTTCAAATTTCAACTAGAATGCTTCAAAACTGGTCCTGCTCATCACAAGTACAAGAGCCAAATAGAAATCAAAACAAAACATTTTTTAATTGATTTCATAATGTTGTAGATCAGTGTAATTAATGAACTGAAACAATGGAGAAATATCTTACTTTTCAGTCTCAACCAGGTCTGGGCAGGAAATTGTGTATGTTTTTATTGTTGTTTTTTTTGTATGGTTTTAATGTGCAGAGGAATATGTTGTTAGGTGTCAAACTTAAATTTCTGTATTGTAATCTGTTCATCCAGTGCCTCATTTGTGTAGTGTTTTCAGTCTTTTTCCTTTCAACATGTGATCTGTTCACATTCTGTTTTTTGTTGTGTTAGATCCAGCAAGTTTGTTGTATTCATAGCAAAACACCTTTTTCTTTTTGACATGTAGTTGTCAGTGCTTCTATTTTGTATTTTATTTCCTGATCAGCAAAAGACAGACATTCTTATGCTTTTTTCTGGTTCTGAGCCCATTTTGTATAATTTTTTAAATCCTGGTTTCATAACATTTGGTCATTTGCATAAAAACATTTGTTTTGTTCTTTACTTTGGTATGAAATGTGATCCGGCTCTCCATAAATGTTTTACATCAGTGTTTCTCTTGCAAACTGCAGTTGTTGGATGGCAATAAGGAGATGAGAGTTTGCAAGTAACTGGTTTTCGCTGGGTCAGCTGGTTGTTTTCTTACTGCAATTCTGTTACAACAACTCTTTTCCTCATGTTCTGTGTAAAGTTTGCGACTAGGTTCTAGTCTAGTCAGCAGCATGTCCTTGTTTCAGAACCATACTAAAGTGTTTGCATTGTGAGAGTGGAGATTGTCAGGGTGTGGGCATATCTTTGTTTGCTGTATAGACGATAGTGAAACTTTCAGGGGGTATGTAATTTTTTCAGCAAATTCTTGATGTGACCGCCTGGAAGATCAGGCCCAGCTCTGGAAGTGTTCAGTATTTAAGATAGAAATAAAATGTATCAGTTATCATTCTGGAGACTGTCTCTGACTGACCGGGCTGTCAGCTCTCTTTGTGGTCAAGCTGAGGTTTGGGGAGTTGTGTTGGTGCCGGGAACCTTCTGGCATGATGTAACCACAATTTTTCTTGAAAATGGTCTAAAAGTCTAGGGCTCAACATCTATAAATTACGACCTTCATCTCTCCTCTGCCTCCCAGTCTAACAGCTGGTAAATCCAGAAAGTGATATGAAGGCCAGTGCAGTGGCAGATTCAATGAAAGTCCTTTTGAAATTTTACTTCATTTTCAATTTGCTAGGATTGTTTACTGCGATACATAGTCTAGGATTGTTTGAGTAACAAAGAAAACATCCCCAAATGCACTTATATTTGTTAACTGCCAGAATGGTTGTGTGTACATGTGTATGACTGTATGTGCTGGGACAATGGGTGCTGCAAGCAAGAGTTGAAAATTGTGAAAAAGAAAATAACTTATTGTCATTTCATCACTTTCGATTCCTCACTGTCACTTTTCCTTCACCTTGCAATTTTCCTATTTACGTATGTGATAAATTGTTGAACTATATATAATGATACACAAATTGATACCATGTACCTTGACCATCTTGTTACATTATATATTTGTACATATTTCTTTTTTTGTTTTGTTTTGAAAAAAAAAAGAGTGATGAAAGGAAAAGTTGTATGAAAGTGTGAGTTTTTAATTCCTGTGTGACATCTGTAAGTGGTGTTGAAAGATTTAGGGCCCACAGTCTATTCAGAATTTTTTATTGTTGAAATATTTGAAATAATAGAAATATTAGATATGTTGCTTTTGAAGCTTGAATGTGGTTAGCACTGATTAATTGTGGAATTTGCTATTATTTCCATAAAGAACCGCTAGTGTACTCTCAACGCTACACAAAAGTGCTGAAGTTGAAGATATTTAAATTGTTTGTGCAAAATACAGAGCCTGACAGTGGAATTGCAGCAGCCAAATACATGGTACTTTTGGCAGTAATTTTTGTTTAACCTATACTATGACAGATATTGTCTGAAATTCAGCAGGTCATTAATCCCTTCAGTGCCAAAGCAGTGTTGTAATAATTTTTATATTTCTTGATACTTTTGAATATGATTATTTTGGTTATTCGAAAAGGTAAATGGGAATTTCGAATGCAAACTACATTAAATATATATTATTCAGAAGTCTGAAACTTCATAACAGGTTCACAGCCACTACACAGGACAAAAGATTGCTAATGACAATATGTTGTTGGCATTCAAGGGATTAAACTAGACTAAATTATTGATATTTGCTTTAAACTACATAAACCATGCTTGATGAAGCTATTGAACTGGTAAGAAATAAAGGGTTAAGTGGCTTCATGGAGTACATGTATAAATTTCCCAGATCTGAATAGCAGGCTAAATTTTATGTGCTTCAAAGTGAGTAAAGCATGGTTAGTGAGCTTTAAAGACATTGTCTAGGAGGCCTCATGGAATCCATCCCTCAAGTTTTCCACCACATCACCCTGTGGAGATTTTGTTCCGTGATCATCATTTCATCATGGAGTGTGTCCACGGGTGTGGGAAATTTCGGTTTTGAACTTTTGACTTTGTTTAAAATATTATTTTATTTCTTTTTTTTTGGGGTCCAGTGGAGATCATGGATTTGAAATGAAAACATCTTGATTTTCTATTCTGCATTGAGACAATTTATGCCAAAACATCAAAGGGAAAACTAGATTTGGTTAAATATAACATGAATCAGATCCCCCGGGGCATTATTCTTAAATCATTTTTCTAGCGGTTGTGCTTTTAAATTTCATAAATTTTGTATGATTATTGACTCAAGTCTGCAAATGTTTGATCAACATTGCTCAGTATTCACATAAGATTAAGAAATTTCCACTGTAATTCCATTGGCATGACATTTTTTAAAATGTTTTTGTTCTCTGTGTGAGTAGACCAGTTTCTCTTTATAAAAATATACGATAATTCTGTTCATTGAGTGAAGCTGGTGCAGGCAGAGTGTACCCGTGTCTGGACAGAGCACATGACAGTGGAGCTGCTTGAATCTGTGTAGTGAGTGATCAAACCAGGAATACAGTTGGGGTAATGCCCAGTGTTCATGTGTGGGGAGAAAAAAACAACTATAAATTGTTATTTTTCAAAACATTTTCAGCAAGAAGTAACCAGAAAGTATAGATCTAATCAATTGTTAAAGAAAAACAAAATAATGCTTAATGAAAACAAAAGACTAAGAAAACCTTGGTGAAATAATGTAGCTTTCCTAAGTTTGTTCCTTTTCTTTTTTCATTTAAATTTTGTGAAGTGCCCAGCTACATAATACATGACAGCTGAAACTGAAAGCGATCTAGACCAAGTTTGGGGAACATTTACCTTGTGCCCAGCCCATTTATTTCAGATTCAGGACCTGTTTTGTGTCAAGTCTTGCAGAATGTTCACCAGGCTTGGCTGATTACTGCCAAATGTTGAGGTTGCAATTTATTGTAGTTTCTTTTTTTTTTTTTTGCATAGGATGTTTTCATTTGGGTAACACATCCTGTGGCCTTGAAAGTTCAACATCCACAAATACGGATATAGCGTGATATCGTTTAATTCAAGATTTTGTTCTTTGCCTCTTTACAACATCATATTTTAAACATTCACTGGCATATTCAGATACCAATATATATATATATATGGTGTACATTTACCTACTAAGTTGTATAGCAACATATTATATTATTTTGTCCTAATTATGAAGCAATTCTTTAAGAAATCAAATAAGATGCAGTGTTTTGATTTTATTATTAGCATGATGGTGAGAACTTGGGGAGTTTGTCTTTGTAAGTTGTTCAACATTGATGAAAATGATGAGATCTCTGGTTGGGGGGGGGGGGGGGCAACATCTTCCTGAAATCTTTTGTTCTACTGTCACAAAGTTCAGTCTGAACATGTGCTATCATAGCATGACATCATGATATAGATTAACCATGAAGTGTTTCTTTCCTGCAGTTTGTATATTTTGTTCAGTCTGGGAAGAAATAGTAAACTTTACTCTGTATTTGTGGGGATTTTGTGTCAGCTTGGAATAACATTTCACTGGTCAGTTACTATACTGTACTTTTTTGCGCCATAGAAATGCATGTTTGATTGCAAAATGGCTGTTTCTTACTGCTTGTTCACATCAGAGATCGGTGTTTGTCTATCTGAAGGAGGGAGAGAGGGTTGGTCCTTCTGTCAAGTGCACCCCAAAAAAAAACAACTATGTATATCAGGTGCAAGTGTTCACACAAAACATACCTGCCCATTTGGCCATCAATTTCATGGCACATCTGGCATTTCAGTTTTATTACTGAACTTGAAATCCAGGTTGATGATCAGGACATGGATGAGCACAGATGTCTGATGTGAACGCCCCCATCTTTCCAGCCACTTTGCAAAATGCGTGTGTAAAACAAATGGACAGATATGGATCTCTTGTGTGAACAGGCATTTACTAGGTTGAATATTCTGTTTAGGAAGATTACCTTCTTGTGGTCTTTTGTGAGGGTGGGGGTGTAAATTGTATGTTCATATTATGTAAACCCTTTATTGCTTCATTTTGGGTGCACATTTTTGTACCTGTTGATGTGTGTGAATTTTTGTTTGTTGCCTGAGTGTTAATAGGGTATTGGTGTGTGCGTAGGTTTAAATATTTGTGTTGATAAGCACACAGAAGCATATCGTTGGGTACTTGCCATATTGTTGTATGTGCATTTTTGCCTTGTCAAGAAAATAAGGATTGAAATTTGGTTGGCAAAAGGGCTAAAAGATATAAAACATTACATCACAAACACATATCTCGAAAAAAATTTTAACCGATTGGAATGACACGTACATACATAATGAAATTACGAGTGAGAGAACCATTTATGTGACAAAACCTCAAAATCAGCATAATGTCGCATACAACAATATCACGAACACCCCTCGATATTATGTTTATAGTGTGTTCATTGTGTAGACTTGAAATGCCAATTGTTAGTGATCAGTGTTGCTAGCGATTCAGTGGCTGACATTACAGAGAGGAATTGGGTTATGGCCAGTGCTGAGTTACCCAACATCCTTATCTTCCTAATATTTTAATGAAATGTGGCATTTTATTAGTTGCCAACATTGAGATGTAGAACATGAATAATATATGAAACCATCTGTCTGTTGCAACATCAAACACATTATAAATCTGTCTAACAGTTTATGAATCTAACACAAGGAGGTGGAGATATTCACATTAGAAGTACTTTACCAAATGTAGTTTACATTCTTCAACACACTTACCCTTGTCCCCTACCAGGCCGTCCAAATGTCAACCCCCAACAAAGTGGTCCTTCTGATAAACATACCAGCTAAGTTTGGAGATTCAGTAAAGTATATTGTGACGTCTGAAGGACACATTGATAAATAATTTGTCAGTAGTGGGAATGATCTAAAATGGCAAAAGGGTGCACAAGCACTGTATTCTTGCCAAAAAACACCAAAATATTTGGAAGAAAGTGTTAGTGATGATAACAGTAGTGATGATGTCGATTCTCAGTCATAAAACCTTGAAAACTTGGGAATAAGACCTTAGTAATGACATTGTGACATGCATTGGTGTATTGAACCACTCACTCTTACCATGGGACCTACTAAGTTGGCTCTTGTGTTTAGTCACACATCCATGATGAAGAGAAAAAAACATTATTTTCTCAAAGGAGGTGCCGGCAATTGGATGACCTTTTAAATCCCATAGAAAGTTTTCTGTGAAATTTCCAGCTAGCACAGTGTGCATTCATTGAACCTGAATTTGCTTAGTTAACAAATGATGTTCCAAGTGTGATGTATATAATAGCATTTTGTTCGTTTTTATAGTTCGATTTTGAAAACAAAAAGGTGTAACTGTGATGATGTGGATAGCAAGTTTTTCTTTCTGTCAACCGCATGATTTCATTCAGAGTGGAGTTCGTTAGACATAGTCTGTGTCTGCCTTGAGATAAGGCTGAATGAAAGCTGATCTTTTTAGTCTTGGCTGTTTTCAGCACAATGTTCTGACCTGAAACCAATCCAATTCTCGTTTGTTATTTTTTACACAAAAAGCAAAATTGTAGGCATTAGATCTACTTGTGAAGAAATCTGAAATGAACCCTCATGTTTCTGTCTGTTATACAAGTCTATGTGCTATGTTTTGCTCACAAAAAGAGAACAGTTTACAGATAATTTTGTGTCATTGGCAAATGTGGCTCACTCTGAGTACATTAGTTCATGTGTAAGTAATTGAGTGAATCGTTGGCGTGAATGAGAAAAGCCTATTATTATTATTTATATTATCCAGTGATGACTATTGATTTCTATTGTTGACATTATCATCAAGTGAATGTATGAATGCAGAACATTAAATAAAAAAAATCAAATATGAAGAAAGAATGATTAAGTGGCTTGTTAATAATTTGGTGATGTCTATGTATCATCGTAAGTCATTTGTGTGTTCTTGCTTCCTGGATGGTACAATTCTGAATGTATCAGTCGCCCGCGGCAATTCAAGCTTAGCTAAGTAAGACTTGAAATCTTCGTAGACCATTTTCTAGTCGCTCACCATGAGGTTAGAGCCATTTGCTAACCGAGTCAAGTCTGTTCACCATCGGTCTTGACAGCTTGAAGTTCTGTTGAACTAACCAGCGGAACAGTTTTGTTATTTTGGTCTCTCAAGGTTCATACAAAGTCTTGAAAACTAATTTTAAGGACTCACAGTAAACAAATTAAGGGCCTGTGTGCCTGTGACCAAGAAATATTACAACTATACAAGTGGTGTGCAGCACTCGTCGAAACGGAATGTTTCTGTATCCAGAGTCCAAACTTGGTAAATTCACTCTGAAAAGTTCAGTTTTTCAAAGTACCAATGTGCAACTGGAAGATCTGAATCTAAAATATTTCAACTGAAACACAAATTTTAAGGACCTTTTAAGGACTCTGGCATCATTTTCAGAATTTAAGGACTTTTTAGTACTTATTTTTACTTTTTTGAAAGAAGGACCTATGTGAACCCTGTCTCAGTAGTTGGCGCGATCCTGTTTTACCCCATATTCCACTCATCAAACTCGAGACAAACTAGACTTGGTCCAGTGCGCTCAGGCCCTCTGTGAAAACTGTATGTACAAACACGTAGGAAAACAGGACACTTGATGTAGAACTGACCCAAGTGCTGTTTGAGGCCCGGTCCGCAGGAGCCAATCTTGATCTCGGCCGACAAGTTGGATAGTGACGTCATAATGAGGTTCAGAGAGATCCACTTAGTCGGCTAGTGGGCGATGTCTCATTGGAAACAATTGTATGACGTCATCATCCAACTAGTCCACCGATAAAAAGCAGCTTGTGCGGCAGCTTGCCTCGAACCGCAAAGAGAGTCATACAATACAAACATGAAAGAAACGAAAGGAGTTTTTTTTTTGTTTTTTTTTTCAATAATTTATTCAGTTAATCGATACTGTTCTCCACTGAGCACATGAAATCACAAGAACAAAGGACACCAATGCGATGCAAGTGACAACGAAATCCGGAGAAATTTGTCGTATCTTCATGCAACATTAACATTATTCTTTGTTTCTTTCTTACACGGAGAGTTCTGCAGGCACTGGATTCACTGTTATCAAGTGACTGGAAAGGTTACATTGCGAGATTTGGACATGGTTCGAGTTACGTCATTTAAAATGCTAATAATAATAATAATAATAATAACAGAGCATCTTGTACACATTGCTGAAATATTTCTGATGAAATAAAACTGCTCATAATCATATCAATATCATATCTCCTCGCCAGGATCAATAAATGGGTGACTTTTACATAATTTACCGACCATAAATCACCATGAGAAAAATTCAGGAGGCAGAGGAAGAAATACAACATATAAATCAACAAATACATCAGATAAATAAATGCAGTAATAAGTGATCTTTCAGTTTCAGGTGTCTGAGAAGATAAAAAAAAAAAAAAAACTCAGAAAGTTCGGTATATCTGCCATGATGAGAATCGCAGCCGAAAAAGTGGCCTGCAAACATGAATTTCCTGATAAATTGAAGTGGATTCAGATGCGCATTGTTTTGTTCCAAACACTGACCAAAACGAAATGGAAAGAAAAGTGAAAGCACAGAATAAAAACCCATGTCATAGGTTAGCTAGTGTCGTTGGTCTACGCGAATACACGCTCAAGTGAGATTAGATTTCCCCTATATCCCCCTTCACTGAAAAGGTCTTAGCATCAGGTTAATATTATTTACATCTAATTACATGAACAACCACCTGAAACTTTAAAATGATAAAAACTGTGTAAATTAACTACATGTATGAAATAACGGATGCAACAGTTTACCTACACCTGGGGTATTGTCTTTGCGCTTGTATGAAAACCGCTGTTAATGAAAATGTCAGCAGTGCTGTCCAGTTTCCGACCAGTTGAATGAACGTTCCTCTTTGACACAATGAGCTCATATATATTCTTTTTCTTTTTACACAGGCCTGAGCTTTCAACTGGCAGGTGAGTAAGGGCCCCAATACACCCTAAGATACGAGTTAATTGAGACCGGACAGAGCCTTTACAGTAAGGGATTTGGTCCTGGGAGCGCTAGGTCACTGGGGCACTGCGCTGGAAGACTCTTCTGAAGCCCCAAACTCGTATGCAGAATTCATTTCTTAGCTTTATCCTATAGTATCTCCATTTTCGTCTGGTGATATTTTTCCCACTTCATCCCCCCCACCCCCTGATCCCTCAGACCCTGCTGTTCTATTTCTTGGTCACATGCACAAATGGTCACATGCGACATTGTTCAATCCAAATGCGACCCCCTACCTTCCCCACTACAATAATTTTGATTAATATCCCATTTTTTTATTTTATTTTCGAGGCAATTCAAAGCTCTTCATCTTGAAAGGATGACAGTGTAATAAAAGAATCCAAAATAGATGGGATACATGTAGTTTTGCAATTAAAATCTTTTGGGTCACGATGAACTGTAGCCTATCCCCCAGATATTCTGCTGCCAATGAACAATTTTTCCCCCACTAAGACAACAGGTTTCTTTAGTTCAATTTCAATTCAACGGGAATTAATCCACATTATGATTTCTGTTTTCTATGAAAACACATTGGAACAGTTTATGTTTACTTTTCCGGGGAAACTTGCTGTAGAGCCCAGGATTGGGACGTTTCGTGCTGGCCATAAAGTGATGGTGAGATCTGAAATTGACAGCTAATCACAAGCTAAACATTGGCCATTTCTACCTGGAATGATCAATCGTCCGCAGGGGGGAAAAACGCTCATCTCCCATAATTGTCTAAATCAAAACTTTCTAAATGATAATTAACACTTTCCAAGCGAATGTCAAATTAATGTTCAGGGCAAGTAAGCTCAAGGGAAGAAATAAGGCTCTAGAACGAATGAAGCTACAGATGACCTTCACTATCTTCATACAGGATTCCTGATTGATATAGAAAATCTATGTCTATTAAAATAGAAAATTTTAGAAACAAAGAGTCTAGTAGGATGGAAATCCCCCAAACTCCTAGCCCTACACGGACTGACACACTGCCCTATCAATTGATTGGTTTCACTTGACATCAAGAATTTTCTCTCAAATGAAATACATATAATATTTCATCTTTTCCTATATCTTCATTTTCAGCACTCATAATTTGGCACCAATCTTTGCGAGTGAGCATGCTTTAACAGTGGAAATAAAACAACGCCTGTTAATAATGCACTCAACAACCTTGCGTGCATCTGAGAATCCTATTGAGTTATACTTTGTTATAGGTTACGTTGACAACTGTGGTGGCAGTTTTTGTTTACTTGGCAAGCTTGGCACGTTCAAATCTAAAAAAGCTTCTATGTCGGGGAAAAATCCTGGCGTGGGAAGGTGTTGCATCTGCATGGTCGTAACTGACTTCTGCACTATGTACTACATGACAAACACACTCACTGTCAACAAGCCACACAATCAAAATGTTAATGGATACCAGAAACCGCGTGACATCTGACGTCATCAGTAACATTTGTGTTCAGAAGTACACGTGTAGATAAACGACAGAAGTTATTGTGCCAACAATCGATTAGAGTTTTGATAACAATGACACAATCATGTTCGTCTTTTTGTTTAGTAACACGTAGATCACCGCTCTTCACCAAAGGCTGATCCCGGTCTATTATTATGAGAGGACTTTTGGTTAATTCAGCATACGACAATGATATTTTTGGAAAAGACAATGGTATCAGTTCCATGATCGTCGAATAGATTTTCCCCAGTGTTACTCCAGAGTAATCCGCTCAATAACAATCAATATTTCCCTACTAACCAGCCAGTTTCCCTAGCAAATCACCGTATCTTCACATTCCCCCATCGGCAGCATTATCCCACAGATAGTAGGCCTTAACATAAAACATATGAAAACTGCTGAACTAAATGAAACAGTGCTGGTGAGTACTTGCAGGCTCAGCTTTGATCATCTATAAAAGAATGTGGGTAGGCGGTGCTCAGTAAATATACTGATATTTCTTACTTTTACATGCTTGGTCACAAGTTCTACCAAAGTACAGCAATCATTTTCTGGTCAGATTCCAAATGTACCCAAGTTCCTAGGGATCATATTCGAAATCCTGTTTGCTGTCTACTGATTGTGCATTAATTTTCACTATGTTTTTTAATGCATGACATATTTCACTTCTTATCCTGTTTTCTTGAGTCTTGTTCTTTATAATGATTGCCCAGAATGTAGTTTTACAGGAAGATGCAGAGCCTTCCTTCATTCCAAACAGTACAGATGATTAACTGCTGTAAGTCAGGGATAAAACTAATGAAACACGACAGTAATTCCCGCATCTTCTCAACTTTGCTTCAGCCAAACTGCTTGACATAATAGTTCACCTAATCATTGTAACTATTCACTTCCCCAACTCTCTAGATCCCAACAAAAAAAATGAATACAGGATAACTACATGCATGAAAGTTTTCTATCAGCCTTTCTCTGCCTTTGGCAATTCTTCTATCCTAGCTGAGAATTGGACAATCTTCAAATGGACCAAAACTACTCAGGCCTGAAATAGTTGTAAATGTGCATATTTCATATTTTAATGAGTACACAATGGGACGTGAACTATATACAGTGGCTGATGTCAGCCCTGAAGAGAACATTTCCCCATTTGTCTTCTATTGTCAAGTGGTTTGAAGCTCACGAGTATTTTTAATTTAATTTTTGTTTCTGCCTTGCGCTATTACGACCAGCTTTTGTTGAAGAATACAGTCATGATCTACAGTTGTAAGGGTACACCAACACATGGAACTATGAAATAAATATAGCACAAATGATACCAACAAAATAATACATGACTTTACAACCTTCTCCACTGTATACACTGACAATAATAATGATAATGTACTGTTGATTTCACTGGCAAAAATGAAAATTGATATTATACAAATTTACACTATAATCTCTTTGGAATATGTACTTATGCCCTTTTATTCATGACTAAAACAACTAGAGTTTGTCAACAATAGCACAATGAAGTCTGTGTGAAAGAAATATTTAAAATCAATGGGTAGAAATTTTTAGTTCAAGACTAAAACCCATTAACCATCATGGTAATATACTTATCTCTCATACACAAGTGTACAGGATTGGTACCACTTCAACACGTCTCATCTCAATAGTATCATAGTTAAGTTACATGTTAACAATAGAAGTCCTTCCTTGCATTCTATTATAGCTGACACAAAAAGACTGAGTGAAATTTGCTTTAGGAAAGTCACCATAAGCAAAAATATGTACACTGACAAATGGAGACAACAATTTATTTCATAAGCCAGACTGATGGTCCCTTGACTTTAATCTTCCCACAGCCCCCTTCCCATTGTGGCATTTTGTCCAACTGGCACAAAAATACAAGTCACTGAATTTGAAAAGAAAATTGATCAAGAACAAAACAGGCAAAAAAGACCATCAAGCCATCAGTTCAAATGATGCAGAGTGTAATCAAGAGTAAGATCAGATATTTGACAGCCAACAGAAGAACAGACAGCACTACAAAACCAGAAATTAACAGCCAGCATGGCAGAACAGCAGACAGTACTATAAGATTGACAGCTAGCAGAATGACATTTGACAGACAATGCCGCAAGATCAGACACTTGAAGCCAGCAAAACAAGTGAAATCATATAACTGATATGTGACAATTTTGAAAGTCAAACCATCCAGTCTCAACCAATTTGTCTTGTTTCCAATCCTCTCCTCAACCCTCTTTCAAATTCAAGCATTTCATATTATTCCTTATTGTGTCCAGTAAATTACCACATCCAACTTCCCAATCATCTGCTCCACTAAAAGTTATTACTGTTTTATTAAATGAAGGATAGTGGACGCAATGACCAACAGAATGGCAATAAAACATTATCATCAGCACAAACAAAATCACAGAATGAAACACATCAGTCAGCACAAGTTCAAAATGGACATTATGACACATCAAATCTATGATCAATGGACCACTTCAAGTGAGAGGCCCTAACTTCTCTCTCCTGTGTTAAGTGGATATCCTGGAACCTGGGCCAGGCAGTGCTATGACTATGAGACACAAACAAGACTGGGATATCTGGAAATCATCCTCATTCTTCAGGCACTTGATGTGGTTAGGACTTATACTGTTGTTACACTACAATACATCCGAGTGTCTCAAAAAAATGTACGCATACTTTGAATATTTATCGATACCATGTCAATCAAGAAACATCTCAGATTTATAATTCAAATTAAAGTGGACAGATGTGTAATTATTTCAGTTTATCACATGTGTTCATAATGATGGCTTTTCTGGGCTAGACGCTGATGACAACGCAGTTCAGTAGAGTTGCAAACAACATCAGGCAGTCCATTAATTTGTGCAATGTACATCTTTTTGAGACATCCAGTATAAGTTCATAAATGCACGACAAGTTATACAGTACGAATATATACAGACAATGCATGACAATCGTAATCTGCTCAAATCAGTTGTCACTTTCCATGAACACATGTACATGTTATAATTTAAAGTTTTAACTAGGGACAATATCTATGTTCTATGTTCTGTCTGTTATTTCCAGAAGTAAATAAAGGTAAGCAAAAGCTGGGTGGAGACAGAGCACTAAGCAGATTAACCAGAGAAACCCCGGTCGCTTGTTTTTCTTCTTCCTTTTCCCCCCACATTCCTGAGCACTAACCAGGCATACACTACTAACTGTCTTAACTTTCTATGGTGTTTCCAGACATGGGAATTACAAATTTCAATCGGAGCTGAAATCCTGCCTAAATGTTTCAACTGCGCTGAAATTCTATCACCGTGTACTGGCGGAATCATTTCAAACATTATTTTAAACACAAAAGTGCAATTTGTAATAATGTAATTAGTGAAGACAAAATGAAACAAAATTTCTTCCTCTTTTTCTTCTCTGACCAGCTTGAACAGTGAATGTGAGTAGAAAAATTTGGGTGCATAGACCAAAAATTCTCATTTGACTCTTGAGTGGCATTTTGGTCTATGGCATAAAAATTCCCACGCCAGTATTCACTGGCTCTTTTCATGACTTGAAATTTGACAAGAAATTATCTAAAGCCAAAAGAAAAGATCATTTATAGATTCTGCATATGGATACATTAGTATTTCAAATACATGAATCATAATAATAAAAAAAAAGGTTAGTGAAAAGATACCTCGTCACATGGAAATGTGTTCAGAGACAATGATCAAATGTGAACATCAAGTCAGCATGGGGCCGGAGCGAAAACTTGACCCAAAGAAATGCCAGATGTGGAGAGAATTGTGGGACATACAATAACTCATGAAAGGGTGAAACCCACCAGGATGGTCGTTATCCGGAAAAATAAAATCATGTAATACGTTCAAATGATTTACGTGCAAGATGCATCTGTGCACAAAACGTGGCAATAACGATCCTCCAAATGTGCCAAACAAAAGTATTTGTGACAGTTAAATAGTTTCCATGTACCAGATATCATTTATTTATTTGTTGTTGTTGTTGTTGTTGTTGTTTCTTAGCAGCTATTTCAACATTGCAAATAAAGTGTCACGTTTCCAGTGACTGTGTCAGAGGTGATCACTGAATAGAACTAGATCTTCACAAACATCTCAATAGTGCCAAAATCTTTCAAAGAATTTGTAAAATTAAAAAAAATTCTCAACCCAATGAAAATCCCATAAAAATTTCAGGAAATCTGAATGTCACATACCAAACACCTCAGCTTACAGTGGAAATCTGAATGTAACATACCAAACACCTCAGCTTACAGTGAAAATCTGAATGTAACATACCAAACACCTCAGCTTACAGTGAAAATCTGAATGTAACATACCAAACACCTCAGCTTACAGTGGAAATCTGAATGTCACATACCAAACACCTCAGCTTACAGTGAAAATCTGAATGTAACATACCAAACACCTCAGCTTACAGTGGAAATCTGAATGTCACATACCAAACACCTCAGCTTACAGTGAAAATCTGAATGTCACATACCAAACACCTCAGCTTACAGTGGAAATCTGAATGTCACATACCAAACACCTCAGCTTACAGTGGAAATCTGAATGTAACATACCAAACACTTCAGCTTACAGTGGAAATCTGAACAGTTTAATGAGTGCTGCCAAGTTATGGAAAGAGACCATAGATGCAAACATAAATTTTACAGAAAACATATAAAACATTTCGTATTGTGTCCTACTTTACTCTTTGATAATCTCCCATTTTGTGATGACCAATGAAAACTGATCGTAGTGTGAAATTATACGCCAAACAGAAATACGTGTATCTTCATTTCATTGTGTAAAATGATGCTGAAGAGTGAATTAGACTTGCATTGGTGCACAAGTTCTTTTTCCGTAACATAGCAGTACACACAAGTTGGAGAGAGATGAAGAATATTTGATATTTTAAGTTTTATGATGAATGGTCGAGGTCATGAAACCTCAGTCTGAATGGAAATATATAGGGAAAGGAAAGGAAAGGAAAATGTGCTGCCTTTACCATTTTGCAAGCATTCTGAGCAAGCAAGGCAAGAATTCTGGAATGAATGAAACTGTATGGGTCTCTTTCAGCACTTAGAAATATTGCTTAGAGACAGGTTTGAGTTCAGTGGATATTGGCAGTCCAACAACATAGCATTCTTATCATTTTTCACTCTGTAAACTTCTGAAGTTGTTAAAGTCCTGGAGGACAGCAACCCTTTAAGTCCTGATCTCCTGACCAAAAACTCAATCAAAACTCACAGAAAACACATACATTGTGGGCGCAGACATCTTGTTGACATTTCCTGGATGTAGTTTCTGACAGGCAAAGAAACTACCTTTCTACAATCCATCAAACAAAGTGCATCTCCACACCGTTTTACCAGTGGTATGGCAAAAGCTGCCTGGGTTCCCACTGGTGGGGTTCCCACTGGTATGCCGGTGCTACGGTCTCAAAGGATTAAGACGATTAAAACTGGCCTACTTGGGCACCCCACTCCCAAGCCCCCCTTCCCAATGGCTGATTGCAATGACAACTACTCTATCCTGGAGACAATCAGTGTCCTATATGTCAGACAACTATGTGAAACAACTATGGTAACTACTGTTTGATTTCATGCATGGAGACGAAAACAATGTTGGAAAAATTACTTCACAATATGCATGTAAAAATTAAGCAAAGTAAAGACTAGGTTTGTTCTCCATATAATATGCTCCCATCAGATGTTTCCACAAACTAACATGCCACACCAACACAAGTTGCTCCCTCTGTCTCTTTAACTCAGTGATACTGATTACCAACATTCTTACAGATGTATTCTCTTTCGAACTCAGTGTCTTGGAATAAAAGCCTTAAAGATGAGGAAAAGGACAAGTCATTTGTTGTGATAGCTGACCTGTCTGTGACAACTCATCAAAAATGTCTAGAAATGGATGAATTTCTACATTATACATGCATTTTCTTCCCTATGCACCAATTCTTAGCTGTTGACTTCCATACAGAGACAAGAGTAATTACTCACTTGGATTATTGCTGACAAAAGACTGTTTCAGTGTGACTACTTTATGACCAGGTATTATGAAATAGAAACGAAATTAGCGGGGATGGTGACTGTGTTTGGGAACACCAGCGTAACTTCAAACATTTTGAAAAATGATATGTTTTGGCCTTTACCACTTAAGCACACCTGTATCACATGCTCTGATGATCATCTTTCAGCCTTAAGCACAAAGCTTTAACACTGTTCTGTTTCAATCATTTGAAATTATGCGATTTGATTTTACTTGTACAGCAAAAGTTCAGATTTTTTATTTCTCCTAAAAACTTTAAAAAAAGACTCTCACACACAGCAGAGTCCTTGGCCACCGCAGCTGGAATGTAAAAACTTGTCTTTAAAATAACGATATCAAATGCACGGACAATATGTTTCTCCATGACACATTTTCAAATACATGTATTATCATAAAGCACATGCATATAAATATACTCTCCACTTTGTACAAAACAGCAAAACTACAACTGAAAAAAAAAAAGAAAGAAACAAGAAACAAGAAACAAGAAACCCACATGAATCCAGACAACGAATGTTCAAAAGTTTGCAGATTCATTAACAAATGTAGGCAAAGTCACAAAATACAAGATTTTATCAGAGGAAAATAAAAACCATCCCTGAAGATGAATAACAATAGCCCTTGATTGGCCTTGCAATATTACACACGGACACAGTGGGATATACAGCAATGACTCCCTGATAGCATGATCTTCTCTGAATTCAGCAGGGATGAAAATGAAATATGGAAATTTTAATGGTTCCCACCCCCAGCTCTGGAGAAATTTTCAAAATGATCAAACTTATAACTTTACATTCACCCATAAACTTTACATATTCTTGTTTTCACAATGGTGAAACATCAAAACAGGTGTACTGATAATTAAACCTCATATTATACATTGACTGAATTGTCGCCATCATGACAATGGGAGGTCACTCTGAAATTCACACCTGTGGCTATTGCTCATGTCTTCCGGACATGGCGTACAGCAGATCTGGTAATGTCTGTATAAAAAATATATATCTATTTATTTATATTATACATTCAGTGAATACAGCAAATTGTATCCTTCATTTTACTGTCCCTTTGGACTTTGTCGTACTCTTATGAGGGCTTTCTGAGAAACCGTTTATTCCTCTGTGCCAGGTAACAATGCACTTTGACCAACTGAGTACACACACCGGACCTGAGAGACCTGAGGAGCCACACAAAAGAGACCCCTCATCTACACAGGCCTGAACGTAAAGAGCTACAATTCTCTTCCATCATTTCTGACAAGGTTTCTCTGTACATAACAGTCATCATTTCTCTGGCTGAGCATTGTCTTTCTTTGCCAAACAAAAATCGGTCTTTCACATTAGCCCTAAAGAAAATTGCTCATGAGTGAAAAACACGACTAGTGATGAACAACTGATTCAGCTAACAATTCATTTTCTACATTTCTATACAAAGAAACAATTGTCTTGTCTTGACATAGGTTGTGGTGAAATATCTTTGGTTCTTAAGGACAAACAAACATTCTTTCATTGGGAACATAAAATACTTTACAGTATAGCATTCAAGTTGATCAGGAAGAAAATGACTGATCTTGACAATTGATGAAATAATGATACAACTCAAATCAGCACATCAAAATCACATGAAAGAGCTCACTGAATGAATGCACAAAATTCTGGATGATGACACAGGGCTATCCACGAGATAAGAGCAGACTGACAGTGACAGCATGATGGCAGGACACAGCACAGAACACAGCACAACATAGCACAGCAAGCCACACATTCACTTGACTGGGAATGCATTGGAGCCTGGTCTTGAGGCCACCCAGTTGGTGAAGATGTCTCTGAGAAAACACAAAGTCAAAATCAAAATGAATAATACAGCCAGAGAAAAGCTGTGGGGTCCAAGTAGGACTCAGTAGAAATTTCAGTTGCAGTACAGGGTGTTTAAAACAAAATGTACACAGTACACATTTTGAATATATATCAATACAACGTCAGTTAAGATACATTGAGGATTTATAATTCAAATTAACAAGGCCAATTGTATACTTATTTGAGTTTTTGCATGTGTTCAAACTGGGGCCTTTCTGAGCTAGACACTGACGACAAAGTAGTTCAATGGAGTTGCAGACAACATTGAAGAGTTCATTTTTGTGTATACATTTTTCTGACATACACTGTAAGGGGGAGGGAGGTATATGTTCCATTCTTTTCATTCTGTACAGTTCCTTATTTCTCTTCATCATTCTTCATTCAAAACTGTTGTTCGTAAGGAAAACAGAAAAACATTTCAGTGAAACGATACAAAACTATGTCAGAGAAAAACTGAGATACTTGAACAAATATACACACAAACACATATACACATGCACTTCAGGTTTACTCTTCATCTGCCCACACTTAAATTGCCTAACCAAAACTATGTTAAAACTATATTTAAATTAGTGAAATCAGTGCCAGCATATAAATGTTCTTCATCAAAGATTATTGTATTCATAAATTACGATGCTAAGGTGAGATGTTTTGACCATGGAAAACTGAGCACTGGAATATTAAATAAAATGTTAAAGAAAAGACATGCTGTGGATGAACTGCCGTTTGCCCCTTGAATTGACAAAATGGCAAAGGCATGCCAGAACCATGCCACTGCCCAAATAAGGACAATGAGACAAAAGACATCCCACACCCCTGTCCCCACCAACCCCAGAAACTCTTTGTCTATGCTGCTAAATTTGCTTTTCTGCCACAAAGAGCCCTTTTGAGGACTTCCACCATGACAAGGTAAGACATCACCTGAGAGAGCAAGCTGCCCTTTCCAGGGAGCCATATTAAGGGTGAAGAAAACAACAAGGAAGACAGAAGCCAGAAGAAGGAGAAAACAACAATGGAGAGAGGGGGGGGGGAGAAGATGAAAATGCTAACAGAAGACAGCCTCTAGTTAAATGAAGATCTCAAAGTGTCCACTGTCAACAGACCGTGGACCAAATGTGTGGTGATTGAAAAGACAGTGGACATACCTGCAGTGAGTGATGACACAATCATTACTGCAGTACTCTGAGTCCCAGGCTGGGTTTTCCCTGGCATGGTTAGCGCAGCCATTGCGCACACACATAGGGTAGTTCAGATCCATTTCCTGTAGGAACAACAGCAGGAACACATTAATACTTATTGCTCTTGCACATCACAGAAACTGGCACAGACAAATTGTCCAGAAATGTATGAGAATATTTGAGGAGTTGTAAATCAAACCATACCCAGACCTCTAATCTGGCCTCATTAGGGATGAAACAAACCTAGGTTGATCAAGATGTGGGCAGTGCCTACTGTGCTAGTATTGAACTGGTATTGAATATCACTTTCCACTTGAAAATGTTGAAAATCTTCTAAGTGGTACAAAAATACAGATGAAAATCACATGTGTCTAACTTAAAGTAACCACAATTAAAAACTCCATTTTTCTAAAAAAAAAAAAAATTTAAAAATTATGAAATTCACAGACTTTGTCTTCGTTTGATTTTCTGCAACTCCTCATTTATGTACCTAAATATTTGAAAGAAACACTACAGTAATACAGTGATTTAAGAGTATGTTTCCCCTCTAACCATACTCACAAGTTTCAGCTAAAGCTTTTGCTCTTTGACATCTAGATCTAGCTTATTGCATGGCACAAAAAAAAAAGAAAAAGTTTACCCTTTGAAATATGACAATATCAAGGCTGCTAAATGACCATGATTGTATGTATCAACAGTGAGCTAATGCTTTAGATTTACAAAAGCAGAAGTTCAGACACTTTTCAAAGCTAACAAAACAATGCATAAAGACAAGCAGAACATCTAGGCTCCTCCACATAATCCATTGCGCTGTTGTTAGCTTTATCTATTTACAATATTAAACTTGTTGTGGTTTTGTCGAGGTTTGAAATTCTGAAAAACCAAATGGATGAAATTATGTTTTGCTGTTCATCTCATTTTTTGCTTATTTCTGTCTGCACAAGTTTCTGGAACAACACAACTTTTGTGTAAATGTCTAAAAAATGTTCAGAGTGCCATTTTAGAGAAAACAAAATCAAACTGTCAAAAGACAAAAGCACTTCATTAGCTGTCACACATGTACATATGGATATTTGTCTTCACTTTGGCACACAGAGTGTTAATTAACAAAGCTGGCTATTAGCATTACATTCCATTAACTCTTGATATCTGTACATTCTTATTTCCATATCATTAGTGGGCCATTCAAATATGCATTTACTTTCTCCCATGTCGTGATTGATGCATAAAACAAAACTTTAGGGGAAAAAAATATTTTTCTTTTCATTGAATCTTTTTGCAGAGACTGGATGTGCTGCATTCTGGTTGAGCAGTAAGCTAAACATTGATCAATGTGGAAGATGAACAAGTCTTTTTCTCATACATCTGAAGTCATCAAACACCAGCACACAAAATGGATAATGTCATCTTTTACAGGTATCAGAGAAAACAATGGACTACCACAGCAATGAAATATTTATATGTTGTGTACTTTACCCCTTCGACCCCATAGTGACGTACCTGGTGCGACACAAAATTGTGCAATTTTTGCCGGTGTGTCGTACCAAGTACATCACGGAAGTTGCGATACTCTAGGTTCCCCAATACCATGTAGACATATCAGGTACGGCATACTAAAACTGCTCTACAAATGCTTTGTATTCAAAGCTATGGGCGAGTACAGGTGAAATTCTGAATCAGCATTGAATTTTACGCATACTCGATTCCAGTTTTAGGAAATTTCTTTACTGCTAGCGCTTCATCAGAGCAAATAATCTTCTATCAGTAGCGTTCTTCTCGTCACTGTCGGTTTGATCGTAACTTTGTGAAATTGTATATTGCTTGAGATGAAAAAACATGGCATATAAAATTTAGAAACTACATTCAATTTCCTTTCAGAAAATGTATACTTTTGTGGGGATAACTGTACAAATAAACTGATCACCGTCAATTTTAAAACATAATCTTAAAAACTACTTGCGCACTGTCATAAGGGCTAACCAAAATAGCTAACAAAACTTGTCGTACACAGGAATGTAAAATGCGTCGTAACGAAGGGGTTAAAGAGAAAAGACAGAGGGCTAAAAGGACTTACCATTCCATGATCTGAGAATCCAAAGACGTTGTTGTGATCCACCATGGTGGGCTGGTAGGCTGTGTGCCCTGCCTGGCCCACATGAGGTGGGCTGTTGTAGGCGGGGGCTGGTGGTGAGGACTGCTGCTGTTGCTGAGGTGGGGAATGTTGCTGTTGTTGAGAAGGTGGTGATGGTGATGCCTGCTGACCCATGCTCATCTGTTGCTGTTGTTGCTGCTGCAACTGCATCTGCTGTTGATGGTGTATCTGCTGCTGCATCTGCTGCATGTGATGCTGTTGCTGTTGTTGTTGTTGTTGCTGCTGCTGCTGCTGCATCATCTGGGATGACATCTGCATCATATGTGGTGGTGACTGTTGCTGTAGTTGTGGTCGTTGTCCCATCATTTGTCCAGCCATTGTGACCGGTGCATGTGAGGTGGTCATCACTGTACCTGTAGGAAGACATGAAAGAAAACAACTATTAGTCCACAACTGGTATCCCCATGGACTTTCAACTGGTCAATCCTCAGTTGGATATCCTTCAAGGTGTCGTCGTCTGACCCAAGAATATCCAAATTTCACTGGAGTGATAACTAATAGAATCAATGACAAAAAAGTCAGAAAAAAGGATAATGACAAGAAAAAATAGTAAAACTGCAACAATTTCTCAATCAAAACAAAACAGTGTCATGAAGCCTGATGATAACTTGCCAGTAGCTGAGGACCTTCAAATCTGGATGTCACAGACATTTGCTAAAGTGCTCTGTGGCTCGGGTTGGCACAGTAATAAGCCAGAAAGCTGTCAAACTTCAAATCATGCAATCATAGGCTAAGCACTGCCAAATTTTGCATGACACAGATATAAACCAAGGAACTGTGCAGATTTAGATATTTCAGTCTAATTATATTCCACTCTTGCACATAAAGCCAAAAATTAAAGAACCGCCACAAACTGGATGACGCAGTCATACACTAAAGAAATCTTGTTTGTACAACAGGGCTGTGAGCTAACATCATGTTGTGTTTTGGACAATGCTCTGCATGAAGAGCTGCGGTTGTGATTAAAGAATCCCCAAAAGAAGATAGATTTTACCTGGTGGAGGTCCAACTCCCATTGGTGGAAAATTGGTGGTGACTGGCATAGCAGCCACATTTGTGTTGCCCATTGGTGGTCCACTGGTTGTCACTCCTGGTGGTGATGGAGATTTCTCTGCTTCCTCAGCCGCAGACTGCCAGACAGATCATTCATACATATAATATGTTAGACCAAGACAGATAATCTAACAGTTAATGGCTCTAATCAGGGTTAATGCCAGGTAATCTGATGGTCCCTGTCAGTAACAAATAATTGTTCTTCATAATCTGCCAATCATTATCTTTGATTACAATGCTGTTATCTATATAAAACTTTGGTTGCTCAAATAACTGCACTAACCTACAAATATATTCGCCTTAATGAAAAAAAACATTAAATTATGAAATAAAACACTCTTACTCCCTAACTCCACTCATTCCTTTCTTGCGATGGTAAATTTTACAAAGACAAAATAAAAGTGAAAGATATAGGGAAAGGAAACAGGTTAATGATCGATATCATTAGATCAACAATCAAAGGGTAAAATATTCCTATATTTCTGCCCCAGACTTTCATAATTAGAGGAAATCTGTGTCTGAAGAAGCCCTCATCAGAGCCTGTAATCAGGGCCACCCTTTGGAGCTGCAGGGCCCAATAATTATAATCTTTGCTGTTCTCTATAGAACCTGCAATATGGTGTTGCGTGTATGTTACAAAATATTTAATATGTAACAAGAATAGATCACCTTGGTGCTATGTCCAATTGGGAGCAAATTGTCACTGTTCCCTAAGACTGTGGTAACTCAGAAATTTGAAAAACTGATTCTCATACGCATTCAATTACATCCAAAGATGCATTAAAGGATCTTGGTTATAGACTCCTAAGTAAAAAAAAATGACCGAAAAGCAAACTCTCAAAAATTCCTCGCAACTAGACCAGTTGTGCTTATGGAAAAAAGTGTTTTGTTTCTCCTGAAAAGTAACCAAAACAGGTTACTACAGTTTTAGGCAATAGTGATGAAATGGTCCAGTTAGTTTAGAGCTTGTCCTGCTTGCAGCAAGTCAAACAGTTTTTGTGTCACCTCAAATTATGCCTTCACTTAACTTTGTTACCGTATTTCTACTGGTGGTTACAGTAACAAATTCTGTGAGGCATATCAGTTGACTAGATTTCAAACTAGATTAAACCTAAAGTGATCTACATCTGATGGCAAAAAAAGGGGTCTGCCTCTCCTCTAAAACTTCAGGATTGGGAAGATAATTACATCTCTATGCACAAGTTTGACCCACCTGTGATACCTGACTTGCCCTGTAGGCTGCCAGCTGTTTCAGGTACTGTTTCTTGGCCATCTCAGTCTTTTTCTTGTACACCTGACATCATCAAAATGCCAACAAAGACAAAGGGTTAGGTTATCTCTTACAGGTAGCAGAGAACACAATGGGCTACCAAAGCAATGAAATAGGTCATCATAGTCGTAATAAACTGACATTACTCTGGACTGGACATCAGTTATGAGGTATCCTATTTTAAGAGACTATCTCATTCCACCCCCCCCCCCCTTCTCAAAGAAAGTTCCACATAAAAAGTACAGCTTTGCTACAGTTCTCTGTCACCACAACATTTGAAAAAGACAGCCTGAAACATGAATAGACACTACAGGCCAATACAAAGTGACTGGGGTCAGATACGCTGGCACTAGTAAACTAATTTTACAGTTTTTGAAACTATTTACTTAGGCTGATGCATTGCACTGAGAAGAGGAGGAATCAGCACCACAATGAAACACTGAAGTTTTTAAAAAATTCTTTAGAACTAGATGAGTCAGTAGTGGATTGTTTCTCCATAATAATCAGAAATGTTGATAAAAAGTATTACATATAATTAATATACATATGAATATAAAATTTAATAAAAACATGAAATAAGCCGTGAAATCAAACTTTTTTTTATCTCATTCCTTTTGGTTTGAAGTGGTGCCATTTTCCTTTTGCCGTTCTTGGAACAGGGGCGATTATTAGTACAGGAATACACAAAAAATAAACATGAGGAAAGAAAGTGATAAATTAGCCCAGCTGTAAACAATGCAAAAAAGAGCTTTCTGCTGTTGTAGACAAAGAAACGGTGTTGTATACTATTATGATATTTATCAACATTGCTACTTACGTCTTTATGTTCTGGATCCAGCTGGTCCCACATTGAGGCCACGATCTTGGACACTTCTCCGAAACTGGCACTGGGGTTATGCCCCTTGATGGTGGCTTGTGTGTCACGGAAAAACAGAGCATAGGCTGAGACTGGCCTGAAAATTGACAGCAAAAATTGGGCTCTTATTAAATGGCAACGTGAGTGATGACCTGCCGATCTATACCAACTGCCCCCTTGTGTGTCCTTTATCATCCAAGTCATCATTTCCACAGAAGACAAATTTTATAAATCAAATAAATACCCAAGAGCACGTAATGAAATTTAAGGAATTAAAAAATATCTCCATCCTGGGAACTTCTGATATTTTTCCTAGGGGGTAATACCACATGTGATGAAATTAATAATCAACATATTTTCTAAAGTCTATCTTTGCCTCAGATTCCTGAAATCAATGATACCAATGATGAAAGGTCAGTCCAACAAGGAGAAGTAGAGAAAATATTCACTCACTTTTGCGGTTCATTGGGATCCTTCTTCTTCTTCCGCTTGGACGGCTTGGCTTTCTTGGGAGCTCCGCTAGATGTGGGACTGTTCTCTCGGGAGTTGCTCTCTGTAGTGATGGAGGAGGCAGTTGGTGACGCTGCCGCTGTAGTCGCTGCAGTTGTATTGGGTGGCGTGCTGCCCGGAGGTCCAACGGCCGCTCTTTTAGCCAGCTGGTACCATGGTGAGTGGAAGAAGATAGAAACAAAAATGCCAGAATGTTAGATTGATGAAGGTCATGATTGTATCTGATCTGGTCATATAATCAAGCGAGCTGATGACACGTATGAATGAACTAGAGCCTTGAACATAGTGTAGCTTGACACACTAACTCGCGTACAATTGCTGCAAAGTACCGATCTTTTATTTCCACTTACATGCTACAATTTTCAAAACACTCTAAAGTGCTTTTTCCCCATCCACCAAATTCTCACATTAAGTCTTTACATGCAGGCTCCATGGACTCTTGGAGGCGAGAGCTGCTGGTTTGCCTGAGCATAATTCCATGCTCAGAGCTGATACGGGGGGGGGGGGGTGAGGGGGGGGGGGTGGGACAGGAATTGGGGAAGCCCCACATCAGTATGCTTGTAACTGTCCTCCCACCTAACTCAAACGCATGTCCCCGTACCGGCCATTCAATCCTACCCCTGATTGTGTGTGGGGGGGGGGGTGGGGGGGAGGAGAGCTACTGCAATGTCAGCAATATTGTGGTCCGCTAGAGCCTGGACAAAAAGAAAATATATCAACTCGATAAAAGGCTTAATTTCTGCAGCTAATGCTTGTGCATCAGTCTAATTATTGACACAAGACGGCCCACACGGACAACAGACAGAGAGATAATGCACAATGTCAAATTAACTCTTGTGAAACTATTAACTTTCACTTCACTGAAGATCGTAAGGTAAACAGACTAATGTGTTCAATGCATGACCAGTCCCGCCCATCTGCTGTGGCAATCACTGACGACAAAAACCTCATGCAGCAACAGCCAGCAGTTCCCAACACGTTCTCGCCGCGACCCCAAATCTGCTGGCTGCGTAAAAGAGTAGTCGTCTGAATAAATATTATAAAAACCAAAGAAAAACTGTGGGTCGCAGCAAAGGGTTGTTCTAGTCAGATTCCATATTATTTCATATTCCATTTTTTTTTTTCCTTTTTTCCCTTGACTGGCGGCTGTTGCCGAAATATCCACATTTTCTGTCTTCCCTTTTAGTTTGTGTTTCATTGTATCGTTTGGGCATTATTTCTTACGCGAGGCTTCGCTACATACAACGTTTTCGTTTAGCCAACTTTTGACTTAGTCGTTTGAGTATGTGGAACATGCTTCGTTTTGGAGCATTTTATGTCAGATGTTTCACATTCTTGATCTCGCTTAAGTTCTTCACTCCGTCGTCCATCTCATACTCTGGCGTATCGATGATTTTCGTGGTTTTGAGTTCTCACTATCGTATCATTGTTTGTGGTCAGATCTATATTCTCACAAAGTTATGTACTGATGCCTTTAATTGTTTTGACGTTTTGCCACATCCAAGAATAACACAAGTGATCAAAACGTTGAAACGCTCTCCAGTTGTAAGAGAAAATTGCTAACCCGCCAATGCGTGAGATTGACAACAATTTTGGGGATCGTTTGAACTGGCGCCATTGGGGATACTTATTTGGTTATGCCCACAGACTAATAAAATATACAGACTGGATGATCCCACTGTGTGACGTCACAAAACAGCGAAAGGTCATGAACCATCCGCCACATTAGGTTTACGCTAACGACCGACGCTTCAGCATAGCTACAATGTTGAATGACACCATTTTGACGCGCCTATTGAACGCGGAAGTTTGGTTCCGCACCAAGAAATTAATACATGTATAACCAATCTTGACAAATAAAAAGAAATTTCTACTGCAGATAGAACTAGAATCGGAAATTCCCGAGCGGCGGCCATGTTGGTTATGCGGCCCCGCTCGGGAAATTCCGTAAAAAACGACACAGCCCGAAGCTCGTGTTTCCAGTCTGTATATTTTATTAGTCTGTGGTTATGCCAGAGAGTATAGATATATAGAGAGATCTCACTTCCGCCAAATCGCGAAACTAGGTCGCTGCGGTAAACAAGAAATTGAAGAATTGAAAGAGACCTTCATCGCCAAAGATTGTGTGCATATCTATTTACTGTGGTTTGTTCATATTTTGGGGCTGACTGAAACTATTTAGAGCCGTTTGTAAAATCTTACGTCCCGTGGAAATGCACAAACGGGTATTGTTGACCACAGCGACCTACTTTCCGCCCCATGCTAACAGTGGTTTCGCGAAGCCTCCCGTGTCTCACAGTGGAAATCGACCAATAGGGAAACCTCTCTTTACATACATACTCTCTGGTTATGCTTTGCTTATAATTTGGAGGTTTGTTCCATATGTAGTGAGCATTAGAATGGCCACCAATGTACTTTGGAAGACGAGATACACATGATATACAGTGTGATCAGCTGAAATGCGTGCGCCAGACCTCCATCATTTAGAATTTAGACTTTGAACTCTTCTGGAATTTTCTACCTCACCTGATAACTCATCTTCTTCCATATCGGTACTAATCGCTCTGGTTCATGTGTATTTATCACTGATAGTTATTCAGGGAGAGGCGAGGACTGACAGATAGATTTATACCATGGATGACTTAAGACAAAAGACAGGTTCTGTCTGATTACCCGACGAGCTGATTCCATTCTGCGACAGACGCATGACCTGGCTAAAAGTTACCAACATTAAATGCCTCTTTCTTTGTCTGTAATGTACTTTCTTTTTTTTTTCAATCGTCCGCGCAGAAACAACAATGATAAGCCCAGCTTCACAAAACCGCGTGATATTAAATTTGTAATGCACTATCTTTTGAGTACTTTCAGTTGCTGGCATATTTTTAATAGGACTTTGTCTTTTCTTTCACACTGATTTCCATGAGGACATAAAATAGGCCGATTAGTGTTAGGAAAAACACGCACGCACGTATAGAGCATATTTTGGAAAGACGAGGCGACATATAATTGAGAAGATAAAAATCGAAACACATTAAGTAGTCATCTGACTTAATTAATGATTCATGACATTTCACAAAGTCACAGTCATCCAATCCGGGCACTAATTTCTCCTCAAAACGTTGAAGGTCCAAGGTGCCCGGTGCCAAAATTAAACAACAACAACCCAAAAAAAAAAGAAAACACATGTGAATATCACAGGTAAAATGGCAAAAGAAAAAAAAAAGGTTATGTGTTTTTGTGTGTTTGTACTTTACAAACAGTAAAAAACATTACCGCAAATAACAAATGAAATAGAGATGGAATGGAAATCTACTGGTTTTCTGTTTTTAGCTGCTGATTTTTTTTTCTTCTGTTTTTTAAAAAATTTTAAGGACTTTTTAAGGACTTTGGCATCATTTTCTGAGTACTTATTTTTTCTTTTTTTTAAATTAAGGTCTTTAAGGACTTTTAAGGACCTGTGTGAACCCTGTGTACTAGGGGTGCTAAAAGCTTTGACAGTTCGTAAACAACTCCAAGAGAACAAGACACGGGACATTAAAGATGAACTGCCGACCGCACTTTCTGTTATAATTAGTTTTGATATTTCTTTTGTTATGACGCAATAACTAAAAGCCGCGAACTGAAAAAAAAAAAAAAATACATGCTTCTCCAGTTCTGTTAATGTCTTTCCCCATATTAAAAGCCCGCCTGGCCATCTGTTAATTTGTCCAGCCTATTCATTCCCCCAGAACGATCGTTAAGAAACTGCCAAAAAACACCACCAACCCGCGCCATCACCACAACCACACCCACTATCATCCACTATAAGCAGTAGTTGGTTTCCCGTGTCCAAATACCGCCCCTCCCCCCCCCCCCCAAGTGAGGGATGAAACAGTGGGTAGTGCCTTGTGCATCAGTGAGATGCATAATTTGTGGGCCACCAGTCTGGCATCTACACCAGCCTTGATATCTGTTTTACCCCTTAGGAACAGCAACAACAACAGCCTCACGCCATCACCACTATCATAACCGACCACAATCACCATTACTCACTCTGAGCAACATATTTACTTTCCTTTTGGCCCTTCCTTCCACCTCCACCCCCCCCCCCCCCACACACACACCTAAAAAAAAAAAGGCGCCTGTGTTTTTCCTGTCCTCTGCCATCATAAAGATGATAAAGGTAACACGGTGTCATCAAGCCATCATTAGATTAGATTTCAGTGCCAGCTTTTGTTGAGCTGTCCACACTCCGAAATTGATCAGGCCTCTCCTCTTTCACTTCAGGCTTGTTCCATGGACGGAAATATGACCTGGCCGGGGAGGGGGGGGGGGTCTGCTTTTGTTTTGCTTTCCTTCAAAGGATTTTTCCCCATGAAGCGATAATATCGCACTGGACGAGGAAGGCCCGAGGGGGGGGGGCGAAAAAAGTTTAAAATTGATTGTGGGGAGGGGGGGGTGAGAAAGAGAGAGAAGGAGGGGGAGAGAGAGCACGAGAGAACGAAAGAGAGAAAGAAAGAGCGAGAGAAAGAGAAAGAGAGAGGTAGAGAGAGAAAGAACGAAAGAGAGGGAGAGAAAGAGAGAAAGAAAGAGAGCGAGAGAAAGAGAGAGAGAGAACGAACGAAAGGGAGAGAGAGAAAGAACGAAAGAGAGGGAGAGAGAGAAAGAACGAAAAAGAGAGAGAGAGAAAGAACGAAAGAGAGGGAGAGAACGAAAGAGAGAGAGAGAGAAAGAACGAAAAAGAGAGAGAGCTAGAGAGAGAAAGAACGAAAGAGAGGGAGAGAAAGAAAGGACAAAAGAGAGAGAGAGATAGAGAGAGAGGGAGAGAGAGAAAGAACGAAAGAGAGAGTGAGAGAACGAAAGAGAGAGAGGGGGGAAGAGAGAGAGAGAGAATGGGTACAAAAAACAGCAAACGGACACTGGGTCGACAGGATAAAGTGGAAAAGAAAGGAATTGGAAGTCAGCGTAAATCGATAGGTGAGAACGTTACAGTGTATGAAATCTTACACAATGACCTTGTGTGAGTGAAAGTAGGAAGGAATAACAGTCCGTGAATGACAGAAGGGATGAGTAAAAGAAATGACCACAATTGCCACATACATTCAAACCAATCAAGAAAAGGCGGATGGGAAAATCTTCCCCAGAAATAAAATATTCAATAACTCCTTCCTTTTCACATCCTGTCCCTTCTTAATTTTAATCTTGTTTCTTCACGACTATTCTGCTCTCATACAGATGGTGACTAATGGTGTAATCCCAGGATGCCATGTTGAGTCATAGCGCCAAGATGCAACACACAGTGTATGGAGGAGCAGGCGACCTACTTGTAATCTGGTTGGCCAAGGATATAATTATAAAGACTGTCCGCTGAGCCTGGCAAAACAGCCTGTGCAATAATAATAATAATAAGTACATTTATATAGCGCTTTATGTCTAGACCTCAAAGCGCTTTACAAACGCATTCACTCCCACATTCTAATTGTACATAATATGCACACAATCTCACTCAAGCACTCTCAATCTGCCCTCCGAACTTCAGTTCTGACCATACCAAATATATCCAGGGGTATTAATTGTTGTATGTGACATTTTACTTTTTTTGAATTTTTTTTTTTTCATGAAAGTGCTTCTCTCACTCCTGATTTCATTATGTATAAGTGCCATTCCAATCGGTTAAAAACTTCTCGAGATATAATTATGTTTGTGACGCAATGTTTTATGTGTTTCAGCCCTTTTGCGGAGAAAACGTCAATCCTCATTTTCTCGAAAAGGCAAAAATGAGACAATTCCAGGAATTTAAGCTAAACTATTCAAATCCCTTCATGTCTCTCAGCGATTGTTTAAGGTGGGAAAGGGGGGAGAGAAAGAGAGACTTGCTAAGGGACTTGAATGCCAAATGTGGCTTGTCGAGCCAAACATCTCAGTAGCTTTAAGATTTTTTTAACGGTGATCCAATTAAAACGATGCCAGCAAAACTGAAATGTTGAGTTTAATTTTCATATTTTCTCACTTTGTACATTAAAGTTCTGTACATACAGTACCTGCTTGCTGTTTAGGTAAAAAAAAAACAAAAAAAACTTGCTGTCCAGCCTTTAGGAAAGCATACTTAATCTTCGCCCGAGTCTCTGATTCCACCGGATTTTCCAACTTTGTCCACAACAACTTAACATCACGGCATAGTCAAAACATAAAAAGCTTCCCATTTTCCACACTTGTCCCAATTTCTCCTTTCATGCAGGACTGGTGTTTACATTCTGTCTGGGAAAAGATCCGTGTACTGATGTTGGACAGTCCGCTTTGCCCTATCATTATTTCGAATTACCAGTGCAGAACGAAAGTTATTTTTCTTTTCATAAAAGAAAATGTTTCTTCAAGAAAACATACGACATGACAGGCACAAAGTTTTTCAGTTTTGACCATCTGCACTCAAGTGATCGTGTAAAGAAATTCATATCGAACTTAAATGAAAGTCACCATCCCCTGTTTTTATCCAAGTTTTATATCATATCCAGGAGCAACAGAATAATACACATGAAAACAAACAGAGAATGGTACTGAGAACTGCTTTTGCCCTCCGCAAATTCACCTGAACTGGACACTACAGCTAGATGTGTGCCATAGTTCACTACAGTTATTTACCATGTCACTTAATGTATGCCTGTTCTTGAGTTTATTGGGTTGTAATTATGTTTCTGTAATGATGCATAAGATATGTGTACCATGTAACCATGTGCTATTGAACACTTTGTGAATGAGAATTTCCATCGTGGGATAATTTTTACACGCCGCCCGGACCTCAGTGTATATTGCACGCACGTGAAATTCTAAAAATCTGTCCAACTTTTTAAATTTTTTTTTTTTTTTTTAAATCATGCCCTTGTCAACAGTTGAAAACGTAAATAGGCCTACTTGCTGACCATCAGGTCAACATATCGGTCAAAGTGAATTGGAGTCTCAAACTTCCCTCGCCCCCCTCTCCCAATTTTTTCTTTTTTAAAATCCTGAATCCTGTCATGGGATCTCGTTCTCTCATCTTCCTTGGGAGTTATTGTCATTCCTTCGGGCCACAGTTGCGTGAGGATTTAACGTAAGATTTAACACACCCATAGCACGACTCAGCTTACCAAAAGACGGAAGTAACATTCTATAACGCGCTGAAATAATATTCTGGATTTCTATCTACTTGTTTAGTAGAAAAACAAGTGTACAGTCGCCAGATGAAAGACACGGATTTTCAGGAGGTCGACGGATGGACGGCTGGAAAGGAGGATGGAGAGATGTGGGCAGGCAGGCAGACAGACAGACAGACAGACATATAGATAGGGGTTTTACTCTGCCCCAACACTGCAGCAAGCGCAAAAGCAAACTACTGCTATGAATTATAAATCATTAAACTAGGTCACAGTGAAAAGTTAATGGCTTTTTCATCAAAATTGTATTAATTATTGTCTTTTTTTTTTTTTTTTTTCGTTTAGTTCGGTTCCATGTGCGGGCCTTTGATGTACTTCTGCTCTCCCGAGGCCACCCCTGCACAAAGGCTACAAGTTCATGAGAGGGCTACTATTTTCTTTCTCTCTCTCCCTCTCTCTTTCTCTCTTATAAAAGCACCTCCCTCCTCTCTTGACTTTCTCACTCTTCCTATTCACAGTTATCACTGTTGATTTAATCTTTTCATCATCTAAAGCAATAACAAAATAATAATTATCGCTTAATGATTCCACACGGAGATTTCACTGACATTGTGAGTGTGTGGGGCACGAGACGAGATTGAAGCATAGAAAGGGGTGGGATGGGGTGAGAATGTTGTTCTAACAAAGTGCACTTTAAAAACCTAATTATGACTAACTGCAAAAAAAAAAATGGGGAGGATTTAACAGAGTACGAGGGAAAGAGGGAGAGTGTATGGGACAGTCTAAGCAAAGGAGCGGAAGAAGGGGTGGTAGGTACATGCCTGCATGGAGAACATGCCTGCATGGAGAACATGCCTGCATGGAGAACATGCCTGCATGGAGAACATGCCTGCATGGAGAACATGCCTGCATGGAGAACATGCCTGCATGGAGAACATGCCTGCATGGAGAACATGCCTGCATGGAGATGTAGTGTATGGTTCAGTAAAATGGGATATAGAGAAAAATGAGGGAGGAGATACCTGATTGGTGGACAGACTATTCTATTGGGTTGGGAAGAGGGAAGTGGTGGGGGGTGGGGGAGGGGAGATATCTATCTATCTATCTACCTATATATCTATGTGTCTGTCTGTCTATCTATCTATCTATCTATATATCTATCCATCCATCTATCTGCCTATATATCTATCTATCTGTCTATGCGTCTGTCTATCTATCTATCTATCTATCTATCTATCTATCTATCTATCTATCTATCTATCTATCTATCCGTCCGCCCGTCTTGCTGTGTGTTTGTTTGTTTGTTAAGAATGTATCTGTCTGTGTGTTAAGAGAGAAGATGTCAAAAACTGTATGTGCAGTGGTAGAGAAATCTGTTCACACCAGTATCAGCCTGAGAAAGAGTTTGTGAATGAGTGAATGACGGAGCGAGACACCGCCCTGTCTTCCATTCTCCTGCCTGTTCACTGGACGATCTCCCCAGATCTCCCCAAGAAAATTGCCCCCCCCCCCCATTTTGAAAGACATTAATTTGTCCATCAATTCTGTCATCATCAATTTCCTTCATTCTCCCATTGTCGACGTTGTCACTTTGTGACCATCAATTTCATACACAAACAGACAGGAAATGAGACAATGTAGTGATTCCAGGCTCCATTAACGTGAGCAGATTTTGTGTGTGTGTGTGTGTGGGGGGGGGGGGGTGGGTGTGTGTGTGTGTGTGTGTGTGTGTGTGTGTGCGTACGTGTGTGCGTGCGTACGTGTGTGGCTGCTTCTGTCAGTGTCCATGTGTACGTCTGAGTGTTCCATAGACAGGGGTATGGCATTATACACTATTTGAGACTTCATTTTTTCTTTTTTTTTTTTTACATGATATGCACCTCTCTCGCTCTCTCTCTCTCTTGCAAACAAAATAGTTTAAACTTAGAAATACCATTGGGAACGTGAAGAAGAGTGTGATTTCTCTCTCTCTCTCCCTCTCTCTCTCTCTCTCTCTCTCTCTCTCTCAACTCTCTCTTTTCGTTACAAACAAAATAGCTTAAACTTAGATACCATTGGAAACGTGAAGAAGAGTGTGATTTTCCCAAAATTTCGACTATCGATGAAGTGCTTATAATGATTTGTTTTCCATTGTGCGAAATGTAGGGTTAATATATTGGAACAGCTTAAGAAAATGAAAGATAATTAGAATTTTCCAATGCCAACTCATTTACTCTTACGTGTATGCTTTGGTTCAATATTTGTTTACATCAGATCTGAGGCAAGGGAAAGACGGTACTAACTAGAATTTGTTGTACTCCCCCGTGTGCAAGAGTGTGGTGCAAGGGAGGAGGGGAGGACGAGAAAGCGTGTGTGTGTGGGGGGGGGGGGGGGAGGGGGGAGAAGAGTTTTGAAACAGGCAGCTTAGCGTATATGTTTGGGTGGGTGGGGGATCTTTAAAAAAAAATACATTCTTTAAACAAATTATAACATTATTACCAACTAGCAATGCCATTTAATAAAGGCAAAGAAGTGCGCGCCGCTACTATTATTTATAGTTTGTGCTTTTTTTCCCGACTATTTCAGTATAAGTTCCTACCTGAGCCAATGGGAGATCGTCACTATCTTCACTGCTGGATGTCCCAGGCGGACTGTTGGAGGCTGGGGGAAAGTAGGCCATTGGCTGCTGGCCACTCATAGTCATCTGTTGACCCTGTCCGCTCATGGCTACATGACCTTGTTGTTGTTGTTGCTGTTGCTGCTGTTGACCGCCCATCATGTGACCCGAAGAGGCTGTGTACAGCGAGTCGGAGCCACCAAACATTTGCCCTGAGCTCAGCAGCGTGTGGTTGAAGTCTACGTTCGGGCTGACGCTGTTAGAGAAACTGATGTCTGGCACTTCGAAGTTCTGAGGTGGAAAGATCGGCGCCAGACTGTCCAGGGACACACCAGTACCGTCCAGATCTGGCATTCGCTGAGGCTGACCGGACATGCCTCCCATCGGCATCTGACCCATATTCATGACGTCCATTCCCCCAATGTTCTGGGGTCCCATGGAGTAACCCTGACCTTGCTGGGACATGCTGTGCGGGGGCATGGCGCTCCCTGAGCCCCCAACGTTGTTGTGTTGTTCAGCCATCGCGGTCTGAGAGTGTCTATGTGTTGTTTTCTCACAATACCGTAAGGTTTAAACTATGATCTGAAATAGAATGAAAATAAAAGATACTGTTATCACTCTTTCCAAGAGAGTAACAAAACACAAGCCTGATATCCACTTTCCAAGATTTCCTTTGCTCTCTCTCTCTCTCTCTGTTACACACACACACACGCGGTAACTTTTGCGAATGTGTGGGCCGGTGGGGCAACAAAGTGAAGAAAATAATGTTTCCTTTCTCAAAAAATCCGAACAGGATTCGATATTACCAAAAGTTGGATGAGATATTAGAGTTGGACAACTGCTGTCTATTCAAGCCTAGACCTGCAAGCCCGACATTCGGCCCACCGTGGAGAATGAGTTAATTTACGTTCATTTATCGTCATTCTCAGGTGGCGGGGGGGGGGGGGGGGCTGCATTTTCTTCTCATTCTTTCCATGCTCACTGGTCTCCACTGCCTTCAAATTTACAATTCCAACCCCACCCTTCGCCCCGCCTCCTACTATCAGATATCCATACAGAACCAAAAGAGCTTTTATAGTAACCTTTGTACAGAGCACATATCTATCCTAAGACTGAGAGACATTTCCCACGCATACGCAAATATTCCACTCATCCGTTAAAAGGCCTACAAAGGTCCAAGTATTGTATGATAAAGAAATAAACGACTTCCAAATGGCCTTTTAAAATCCATCTTTGATGCAGGGGAGTCTGAAGACAGGAGATTATATCCAAATATATCAATGCAAGTTAAGCATTTCAAAACTAATTATTAAAGGCTAGAAACGCCATAAAATGTTCACCCCGCTTAATGCCGCCCTCTCTGAATAGCCTATGGAGGCCACACATCAAAGAGAGGACAGCAGGTCACTGCTAGGATTCCTGTTTATGTCCATCTGAGGTAATCATCCGAGAAGAGACATAAAAAGCTGCAACGGGGAAACCCGCGGGAAGGTGATCAGACGATAAGACAGCCACAGTCCCACATGTCTACCAAAGCCTGGCTGTACCGAACTGACGAATTTGACACCTTGAAGTCGAATTCTCCACCTATGGTTGGAAATGGCGGGACTTAAGCGCGTGTAAATCATAGTGGAAAGGTGGGGGGGGGGGGGGGGGAGGGGGTGGTGAGTGTGGCCAGGTCGAGGAAGAGTCCACTTTCATGGAAAATGGAAGTGAATGCAGAAAGAAAAACCCGCAAGAAGAATAAAATTGACCTGAGTGACAGGAAGGTAGAGAAAACGAGATAAAATGACAGCTGTGAGACAGGTGAAACGCTAAGGGAGGGAGGAGCGAGGGGAAGGAGAGAGATACAGACAGACAGACAGACAGGCAGACAGACAGACAGGTAGACAGACAGACAGGCAGACAGACAGACAGACCGACAGGCAGACAGACCGACAGGCAGACACAGGCGGGCAGGCAGACAAACAGGCAGGCAGACAGACAGACAGGCGACCGACAGGCAGGCAGGCAGACAGACAGACAGGTAGACAGACGGTATGAATGGGCCACAGGACTGGCTGAAGGTGTGTATCCGCTAAGATCAGCCCGCAACTGATCCAAACCACTTGTCTCCCAGTGTTGAGGTCTCTACGCCTTTATTTTTTGCAGAAACTCTGCCCCAGGCATTTGGACCTCAAACCTGTCTCCCATTATCTGAGTTTCCGTTTTAATTCCACGAAAATATCCTAGACTTTCAGTTTTCTTTCATTACATGGCCATCAGGTATCCGTTCTCAAGGAAACCGACGACAACAAGCAGGAAGTTGTACCCGGATGACGACGGTAAAGGAGGTGGACAATGACCAGCGGGGACAATCTCTTCCCCCCTTTTTCATTTTTGCAATTAACACTGGACGCTATGGGGGGAAAAATCCCAATCAACTTGCCAACTTCAGAAAATTTCAGTGGGATTAAAACCAGTGCACAAATGAGACAATACCACTATTCAAACAATATTAAAATAGTTATATAGTAATAATGGTATCCCGATCGGCTGGAAAAATGTTCCTACACACAAAGGCAGCCATGAGAAGAATGACATGGGTAATGCGTCTGCCATCAGCCTCTGCTTACAACTTCAAAACTATGAAAGATGTCGACACGACACTTTGTGAGAATATAGATCTCACCGTGGGCAATGATAAAGTAGCCATAACTCATTAACCACCCAAATCACTGATACGCTAGTATGTGGAATGGACGACCAAAGGTAACCAGTAACAATCATTTTCTTTTTGCGTTGTGTTTCATACATTCAAGATTTCAGCTGTTTTTATCTTTGCATTCACGTGGAGCATATGATGATCGAAACTGCCTTACTGAACATTTCCTGTGATGCCGAAACCGATAACATTTTCGTGGGAAGAAAAAACCGATAACATTTCGTGTGAAGACAAAAACGATAACGTTTCGTGTAAAGCCAAAACCGACAACATTTCGTGTAAAGCCAAAACCGACAACATTTCGTGTAAAGACAAAATCGATCACATTTCATGTGAAGACAAAACAGATAACGTTTTATGTGAAGACAAACCGACAACAATTAGTTTGAAGACAAAACAAATAACATTTCGTGTAAAGACAAAACCGATAACAATTTGTGTGAAGACAAAACTGGTAACAATTTGTGTGAAGACAAAACCGATAACAATTTGTGTGAAGGCAAAACTGGTAACAATTTGTGTGAAGACAAAACTGGTAACAATTTGTGTGAAGACAAAACTGGTAACAATTTGTGTGAAGACAAAACTGGTAACAATTTGTGTGAAGGCAAAACCGATAACAATTTGTGTGAAGACAAAACTGGTAACAATTTGTGTGAAGACAAAACCGATAACAATTTGTGTGAAGACAAAACTGGTAACAATTTGTGTGAAGGCAAAACTGGTAACAATTTGTGTGAAGACAAAACTGGTAACAATTTGTGTGAAGACGAAACCAATAACAATTTGTGTGAAGGCGAAAACCGGAAAAAGACTATACGATGTGAATGAAAGACTGGGAGGGGAAGGGGCGCAAACAAACAACGGCTCACCACAGCTGCAGCTAAAATTCGAAAGTTTTGACACTAAACACTGTTGAATAAAAAATCGCTTAAAAACCAAACATCCGACTTTAAGGATATAATTTGGTCATGAGAAATGCAAAGAACTGATATAATATAGGTACATAAAACTGGGCCAGGGGTCATCCGGCGTTTAAAACCCTTAAGGATACAATCATATTGATGGCACAGGAGGGAGAATCCAATCCATTTAATGTCCTTTTTTTTTCTCATATTGTGCGCAGGATCGTCGCCACCTTTAGCCCACGCACTAAAATGGTGGAGATGCATAAATATGAGTGGGGAAACGGACCAATCTCACTAATTCTGAGCAGGGTTGGACCAATCTCGTTTCCGTACACACACAGAAAAGGAAAGAGAGAGAGAGCAATTTCATTTCCATAATGTTATTTTGGAGGAAAGGGATCGGTTTCATTTCTTGGGAAAGAGGCCAATTTCATTTCTAGATACGGGGAGAGTGATGCCATTTATGTGCGGAAGGACCAATCTTTTTTTCTTTTTTTTTTCAGGAAAGGGACCAATTTTGTTTCTGAACAAAGATATCATCTTTCCACCTGTGTCTCTCTTTGATTCCCGTGTCCTTATTTCAGTGACGAAAGGAACAAAAGATAATAATAATAATATCATTGACAATATGGCCAGTGGCAGTCTGGGCCACGGAGACTGGGCGCCCATTGTTGATCTAATTTGAATACTAATATGTTTCTAATTTAAGTACCATTGTGCCTCTAATTTAAATAATATTTTTCAGATTATTACGCCACGGTGCTGGCAAGCGGAGCTTGAAGCTAAGGGTTGAGACCCACCGTAGTCTGATGAGCAAGGTACCCGGGTTCGGGCGAGCACGTATGACGGTGAGCAGACATATATTGTATTTTTATTCAAATATTCACTGTCGTGTGGATGTCACTCACTCATTCAGAACAGGCCAAAAATGTCAATGGCTATTAAAACTGAAGATCAATGGCGTGTGTGTGTGGAGGGGAAGAGAGAGAGAGAGGGGGGGGGGGGGGATTCCCATAATTTATGCTGCTCGACTTCAACCTGCCATTTTGTTATCAAAACAATCTTTTGTGTTTTAAGATTTCTTGCCTTTGTTTGAGAATCTGGAACACAAGCTAGAAAATCTATACAATTTTAACACAAAATTCTGGATTCGCTATTACTGGACCGCCAATCAGAATGTGATTTTTTTTTTTTTTAAAGAGAGGGGGTGGGGATGAGAAGGGAGAAGTGAATTGGTGGAGGGGAGGGGTGATTGGGAGATGGCGACCCGACGACAAAGGGCGCGACAATCAGCAGAGAACATTATCGTATGCGTGCGTGATGATCACATACTTGGTGCGCAATGGTGCGAACAGAACCCGTGTTTGACATGCAGGCTGGCGTGAGAACAGCATCAGAACAGAGAGATGGACATCCGATTGTAGCTCCAGGCTCCAGATAAAGGTGACAACAGATGACGGAATCTGTCGCTCAGATAAAGTGGTTATTTCCTTTAACAGAAAAGTGAAATTAAACTACAATACCTTGAATCTGTTACACCCGTTAGCAGATTGCTATCTGGGCTTCTTCGTAGACTGAATTTTCTGGCCATAGGACTTTTCGTCAGTGAACCGTACCGGGCGCAACTTTTATCGCATTGAAATGCCGCAAATGTCAAAACTCAAACTAACAAAAACAAGACAGCTTTGGCGAGGGGTTGAGAAGCTCCAATAATATCATGGCTTCGCTGACATTCGTTACAAGTGTTGGATGTGTAGAACGCGCACCTCTCTGTTGAGGAGTCTTCAGCTACACAGTATACATATACATCGAAACTCGGCTAACGCAGGTTCCAAGAAATAACAACTACATCTAAGGCACCCAGCATTGTTCGGGATAAACCTATTACTAGGCTGTTGTTGTTACTATCACTAATATCTATACACATCTACACATCTTCCGAAACTTGTGTGTTTCTTCCGACTCATCATGAAGTTACTGAGATCTTTTCAAAGTGAATGAAAACATTGCCATAAGAGCTCCCACCATCAGGTTTATGCAGTTCTCAAATCTTCCCTATGCTGAGTATTTCTGCTTAATGTGGGGCCGAAAATAACGGGATTCCTTTTCAAGAAAAATGCTACAGAATCCCGAATTGCACCAAATGCAACGAACTTTCATATGTTTTACTTGTTTGTTCGTTTCTTTTTTTTTGTTTTGTTGGTTATGTCTGGCAGTTTTATATTCTGTAGATTTCTTCTAACTTTTTTTTTCCCCTTTAAACCTGTTGTGGATGTGTTAGCCGGTTTGTTGTGTTTCACTAAAAGCTTCATCAACGCACAGAAATGTAGTGTTGTTAATCCATATTAAAATTTCCCAAACATAGCACTCGCAAAATTTCGTCCACAAATAGTCGTAATTCGTGTTGATGCAATTTGGATTTCCAGTTCACTTAAATTATCGGTCTGGCATTCTTGACGGCGACTTTATATTGACAGTTAAAGTGATGACAGAACATTTCTGAAAGATTAACAGCAATGTAATGCCCTAAAAGTTGTTGTCTATTAAATCCTTATACGGGTAAATCGACCACGAAAATCCATATTGGACATGTCTTCTATCATTACCTAAGTCACATCAACCATTTCCCTCATCAGAACCAAGGCCAGGGCAGAGCTGCCCATATTTTTCTGTGTCTTGGATAGCTTGGTAATGTTGTTGACGTTTCCCAAGATAAATAAATAAATTAATTAATTAATAAACTTCCTGCGGGCCTGAAACAACATACAAAAAGTCAACCAACAGACAGACTGGTCGACCCTTCAGTGACCACCCCCTGCGAACCAAGTTTAAACCTCCTCGAACCAAATGTTCCCCATCCTTTACAGAAAACAAACAAATATACAAATACAACTATATGAAACAGCAAACCAGATTTGGTCCACTAACAATGTCACCAATACTGTCGCGTTGAAAAACAAAAAAAATATGCGTCTCTCTGTCCATAAACATTTAAAAAGAAGATTGGGTTGCCGTGGGACAAAAGCAAGTTTCATGCCAAATTATAAAAATCTATTACTCGTACATATTAATGACATTTGACAACATTTTTGGGCTCCTGCATTAAAAAAAGGCATTCTGTCACGATATCATAAATCCAAATGAAAGTGAACTGTTGACGCTGTAACAATGTTCCTAAATTTGCATTTTCTCTCCAAGAGCACAAAAGTCCCAAAGCTTTTTTCGCGAGCGACAATTTTTGTTGTTTCTTTTCGGACCTTTTTAGTTTACGACAAGAAAACACACTAATTTGATCAACAACTTCAGCAAAGAGTATCTGTCAGTTATTTCCCTCAGACCTGAATCAATGTTTTTTGTTCGTTTGTTTGTTCATAGCTATGAAAATGCTAATTAATGCTTGGTATTAAATACGACGCATTTACTTTCGCCGGGCGACATCAGCCTCCCTCATCCATTGATATAGAGACAAAAGGGAAATAGGGAAGGGGCATCATTTTGTCCTAATAAATTTTATCCACCTTGTTAGCTTCTACGGCGACAAGAAACAACAACCCTAAACCTTATAAGATGACAAGAAAACTTAAATTTCACCAAAAATGTTCTATTTCATTACCAGCCAACAGACGTATGAATAACCCATGAGTCTTGAGATTTTGGAAAAAACTAGAGTCGACGTAAGTGAAGGTAGTGAAAGAAGGAACTGCCATACATCGACAGGTGGCGGGTCACAATAAGATTACATACAAGATGACAGCCGGGAGACAGAAAAGAGGAAAAACCGTGTAATTGCAAAGCTCGATCAAGCTTGTATTGGTGCACGCATACCAGAAAGTTGACTGTAAAGATGAAGGACAACCATGACAGACCAGAAACGATGCGGGAGGAAAAAGGACATCTGAAAAACACACAAACAAAAGCTTCACGATTTCAATTATCCGACTTGCCGATATCCGATTGTGTAGAATTGAGAAAGTACATTGTGATGATAATCGAGATGATGTGATGCCAGTGGCAATCATGACGTCTGGGCTGACAGCTTTTCCACGACAGCAGGCGAATGGAGGCCATTTCGTCAAGTCCTTGGCGCGTCAAAAAGGCTTCATAAATTTTCTATCAGCATGGGCCAACACCCATATCAATAAAGTTTTTACAACTTGGATGGTGGGGTGGGTGTGAGCACATGCATGCCACAGTGTGTGTGTGTGTGTGTGTGTGTGTGTGTGAGAGTGAGTGTGCAGAGTATATGGCAGGGCCATCAGGCCGTGGAGTGGAGAGAGCCTATGATATGAGACTGGCGGCGCGTGGAGTGGAGAGAGCCTATGATATGAGACTGGCGGCGCGTGGGTCGGGCAGTAACTTTGGACTGCCATGTTACAAAAACAACAACCAAACTGTGTACTTGATCAAATTCACTTTTGAGCATCACTTTATAAAATGCAATCTGCTCCATTTTTCTAATTGCGTTATAATTTGAGCGGCCAATAGTTACTTCGGGTCACCACACAATGGAACTTTCCCAGAGACTAAAATGGAACGTATGAAAAATGTTTGGTTTTTTTTTTTTGGGGGGGGGGGGGGGTGGGGGGGGGGGGTGCGGTACCTGAACAAAACAAAACAAAACAAAAAATGGCGTATATGGTCATCTTCCATCCTAACACTGCTGTGGCTTATACGGTTTACAGTCTGGCCTCAATGACAAGAACACAGAAAGGATAGTACTGCTATGAACTCTTTGTCAACGCTAGTACAATGTAATTATGCATCACATTCTAAGGTCCTCCCGACTTCTATTGAGGCGAAAGAGACAACAAAATCAATACTGCCCCCACACCCTCCAAACCATTTACGCCCTTTTACTAAAAACCACTACTGTTAGTTGTCTTCTAGCCCTCCTCCCCACCCCTTTTTGTCAGCTACATAAATGGCCCCCTCCCCCTCCCCCTCCCTCCACCAGGTGGGCTCCACCTCCCCCCACAGACTATTTCACACAGGACATTATTAATGTAAACGTCGGTGAATACCTGCAGAGAACAGGTCATCAAACTGACCGCTGCCACTACAGCAGAACAACAAAGCACTGGACATTCGTATTGCCATGGCAAATAAACGCTGAGTCCATATATCCAAACCCCCAAGGGCTATCGCAGAATGAAAGGAGCGGCTATAAAGACATAATGAGCGATGAAAAGTTCTGGTGACCCCTTGATGAGAGGAAACAAAAGCCGTAGGACATCTCTTGAATACAGTTCGTCTGTGAGTGGTGACCTGAAGCCAGCAGGCAGGGTCACTCTGCCAGAGCGATAGGGAACGGAATTGAATGATACTGTTACTATATTTAGATTTACGTCGTGGGACATTCGAACTGTTCAATGCAGCAGTTAAGCACAGTTATAGAGTCCATACTTTTCATGTGCAGTTGATCTTTGTGCCTCGAATCGCCTTTACAAAGTCCATAACAACTGTGCTTAACCACCGCGTTGAACAGTTCGAATGTCCCACGTCGTCATCGGTAAATTTAAATATATAGTAACTGTCATTCAGTCCCCTTCTCTGTTCACTGTCCTGTCCCCCCCCCCCCCAATAAATGACTGTCAGTCAGCCAAGTTGCTTTACTCGGTTGGTGGTGTACTGACTCAATTCTGTTTTGCCCCTGTTTTGACTTCGTGCGCGAGGTCTCTCTGTCCGCCATCTGTCTTACAGTTTCCACGCGCCCGGGCTGATCAGACAAACTTGTTTCCCCGGCCATGTCAGTGTGCGCAAAGTCCTTCTTCATTCCATGATTCACATCTCACACTAAAACCGAGGCACAATAAATTCCACTTGGTGCGCCACCAGCCTTTCTGGTTGCTGGTCCCACAAACTACCAGACGGAGTTTACAGGACAGTCGGATGTCATGGGACGTATTACAGAAAAAGAGAGATCCTTAACTTCAATGTATCAATAGCACGTGTCCACATTATACCATGTACCAAATACTATTTGACTTGTTTCACTTGGCCTCATAACAGTTATGTTCCTCACAGAATTTTTATTTTCTTTTATCTCAAAAGAGTCTATGACAATTATAACTGAAAAAGATCTACTATGATAATGTTGCAAATTTATTATAAAAACTTGCTATCGACCCCGTCCTACTTACCAGATATTTCTATGATAATTAAAGGTAAGAAAGTATATCAAAGTATCGTGTCTCTGTAAATAACCATCCGCCTGATGCCTGAGGAATGTATTTCGAGAAGAGACAGTGGGTTAGTATCATCTGCCCTTACGGAACTCGCGTTTCTCCCATTTCAAAAATTACTTAAAATAGTGGCGGGTTACTGCCATGCATTGCAGTCTACACCACAATTTTCGTGGCGTGAGTGAAACCTAAAGACCCCAATAAATATCAGTGACCCACGCCCAAAACAAAATCACAAAGATTGGTTCGACAGCAGGATCCTTAAACATGGACATAATGATTGTCATTAATATTTTAACAAACGACACCATTACAATGTAGAAAACCTCGGGATTAATGTCCTGCTGTGTAAAAGGTGTAACTGCCGAAAGAAATGGATTAACTGTGACAGGAAAGAGTAGGTGGCTCGGCCGACAGAATGCAGGACAGATCAACATGAAGATTTTACTTGGTAGTCAGGCAGGTGGGAAAGGTAAATTGAGATAGAAAGCCAGATAGGCTGTGGGCAGACAGGCAGACACGCAGACAGACAATGGACACACAAGAAGGTAGAAGTATCATAATGAAGCAGAATAACCCAGCATATGCCGCGGCTTATAAAATATACTTTCCCCACCACTTTAATTCGCAATGTTTTGTGCATCTTGATAATTTAATGCTGCACTAGAGTGAGCCAGCCACTAGCACTGCCACCCAGGTACAGAAAGATGGCGCCACTGAGATATTTACAGATAGGTGATGCTCAGTCGAAAACCGGATTCTTAAAAATATGCCAAGGAAATCCTTTCTGTCTTAATACTTTTCATAACAATTTATCCACAAAGAGGCTGTGTAGAAGCCTGGTCTATCCTAATACTGTCCATCTCCCAAATTTCACATGGAAACCATTTCCGCTTTTTTTTTTTTTTTTCTGTCTTTTTTTTTCCAACAACGGAAAAAACAGCAACGGCCTCCTAAAGAATTAGGTTGGCAGATTGGGCAGGCAGTCTTGCTGTCATTTCAATGGAATTTTGAAAATGGCGAACCAATATAATCCGAATTTTTTATCGGATGTAAAGTTAAACCAGAGGCCTTATTGTAAGGTCTCTGGATATATACGGTTTAAGTTATGTGGCTATAACAAAGTTTACATCAGAATCGAGATAATCGTGAAACTCAGCACGTACTTAATACAGAGATCCGATTGACCAAAAGTGCAGTGTCTGCAACTTCAAACAATTGCATAAAATCCCATGTCACTGCGACCTACGGTTTACGCCATCACTAACAGGTTTTCCTAGGTGTCCGTTGTACGTCCTGATCTGAAGTTGCTGACCCCCCATTGTGCATGAGTCCAGGAACACTGACCAGCCCGTTACTCCCATCGGTTTTCTGTGTCCCAATTCTCTGAGTTTTATGACCCATGAGGGGCGATCAAAAAGTCCGAAACTGCAAACCACGTGCTTTTTTTATGAGCTGGACGCGCTGCGCAGTGCTGCCGGAGATGGTTATCATGGGGGAAACGGAAGACCGAGAAGGAGAGGAGGAGAGGTGGGTGCTATAACAAAGGAGGGGTTGAGGAGAATGGAGTGACCACAGTGGAGGGTCTCATGTCATTACGATGGGCCAGGACAAGATGGCAGTCTTCTTATTCAGTGCCAGGGAAGGGACAAGATGACAGACATGACAGACATGAACAGTGGAAAATTGGATCGGACAGCGCGGGCAGGGAGTCAACTTGAATTAAAGATGTAATAAAGACAAGACGATAACATGGGGAAATTTTTTTTTTAAAAAAAAAAAGAAGAAGAAGAAAAAGAAAAAAGTACTGCGTTTCCAGGAGACAAAACTTCCATAAATCAAACAATTTTAACCCTTTCGCTCTCATTGTTTATTTGGAACACATCCTCTTGGTGCCCACAGGACATTTTCTGAAGCAATTTCTCATTTATTAACATACTGACAGACATTTTTTTTGGTGATAATATTTTGCTTTTAATCAACTATTTTTACCTACTCGTACTTGTTTCAGAATTTATTGGGGGGAGGTGGGGGGGGGCGATGGAAGAGAAAGTGGCGGGAGGGAGGGGGTGGGGGCGAAAGAGAAAAACCAGTAACCAGTAGTATACTGTAAACCACTTGTTGTAATGTCCTTTGTCACGGAACCTTTCAACAATTAATGACCATCAATCAATAAGTGACCAGCAATTACACCGGGTGACCAGAGTGACCAGTCACAGCATCAGTTGACACTGCCAATACGAGAGGACGTAATAAAACCCGTGTCAAGGGAGACTATTCACGCCGTCACTGTGACAAGGGACACAATTGCTGGACAAAAGACCCGAGCGACCTCACGCCGTCCCGTCCCGCCCCGCCAGGCTAGCAGCTCCGCTCCGCTCCTTTCACTTGGCACTTCGATCAAGTCCATAGTATAGGACAGCAGATATGGTAGTCTGTAGTGATTTCGGGACAGGCAGTGACAGACGGAGAGGGCGAGACAGACAGACAGACTTTCAGTCTGGCAGACAGCCAAGCAAACACACACAGAAAAAGAGAAAACATGCTCAAAGGTAGGGGAAAAAACGCCAGGGTCTGGGATGAACAGACACAGTACACCCGACCAGATTGTGGATGGATGGATGGATGGATGGACGGGTGGGTGGATAGATGGATGAATGGATGGACCAACAGAAAGATGGATGGGTGACTGGGTAGTGGATGGACAGATGGGTGGATGGGCGGTTGGGTGAATGGACGAACGGACAGTTGGATGGATACGTATGGATGGATGAGTGGGTGGGAGGGTGGATGGATAGATAGATAGATGGGCGGATGATCTATGAACGGACACATGAATGAGTGAGTGGATAGACTGCAGACAAAGGCAATTACACACGTGATAATGTTAATAAATAATGGACAATGCAAAAATACTTGGCACTCAAAGATCAATGACCATCCAGGCTGGTCAGTGAGGTCTTTAAACAATCACACAAACAGTAAATTTCAACAGAGACTAAGACTTTTCTTAGCATTGTATGGAATATGCCCGATTCTCCACTCAAACATCTACAGTCCTTCGGTCACAAAAAAAAACAACAACACCAAATGCCTATTGATTGTGAAACCAACAAAATCTGTACTGACTATTTAAAAGCAACAAAAAAAAAACAACAACAAACAAATATATTCTCTTGGTTGTTTAAATACAACACACAAAACAAGGACAAAGCAATACCCCTCAGATCTGAAACCATCTTCAAGTGCCGGCAATGTTATCAACAAGTTAAGCATAATATTCATTCTCCTGTGCCCACGGCTTCTTTAAACAATGTGTATAGATCTCAGGATATGAAGAGATTATAAGAGTGCAACAATGCTAGAGAACACAATGTTTCAGTGACGCAAGCAGCTGGCATTGCATGTGTAGACACACACGGAGCGGCAATCAGTATCAATGGCTCGAACCACTACCGCCAGTGAAAGCCTCCCGCCCCGCCGCTGGCGGCGGTAATGTTTTCAGCAACACAAATATTGCATCCTTCGAGACCCACTTACTTGTTCAGATGGCATTGAATCAGCCCTGGTTTGATACCGCAAGACAGGGGCATAATGACCCCCCCCCCCCCGGGTGGCTGATGACAACTTAAGACCTCTTCATGTTGGTCACGTGGACTTATAGCAGCAATGCCCATGAGGCACGCCTCCTTCCGTCAAAACACACATACGGGCGGTGGGTGCAATCGCACGATTCACACGTCAATGATGATTATTCATTATTAATTAATTTTTTTTTTTTTGGGTAAATATATGTATTTGTTGGCTCGTTCTTTATCTTAACTAATTCAGTTTTCCCTGCCTCCTACTCAATTAATTTTCTACTCAGCATTCCTCTACTATCTGCTACTCAATCAATTTTCTACTCAGCAACATAATTATAGAATGAATTTTATTCCTTAATTAATTCAACCATTTAATTAATAACTGATCACGACTATTAACACTAAATAATGGAATGAAAAATAACACTCCGTATTGTATTACTACCAATAACATTAATATCATAATCATTATCATCTTTACTTTTATTGTTACTATTATTATTATTTGTATTGTATTTGTATACTTCTTTAATCCCACTTGGGGGGGGGGGGGGGGGAAGAGGATGAGAGAGAAGATGAGGAGGGAAGGGGAGGGAATGGTCGGGGCGGATTTTATTTAATTTTGCCCGGGCAGCGGCCTCTTCGGCCTGCTCTTTTCGACTTCCAACTGCCAAGGAATCTTTAACGTGTGCAACGTGCACGCGGGCCCTCCGAATTTTTTCGTCCTTATCTGAGAAGACTAGGTACTCGATCCTACCCCCCCCCCACCCCCAATAGCATCAGGGACACGAAAATATGAGAAAACTCCCAACATGCCTGCACCGGCCGGGTTTTGAACCCCGGACCCTTGGCATGAGAGGCGAGCACCTTGCCTCTAGACCACCTTGTCCCCACCTATCATTACTAGTTGTAGTTGTCAAGATCACATTGTCTCATAAATGCCGTGCTAGGTCACGAATTCAGTGTGTCAATTTTTTACGATCTTGTTAATTATAACCAGCGTAATTTGTCCTTGAGCTGTTCTCGTGAACAGTTTGTTTTGAAACACTTTTTTCTTATAGATGGAAAGAAGGTGGGGCGAGATAGAATAAATGTATAGCTAGGATGGCAGAGCAGTTCTCGACCCCGTGATAAACAGTAGTATGCTAATAAATTATAATATGGGTAAAAGGGCTAACCAATGAGGGTTAGCGGAGGGATCGCGATGCAGCGCAAACCGTGCGGGCAGCACTTCTTAATTTCACTCCGTACAGATTGCTCCATCTGTGATGGTCTCAGCGCAGATCCCGCTTGAGTGGATCCAGTTATGGCGAACAGCATGACTAGATGACAATCTTGTCATTATCTATATGGCTCATTGAACATGAACACCGCTTTTATCTGCTGTTTCTGGCCTTAGCGCCAGAGCAATCGTAAGTAAGATCTGACCGAAGCTCGTGATGATTGACAGTGAATAGCCAGGCGAAAAGCATGATAAATATCCGTGGGAGAGGCATGATGAATCTACCTCGGAGTGCTTGCCAGAATGCAGAATGCAAAGTTAAACTCATCTAGAGCTACAAATTGTATTATTGTGTGAAATACATAACTGTGAATTGTGATTGAATTGTCTGGGTGAGGCTGGGAGATACCAGCCCATCCTAGAGTTAGATCTCTGTACTTAACTGGGCCGACGTCACTTTGTCGTTGACGGGCTCGACCTATTATAAGTTTAGGCAGAAATATCGGATATGACATTATGTATCCAGAGACTGTAATTGCCATACAGTAAGCAGTCTAGATCTTAGATATATATAGAAATAGTTAATTAGATAATTAGCGAGCACAGAAATTAAATGATATTATTGGAAATCTAGAGCTAGAATTAGAATGAAGTATTACTGATTATGGATTTGATGCCGCTGTTATTTATCCTTATTACATAAATAGATTTACTCGAAATTGTTAGTGTACTTAACGTAATAAAATGTGACCCTGCAGGTCTGATTAATTAAAACTGACTCAGCTTGTTCTTTAGTATTTGGCATGGTATGGAAGTTAGATTTAGATTAAATAAATAACAAATCATAAAACTCTCGATTATAAAAATGCAGTCGAACTAACACCCAACATAACTTTAGGATACCATCTATAAACTTAGGATGGGATTCTGACATCAGGGGGGGACTTTTACAATATCCCCAAGATCCCACACCCCGACATCTGGAGGGCATACCCTTCCTGATTTGGGAATCCCAAACCCTGACAGTAGTCCCGGGCGTTGGCCGAGATAACCTGTTTATTAGTTTCAGTTCTGGGAGATTACAACCGATACGCTCCAGTTTGCACGTTCCTCTAAGTTTATTTCGTCATTATTTGTTTGTTTCTTTGCTTTTAGATAAGACTTTATTGCATTTTCCATGCGCTTTAATGCTCTGCGCACCCCGTCCAGTATTTTGAGGCGAAGTTCGTCATGAAATGGAGGTAATCCGCACACTGGGTACTTAGTTTATTTAAGTATCTCCTGACCAACAACGTGAGCGATTAAGGAGATTGGGGAGGCCGTCAATCGACGTGTTCTGTTCTGCAGGGAATGAACGAAAGTAAGCTTGATGTGTGTTAAACCAAACCGTTTCGACTCAGCGTGTCCTAACCTTTCCCAAAATAATAGTGAAAATAGACCCTCCGTAAATGCCGACCTACACATTCGATTTATGGCAAAAATTATTGCGTTTTGATCTTGAAATCTGCACACATAGCTAAATCGTGTCAGTCGACGATCGGCACAAGTGATCATGTCAGTTGTTTGATGAGTTTGTATGTAAAATGTTTATTCAAAATATTGAGTTCCTTCGGCTTGTGAAGCGATGAGAATTTTCAGCTTCCGACAGCATAGTTAGTTCCACTGAGAATTGATTGAATGAAGGACAGACTGTTTAATGATGAAAATTTGGCTCTTTCCTGATCCTGAAAACGTGTCATAAATAAATAAATAAATAAATAACAAGGCTGGAGGAAACAAAAATAAGGCAAAACAGACATTTGGACTGGCATACATAAGATCTGACTGCGAGTGCCAATCGTGTGAGCTCACGAGACAGAAAACAGACCCCATGCATACCGTATCTGTTGTTCTTTTCATGAAAAAAAAGACGCCGAAACTTCAAACATCTTTCTTCCTGTATTTAGAAGGCTTGTAATTTACATATTGCCAAGTCCTCGCGGACACTGAAAAGTGTCGTATGTCAAAATCACCACTTTACAGGAGTCGCAAAAACTGTTTTCTTCCTGTCACGTGTGTCGCCCAGAGGAATATTAATTTATTCCTAACCGATTCCTACAAAATACCAAACAGCTGTCGTTTTGAAACCCAGGCAGTTGCACTGGCGAGGTGAATAAAAGCTATACGATATCGGATTTTCAGACACTGACAGATTTGATGTACCAAGATTTTTCATGGACGGCAACCAAGTGAAGCTCGGGGGAACGTAGGCCTGTTGATTATAAGAATTTAACACAGACTTTTTTTCAAGCCTTACGCACCGCTGAATTCGATTATTAGGCCACAAAAACAACAAGACAAAAAAAGGGCCAACAACAACAAGAAAATTGAAGTAAGTCTGCATGTTATTGTATCGTTTCTGTATCATTTCTTACGCTAGGCTTTGCTACCTACAACTTTTTCAGTTTCCCATATTTTGACTTTGCTTCCAGCCTTGCTGTAATCGCACATATTTTCTGTGGTTATTATACTATTTCCTAAATAAGAAATAAACGAGAGCGTTGAACACGAGGTGTGGGCGTGATGTGGTTGGTGACAGGCTGGAACTGTTGTCCTGGTGTGACAGCGACCAAGTGCAAAGTGCCAATGTCAACATCGAGTGAGACAATGTTGTCGCTCTCGACACAGGACAAATGTACCGAGGCAGATGGTGTACAGCCCTAGACAAGATGCTAAAAGGGTGGATACGTGTATGAGTATGTGTTTGTGACTGCAGGAACGCAGGAAAACGGTGAATGTGTTGGGGACCGGGGGGGGGGGGGGTGATTTTTTTTCCCTACTCACTTCACCAAATTCAGGAGCGGGGCAGCAATACACCCCCGGCCCCAAACACAGGTCATCGGCTAAGGGATTTCTCGTCCCACCGAACACTGCCATGGGTGCTGCAATCTCTGGGCTGTGCACCCTAACCCTAACCTTAAAATGACTCTGAACGTCACCGAAAATTCCTGTGATATGTCGGGGCTGCTGCTGCCACGCTCCTAAATTTGGTAAAGTGAGTAAGGAAAAAAAAAATCACGCGGGCGCGGGATGGCGGAGGAGAGAAGCGATATGATGCACACAGAACATCCCAGATGGAGAAGTCTGGTTGCTGGGACCCGGTTTTAACATCTGCGAGACTGCTTAAACTGTCCAATCTCTTAACATTTCTCTTTTTATTATAAAACCGTGCCCGTTGTCGACAGAAACTGAAATAATTATCATTATATTCGTAACATTTGCAATCCTATCAGAGGCCAAGTTGAAAGTTGGTCAAATCAAAACGTACAACAACCGAAAAATATTTTTTTAAACAGTTTAACTTTTTGTCGACGACAAATAAAACCAGAAAACTAAACATGTGCAATCAACTGTCAAAGAAAAAGGAAATCTAAATAATTATTAAAGGACAACCGCGTGTGTGTGTGTGTGTGTGTGTGGCAGTTGACACCGGCTCATCGACCCCACTCCTTCTTCCACGCGTCCAAAGCTTAAAACCATCCTCTATCCTCTGGCTACTTTCAAATCACCATTGTCTATTATTTTTACCGTGCTCATAAAAATTACACTGTGACTTTGCATTCACTGTCACCATTAGCCATTTTGCCAGCTAAACAGGCATGACGCTAACGTCCATCACACTTCAAAAAATGGCTTGTTAACCCGTTTCAAGAGCTACTCACTGACAGGTTCAATTCAACTCAATCTGGTGTCTCAACGTTCATTTCACCACTAACGCTCTTATCAAAACAACTCGTTTGATTGGCAATCGCTATAGACCTGACCGAACAGCTCAGGACATCAACACTAACCAGTAGCAAAAACACTAGCTGATTAATCGTGCACGAATACAGCTCCTCTTCAGCACCGTTCATTAAGGCTATTTAACTTGATCTGTCCGAGCTGACAGCAAATTACTCATACTATTCATTTGGTTGACATGGGAATGCTGAGTGAAAAAAACTAGGTAAATCCAGTCGATTGACACGGTTACGTGTGATTGTTTTGACATGTCCACTTTATACAACACTGACCTATAATCGTTTTTGACCAGCTCATCATACCCAGGCCACTCACTAACAAAAACGGAAGCCACATACAAAATGGGACGAGGAAGGGGGGGGGGGCAGACAGAGATGGAAACAGGAAGAAAGAAGGAAAGAAGAGAGAGTGGGAAGAAAACGAGAGAGAGAAAGATACATACACACACAGAGGGACAGAGACAGACAGACAGGGTAGGAGAAAGAGGAGGGAGGGGAGTCAGAGAGGGAGAAAAAGAAAGACCAGGAGACAGAGAAGAGACATAGGAGACAGAGAGTGACCTTGACCATCAGGCTATTTTCCTCACTATTTTCTGAGTTTATCCGTACACACGAACAAAAAATCAGTTTCAATGCCTAGATTCTTATCGATACTAGGAACGATGACTAAGAAAACGCTTTCACACGACAGACAGGGCTCTGTTTTAAATTGCCTAATCACTCAAAAGTGGGTCCGTTGAGGTATCCAGGGAGACGGGACTGACCAAAAACAAAAAAACAAATGCATGCCCATCGCCCTGTCCCCTCCCCATCACCTGCACTGGTGGATCCTTTGCCATTTAACATGTCACAAACAAATACGAAATTTAAAAAAAAAAAAAAACGCGTTGCAAATCGCTTTCAGACTCTCCACCTTTCTTCTCTCGCATGTTGAAAAAAACAAAGCGACTTATAAACGGAATAAAATGAATCAGCTCTAACAACCACTTTCTCTTCCAGGTCCTCCCCTCGCAAAACTCGGGCCAAAAATCCCATCACTTGTTGAGCTTGTGGGTAAATAAAACAGCCAAGACGGTGCAACCAACACCCATTTGCATTTCATGTTAAAAAATCTACGAGAAACACAAACGCTGTGTAGCCTGACAGTTTCATGAGCAGTGAATAAATATATCGGTTTATTCCCCGGTTCAGAAACAAAATATTAATGCAACAGTTAGTTTGAGGCTTTAAAATATCATGCAAACAGAAGAAAGAAAGAAAGAAAGAAAGAAAGAAAGAAAGAAAGAAAGAAAGAAAGAAAGAAAGAAAGAAAGAAAGAAAGAAAGAAGACAGGAAGGAAAAGAAAGAAAGAAGGAAAGAAAGAAAGAAGGAAAGAAAGAAGGAATGAAAGAAAGAAAGAAGGAAAGAAAGAAAGAAGGAAAGAAAGAAAGAAGGAAGGAATGAAAGAAAGAAAGAAAGAAGGAAAGAAAGAAGGAATGAAAGAAAGAAAGAAAGAAAGAAGGAAAGAAAGAAAGAAAGAAAGAAAGAAGGAAAGAAAGAAAAACAAAGAAGGAAGGAAAGAAAGAAAAAAAAAGAAAGAAAAAGAAGAAGGAAAGAAAGAAAGAAAGAAAGAAAGAAAGAAAGAAAGAAAGAAAGAAAGAAAGAAAGAAAGAAAGAAAGAGAAAGAAAGAAAGAAAGAAAGAAAGAAAGAAAGAAAGAAAGAAAGAAAGAAAGAAAGAAAGAAAGAAAGAAAGAGAAAGAAAGAAAGAAACTTGATCCTATTGTATGAATCACCACTACTAACAGCAACTAAATAATGAAAACAGTTTTTAACTCTGAAAGTGGGCAACGCCGCTCTCCACCGATTAAGATCTCGGCCATATATCACTTTTGTGCACTATTTGATTTCAGTGAGTATAATTAACCTTAAGGACGATCAGACTTGCCTATTGCTGAACTCCATACGATACATTTCATAGGTTTAATGGGTGAAGAACCTTCTATCCCGGCTGCTTAATTATGTAAACCTGCGTGCTTTTTATTCACAGTTCTTACTCTTTCCCTGCCTACGTTCTTCTTTTGTCACCACGGTCAACTTTCTCAACTTATAGTTATATACCCTGAAGTAGGATTTTTTATTTTTTTTTAAACCTTTAACTGAAATGGAATCAGAAAGGCATAAAAGTAGATCTAAGTAAGCTCGAGTTGAGCAGTTTCTTACAAGAAGTTCTAGGCTCGGTAGCATTTTTGCGTGGACTGTTTATAAAAAATTGAATGTTTCGTCGGAAACTTTATATAGACCAACAACTTTAATTTGCCCACAAAAATTGAAAATAAAACCAAATGTTATAATTCATTGCCATACTTGAAAAGCGTACGCATGCTTCTCCCAAACTTCCCTTCCCAGTGTACGCTATTCAAACCCTAGTGGCAAACACCCCTTCCCCCCTCCTCCTTAGCTCATTACTGCATTTTTTGCGCACCCCACATTAAAAGTCAAAGGGTCACATACAATACAATATTTCGTTACAGGGATGTTCAAAGCCATATCATCGCCAAGCTTGTTCAGCAATTAAAAATTCCGCTTTTTTTTCTTTTCTTTTGAAATAATCAGTAGGCCTATTTCGTATGTCTTATTATCTATTAATCGAAAATGTTAAACCCTCGTCCCATGTTGAGTGAACTCGTCCACGTAACGCCCCGTGCGGGGATAGCCAGCGGCCAGTCAGCCGATCGTTCGGGTGTTGCCGATAACTTCGGCGGTCGGATCAATCGGTCCTTTTCAACACGTGTATCGTATACATGTATTTACATTAAGACGCAATAACAACACTAGTGGTGGATAAATCGTAAGTGACCTCTGTGATATTTGGATAAAATACTTGTGATGATATGCAGTAAGTTCTATTGTTAAATGGAAGGCCCAAAATCAAGAATTTTTTGCATTTACACACGTTTTATTGTTTTCCCAAGACCTCTGCGCTTTTTCTGTCCCTAAGTCAGGCCATTCAGGTGAACATATTATTTTTTAAGCCAGGCGCTTAATTTACTAACCACATGTATCGTGGCATTGCCTTCTCCCTCCTCTACTATGTAAAGCTTCTTTGTACTATGATGTTTGTTACTAAGAGATTTGATTTCCAGCTCGTGGAGTACATGTACGTGTACTGAAAAGCGGTTTAATCAGAGCAACACAATATCTCTCTAATTACCACATCAAATACAGACATCGACCAACAACAAAGTCGGTCATTTCTGATGAAAAACCTACAAACAGACGCCCTTACGCAGCATGCCCTAATATTACATCGGAATTCATAATTTTACAGACACAGAACGGTTTCTCAAATACGCACATGGCCCCTTTCTTCTCATTTCACATGTAGACGACAACCAGCATCAAAGACAAAAGTTCCCCCAAGATTTTCCCTTGTTCGAACTTCAGACCGTCAGTACTACGTCATGTATTGCATGAGTATGACGAATAGTTACGAATAGTTGCATTGTAATAAACGTAATCGGACGATACCATTTTGTTAGAGTAACTGTAGGGGTGACAGGATCGATAAACATGCGAAAATAGTGTGGGGGAAAAAAAACGTGAAAAAAAAAACGATAGTCGAGGCAACCAAATAAACACAACACGAGGAGCAGCGCTGCCCTAGAATATAATTATTGCCTTCCGCAGGACCCGGTTTGCAGTTTGTAGGCCACAATATTGGCCTCGCAAATCTCGCGTGTTGCGTGGGTTCAAGACGAGGGTTTAAGAACGTACGTAGGCTACAGAGCTTGTAAGTGCCCCATTGTATAAAACATACAATTTATTCCTCTCGTTAACAATGAAACTACGCCAGTCACACAATGACAATTTATTACACACACAAAGAAAATCTCGAATTAAGACCATTACTCTCGATTTTATTGTTTAAGTGTGCACTATGTTCAAATGTCCATGAGTGCCTTTAAAGTACCGCTAAGACTCGTTAATAAAACAATGTCAATTAGTGTATCGCTTCCATTTCTCCCATCTTCGCCATCAGTGTCAATGCGGTCTTCAAAATTGGTCACTCAGCCACACTTCAGAATTTTTGTCATAGACCACTCAGCTTGTGCCACTTGAAGTCCATAATTTTATACTGTATGTTATACGGTTCTTGTTAGTAAATAGATGAAAGGCTTTCGACGTCTAAGTCTTCAAAATACATTGCTACTTCATACCCGATCCCTGGTAAAAACATCAGCCATGCTTGTGATGATGTCCCTACGTGAGCAGCTGTCATTATCTTGTAAACAGCCACTGCTGTCAGGAATACTGAGGTGCAAATGCTAACAGCAGAGATCCTCCCAAACCAATGGCTTCAAACCTTGTCAGGAATATTGGGTTTCTTAAACAGTTTTTCAAATAGAATTAAACAGACAGACTGAAATGGGGGCGGGGGGGGGGTGTAAAAGGATCAAAGGCGAAATACGAACATTTTGTCATGTCACAAAATATTTTGTCATGAAAAATTAGAATATTCTAAAGAAGAAAAAAATTTTTTAAATAAAAGGAAATATCAACAGCAGCAACAAAAATGAAAGAAAATAACGAGGACAGACGTACTGGCTGGAAATGTCACAGGTCTTGGACACTACACAATCAGTCATGGATAATACTTTTTTCCCTTTTCCTTCACAACAATTACACGACAATTTGTTAGTTTGCGCGCTACAGTTTTCTATCTCCTTTCTGCGATTCCAGAATCTCAATTTTCTCTGGCTCTGGGCACACTAGTACAGTTGACCCTTGTAGCGCATACAACACGGGTTCCTAGCTTGGGCTGAATGTACCCCATGGGTTAAATTGAAATAGGCCTATTTTATGAACATTGGTTTTTTCCTTCTACCGTTTCAGGCTCACCAATGTCCAGTTTATACCTTTTTAATTACCCCGTTTACTGCTTCTCTAATTCAGAGGGACATAAATTTAGGAACAAACCAAAAGTAGGACAAGTTATCCATTAACAAAAATTATATCTATCTCTGGTACATTTTATCTTTCCAGTATTGCGCGGTATATTTTCAGTACACTGAACAAAATAGTGTGGGAGTAAATTTCCTTTCGAAACGTTGCGAGGTCGACAACAGAAAAAAGTTTTGAGAACCACTGGCCTACAGGCAAGCCTACGTCACTGGATTTGATGCTGAAGGAGGGCCATCGGGTGAGAAGTGGTGCCTTCCGAAGATTTGGGGGGGGGGGGGGGGGGCTAGTCTATCAATTTCAAATCGATCCAGGTTTTGATGTGCACAGAGTACAAATTGACACTGTTTTCCAATATCTCGCTCTTTGCCCCTTCCCAAACTCGCCAGCGGTGAAGTGTTGTCAAGCAGAAAGAGTGAACCTGCAGCCCTCTCCCTCTCTCCCCTCTCCTCCCCCCCCCCCCCCCCCGGCTCGGCAAATATATTGGGCTGAATTCTTCAATTTCAAGACAGTGCAGTTCTGTGGCTCTTCTCTCGGATATACCAAATAAGCCCACCCCCACCCCCTCCTCTTGGCGTACATGCATGCGTATTCATGTCCTGTACTCTCCCCCACGACCCATAAATGTACATGCGCTCAAGACATGTCCTATACTGTTTCCTCACCCCCACCCCACCCCATCCCCCCAAACCAAGCCTCTGCTGTCACTCTTCATTAGTCTTACAATTCCCCACCCCCTTCCAAGCCCTTCATTTCGTGTGCCAGCCTCTGTTTATGATCCACGTGGCGGTTTCTTTCCGTCAATCTCTCCAACATTTACTTTATCTAATGGAATTTTTGCTCCATTCCCTCGGTTTCTTTCTTTCATTCTTTGCCGCTCTTCTCAATTCCTCCCGCCACGCATTTTTGTGTATTCATCACCCAGCCCTTCTCGTCCTCAAGTTCACACCTATTTTCTTTATATTCCTCTCACAATGTATCCTAGGTATCAATTTCTTTTCTTACATAATTTCTCTTTTTTTTTCACTGTTGTTTCTTTTTTATTCCCAAAAAAAAATAAAAAAAATGGAGAGGTGGCTATGACTAATTCAAGATCTAAAGTGAGTAGCATATCAATGTTGAAGGCAACAGTTCACAGTGTGATCAGCAACCATAGCTATCGCTAAAGGCAAAGACGTTGCAGTTTATTATTCCTCTTACTGAAAGTGAAAGTAAAATGTCATATCCCTCCCCAGATCTCGTGGACACCAAACATGACAAAAAGTACCAGGGCCAGAGCTCATCCATTATTTCGACTTGGAGATAAAAAGGAAAGACTACAGAAGCCTGGTTTCACTGTCAACTCTGATTGGCTGGGTGCGACAATTCCACTATATTCGACTATTCTGCTGTGTTATGGAAGAACACCGTATACGACAAGGACATTAAAATTTTACAAGAGACTCAAACAACACTTCGCGTTGCTCCCCGCTGTATTCAATTCTTTGTTAAGTTCCATTTTATGATGATCGAAGGAAATCATCAAGCTGTGTTTTCACGTATACGGAAACAGAAGGGCAACGGAAACATGACATATCCACCAAGTAAGAGTGTTTCCACGTATACGGAGACGGCGTTTCCGGACACACGAAAATATTCTTTCAATGTCACAACCTGGTGGATTTTTGACGTTTCCCTTGCCGTTTCCGTTTCCGTACACATGAAAACGCGGCTTAAGTCGTTCATAACTGTAACATAGATAGACAGATAGATAGATAGATAAACAGATAGATAAACAGACAGACAGACAGACAGACAGACAGACAGACAGACAGACAGACAGACAGACAGACAGACAGACAGACAGATAGATAGATAGATAGATAGATAGATAGATAGATAGATAGCACACTTTATTGTGGAAAATGATGTTAAAACGTAAATATACTGTCTTTTTGTCTTTTATAGGCAGGTTAACTGTGCGAAAATTCTGACGATATGGTAATACATTTATTGAAACAACAGTAATAAAGACGAACCCTTTGAAAAGTCCGTTCTTTGTGGTGATGGGGGAAGATATAATGACGATAAGTAGATTGTATTTACGACAGCCCTGAGAGAACCTTTCATGACGACGGGGATAACAGGGATAAGAGTGAGTAATGGAGAGGATAAAAAATAATGAGGATAGATAACCTAAAAATGACTGGTACAAGATACACACTGATAATTGCTGGCAAAGACATTACAAGTAAGGAGGACCATAAAGAAACAATGAAAGAGAGATAGAGAAAATGTGAAAATGAGAAACGAATAATAAAAATACGAAAGAAGAATAACAAACATGCGAAAGAACTAACAAGTATGGGGAATAACACGAATGGTTGTTATACTGGCTAGTTAAGGCAAATAGGAGATTATCCTTGCCTGTGCTCATAATCCTGTGTCCACGATTTCATTAATAACTTTCATTATTTTGCTTCCTTCCTGTGTAATTTGTAGTAGAGATTTATGATTCATGTAATATACACAATACACCTGGCATTAAAATCCGCTATACATGGGCATAGAGTGCGCCAAAACTTCAGATTGCCTCACGTGAATTTTTTTTTATTTATTTATTTTGTAGCTTTCATCGCATAGATGTGTGACGAATAAACGAATTCTTCCCACTAAACTTGTACAAAGTGAAAGTGTGGTCAGAATTTAAATTTAAAAAAAAAAGAAAAATGTGAATGTCACAAAAGCTCGAGGTTGAGGAACAAACAACAAACAACTACAACAACTAAAAACGTAACAAATTCCATAAGAATTAAAATGGATCAAATAGGAGTTTACTGTATTAATCCATCTTAAGCTGTGATTTGTGTGTGTGTGTGCGTGCGTGTGTGTGTGTGTTGTTGTTGTTGTTGTCGTTGTGCTGTTGTTCCTAAATCAAAGCTCTGCGACAGATATGACGATGTTGTATTTCCTTAGGCCACTCCAACTTTGTGCTGAGCCGTGTTGCCACCCCGCACATTGTTTGCGGATTTTCAAAAATATACATCTGTAGGAGTGAAAAGCTCACATGCAATACGACTATAACAATGTTTGAATCCACACACTTGTGACTACACAGTCCTGGCACTTTTTAACACCGAAACACATAGGAAGAAACAGCCCACATACACAACAAAAGGGAACAAGACAAGGCTATTTTTTGCATTAAGCATCAGACCACAGAATACGGGAAAGATAATATCATTAACGTGGAAAGGGCGGATATCGAAAGATTTACTGATGATCTTGGGTAGAATACACCAGCGCAAAAGCGTTAATTATAATGACCCTGAGCGCCTTAACGATGAAGGTGATTAGTAATGAAAGTACTAATAAAGAGGAGCAGGCTAATGATGCAGCCTGGCACGTGAGTCACATCAGGTGTTTGCGCTGCCTTGACTCGCGCATTAACCCTTGCCGACCATGCACGTGTGCGCGGGCGACACAACAGTGAAAGCGCATTAAGGATGAGCCGTTCACAGACAGACAATAATCTCGCTGGCTTGTCACCTGGGTAACGTTTAGGAGTTGATGTAGAGGACAGTGCTGGGATCTGCCTACTGATGCTGCTTCTACTGTTGTTTTGTTATTGTTATTGGCATTGTTTATTCCACCGTTTTCAGGGTTGTAATGTTACTGATCCTGTGACTTCCATAACCTGCGGTCTGGGGTGGATCTACTGCTGCTGTTTTTGTTGCTACTGTTTTTTTTTGCGGCATTTTTCGTGTTGTTTCTGACCTTGCGGCTTCTATAACTTGATATTAATTTAACAATGAGGGCTGTGCATGTGGTGGATCTGACCACTGTTGTAGCTGTCTGTTTGTTATTGTTTATTTAACTGTTGTTATTGCTCTTGAGACTTAATCTGTTAATTGATATTCCTCAACCCTTCAAAGCCCAGCGTGCCATATTTGGAACATGCAACCTGGTGCCCAAAGTTCAATTTCTGACAAACGTACTTATTTATTATCAAATATTTTTCATAATGGACCTGATCCATTGCCGACAATATATTCCTTGCCTTTATTTGAATATTTTAAAATCAGTTTTGCATGTAGGCCTATTGGAAGTTTTGAATCAAACCATTTGAGCCTTGGCAGTTACTGTAGAGGGTTAAAACGGATGTGGTATATATCTGGCTGACGGAAAGGTTTGACTACCAGTTGGTATGGTTTTTGATAGTGTGGTTTCTGGTCTTCTGACATTTGTCTGATATCAATCACTTATGACGGTTCTTTCTTGACACTGGTAAGTCTTTGAAGCTCTTCCGAAACTGCCTTTCTTATTGTTGTCATTATTATTGTTGTTGCTGATGCTGTTGATGAATGTTCTCGTCGTGATAACTCGTCACTTAAAGGTTCTGTTAAAGGTTGCTATTAGAGGCGCGTGGTATTTTACATTATAAGCCATTGCTGAACAGTAAACACGACTCAGTATTTTCTCTCTTTAGCTTTGTAATCAGACTACGCTCCCTTAACAATCCACTGTGTGAAATGACGCAGTTGTTGTAGATGCTAACCAAGGCCTGATCGGACCACGTGACTCGTTAAAAAGAATGTAATTTAATTATTAATACGTTTCACGGCGGCCACTCACGTGATACGTGCTGGTCAGCTCGTGCCGAGCAACTGCTTGCACTGGTATTCAATAAGTATGTCATGTCAGGGTAGAAAGTTCTTTCTCCCTGTACTCTAGCTTTCCTGGTTGTCTAAAAATGTTCTTTGATTGGTGTTTGAACGATATACAGCCTGGCGATGCTGGACTTCACAGTATAAAACAGGTGTTAAGTGCCGAACAAAAATAAAAGTGACAAAATGATTTAAAATACTGGCAAAAACTTCCACTGATCTGTGTAACTGATAAAAATAGATAAGTAAATAAATAAATAAATAATGAATAAATAAACTATGAAACCAAGATCAACAACAAGAGAAAACAAGTGAAGACCACGGGGGAACAACAACCATTGTCACCAGAATGTGATACTAGAAATCGATCTTCAAAGTTTAAAAGTTCACTACTTCCCGCCAGCAATTGTCAATGCATGTTTTTAGTGACTGCAGCTCTCTTTTGTCAGACTTTGGTTTTGCACAGTCAAGGCTGGTGAACCAAGCTTGTACATAGGGAGGTGAAACTCACTTTCTGTGGCAATAGTTGTCCCCCCCCCCCTCCCCCCGTGATCTTCAAATGTATCACAACAATAAATGTGAGTGTGCATGAGAAAACCCGGCATAAGTCGGCAACATGACATTTTGAGTTCTGTACATATAATAAAAGACAAGGACATTTCTGATAAATTGAAGACAATGACCCCCCTAAAACAAGATTTTGAGAAAATGGCATTTAATCCTATAAGTGGCAATAGCTAATTGACCAAGTAATATTGGAATGATTGCTGTTAGGAGACCGTAGAGAATAACTAAGCAGTTATAGAGATCATAGTGAGTAGTGTTCACTGCTCATCTACAGTTTATCCTGTAACATGCCACGGTCCCCTAGCAACAGCCAAGTCGGAAGTTTTTGGATCTTGTTAGGAGACCGTAGACTAATTACAAAGCCGTTATAGAAATCATAGTGAGTAGTGTTCACCGCTCGTCTACAGTTTACCCTGTAACATGCCACGGTCCCCTAAACAACAGCCAAGTTGGAGGTTTGTGTCGGACCAATATTTTCACTTCAAAGCCGTTTTTCTCAAATTCAGTTCTGCCGACTTATACCGGGTTTTCTCATGCACACTCACAAATACGAAACGGAAACTTCCAAGTTCCACAAACCTGTCTCGTCAATGGTGTGCCAGAGCACGCCAGGCCCAGGAGACTAAGAGACCGGACTTTGCAACAACTCCTGATGATTGAATTCTTCGTGTCTACCAGGACTGTTTACTCACGCCTTCTCTCCTCAGTAAACAAACAAATATTTGTTTTATCTTCCTGAACTTCACAGGCTAAAAATAAAAACCACAATGTCGAGGTGTCCACGGCCTGGATGGCTTTTGTTATCACTTCTATGACGTCGTCTAAGTTGTTCACACCTCCACCTCCAACCGAATCAATTAAACAGTTTGAGAGTAAACGAAACTAAACATCGCAGAATGCGAAGTCGTGGTGTCTTGCGTCTTGAATCTACGTTTATCTCACCTCCGATGGCATGAAAAACAATTCAGTATCATAACGTTAGTATTAAGTTCATGCGGTTTGTTGAATTTACACTTCTTTTGTGGGATTTGTTTCCTATTTTCTTGAAGACAGAACTAACAGTTGAAACATGTGGCCGACTGAGGACAAAGTCTAATCGAGCTTTTTAAAGAAAATCACAACCAAATGACAGTTTTGTATGCACGAGATTAGCTGATTTCTTTCGAAAATCTTCGAGAAAAACAGACAAGCTGTCTCGCTGAATGTCAGAGAAAGCAGAAAACACAAATACACTCGCACAAAAAAACACACAGGTCGATTCCAATCCCGAGTTTCTTGTCCCTCTGTTCCTAAGCCAACTAGCTCAGCTCAGCGCGTTTTTCTGTTTTAAGGAAAGGACAAAACTATTGTCAAATATTATCCAGCTGGTCGGAAGTGCTTGACGGGCTCACAGATCAGTGGAGAACTTTGTGTATGGTAGCACTCACGCGCGCCAGGTTCCTCTTCACCGCAAACCCGTGCGCGCAGTTTTTGCGCTGTCGCTCAAAGAATCGAGATGACGCGTGGCATGAGTTACACACAAGTAGAGAAAGACAGACCGGGTGAGGGGAAGGAGGGGGGGGGGGGGAATCAAAAGGGCTTTCTGAGGGGTTTTGATGTGATTGAGAGATCAGTGTGTGTATGTGTGTGTGTGTGTACGCGCGCGTGAATGCTGTGTGTGAGTGCAGATGTGTTTAATGGAGTGTTTGTCAAAACTGAGCATGAGTTAATGTGTTTACGGTTTGTGTGTGTGCGTGTGCGTGCGGGCGCGCCCCGAATAGTGAACATTTGCACAACTCAAAGAGTGGTGACGAAAGGGCGAAAGAAAAGAAGTTTTGAAAATAAATAAGGGGATCTGCTGGGACGGGAGTCGGGTAGTCCAAAATTATTCCACATGTTTGGCTACTCCGGTAACATCCATTTCTGTTTTTCTAACACGGGGGCTTTGTGATATTCAAATTTTATTTTTTTCCATGTCTTAACTTTATTCCGGGCCGGGTAGTGCCATGACCCCAATGATTTTTTTTTTTTAATCATGTGCCGCGCATGCCGTGATCGGAAGTGCAGGCGGCAATGCAGTTTGTTTTGTTTTTTTTTTCATAGAGAGAGAGAGAGAGAGAAAGTTTTAAAAGTTTGATAGAAAAATGTGACACGCATCATTTTGTTTTTTCTGAGATGGACTGTGAATTTTTTTTTCCCTGCATAAAAGATACTTCCAATTCTAGTTTGACGTCCATAGAGATCTACATTACCGTCTCAAACAAACAAAAAGTTTTCTTGACAGCATAAAAAAAAAATAATTAAAAAAAACAACGATGTGACAACTACTTGGAAGGGATATGCCTCGGTTTCTTTTCTGAGCTCTTCAATCTCCAACGAGGAGGATAAGATGATATGAACATATCACATGTCTATCTCGGCAATTTCAGTAAGAGCATGATACAAGTTTAGTAACATATCTCGACCGACATCAGCTGAAACTGTCACTCACAATGGCTAGATGACTGTCATATCAGGTCACTGACGGGTTTACTTGCGATTTACTTCCCACCTCCTCCAAACACGCACAAAACAATCAGGATCGATTTGAGACTGATTGATAAGTGCACCCTCATCTTCTGTAGGCACCAAATCTCACCCCCACCCCTCAGACTGGCAGTTCTTGAAACGGTGTCCAGCTGTCATGACCACTTCCATGCACCCCCAGTCGCCTGACCTAATTACTAACTGTATACTCATCTCGTATTTGAACACGTTTTATCCTTCACTGCCCATGAATTCAAGTTTTGTTGTTTCTATAGATATACACTACTGAACGGTTGTTTCAGATAGAAATACACTTTGCATCGGCCTCAGTAAGAACAGCAGATGCGCTGAGTGGTATGTCTGTCGTCTCTGTTTTATGTCAGTCCCACAGAGACACAACACAGACAAGGATATCATTCAACAAACCTTCAAACTAAATGTCCACTACAATAAGAGACAACTCAAGAACCACAGAAACTCATGTCCCATGGAGACAAACAAACTCTCAGACAAGATTTCCATAGAAAGGACAATACAAATACAAAACACTCTAACTTACTTCACGGGTCACATAATGTACTCTGTAAACATTGTCAAATGACTGGTCAGGTCCATCTCATGCAATCACGACCAAAGCGTTAACATCATCACCAGTGACAACTAAACTAACCTATGGTGAAGGGCCATCGACAGGTGGTGAGTCGCGGTTGGACTGGGCTCAAAACTACGGTGGCGCAAAAGCGAAAAGTATCCCAGATTTGCTGAGACCGAAGGGGCGAGTGAAGTACATGAGAAACTGTACATACCAGTTGCAGAAAGACCACGACAGAGCAGTAGCCCCCCTCCTCCCCCCCCCCTCTCCCCACACACACACCTTTTTTTTTCTTTTTGAACTCTGGTCCCACTGTCATCTTGATAAAACTTCAAAACAGAAACAAAAAGGCGATACCTTTAGGTCTTGTGCATAATTCTTTCCCTCCTTTCAAAGTTTCAAACATTATCATAGCGCCAGTCAGAAGATCGCTAACTTAATCATTCTTGTCTGCATAAATTTATCCTATTCACCCAAGTTTCTTTATAAATCCCCTCTTCGGCCTTCTCAGGTGGTACAGCCAAGAGGCAGATTCGGGACTTCAGCACTACCAGAATGGCTTTCACTTGGAACATCAGATAAAGACAGGAAAGGATTCATTCGATGTAAATAGAAGAACGACAAGAAAATGACGCGTAAAACTGTAACTGCTGGGTCCAGTGATCCTCCTGAAGATGATCTGCGACCACCAACCACTGAACATGATAATCCATCTACAAAAGGTACAACTTGCCCAAGCACTGACACAGGATCATAATATGATTATAGTAGGCCTATATTATATAGAATTTAGACGTCTAGATATATTATATTAATTCTTAGAATTAATGTCCATTTTTCAGGAGATCACTATTGGCAACCATAGAACGGAGTGTCCACATACCTACTGGGAATCAGATAGCTAAAACTGTTTACCTGAATATTTCAGGAAAGAATTCTCTTCAATCCTAGTCTTGGGTCAAACTGCATGTAATTCAACTTGTCTTTATCAAGGAGGAAAAACTATTGCTTCTGATAAAAAATACTGGGTTTCAGACAATAAATTTGCCAGTTTTGTTGTGTCCGAAAGTACTTAAATGACCTAAATCCTTGCCACGCATTCAACGTGCCAGAGTTTCAATTGTTACGACTACTGCAGTATAAAACTACACAACTACATTTGCATTTCCAAATCCACTCACATTGCTATAATCACTTGGCCGTCGTCTCGGGCCGTTTCAGACCGCAGCACCGCCTCTTCATAGTAAATTTCAGGAGATAATTAAATCAACTCAGCAAAAAAGGAGAAACGGCGACAACATGAAACAAAAATCGCGTTCTTCTACATACCACGTAGGCCCTACAAGCTTTTCATTAAACCTTTGGAAATTAGTGAAGGAGAGCATTTTGCCGTGCCGCCCCTTCTCTGTTTTAACTCATTCCCTACGATAACGTGCGGGTGTGAACGGGAACTCTCAACATCCAGTCTGAAATTTAGATGTTTTTTTCTTATAAGTTATACTCAGTCTAAACACAAGACATACATGATAATACATTAGACACTAAAGTACAGGAAAGTCAATGAACCAGGATGGGATTCCGTATTTCGAGAAGTTGGCTTAGATATTAGTACTCGAAAATCGGTGTCCATTTGAGCCGTATATTCGGCTTTCCATAGCGAATGAGTTAAGACACAAATGAAGAGACTATAAGACACCAATGATGTACTCACCTTCGTTTTTACAGGTTCAAGAATGATAATTAACCTGTAGGCCTACTGGTCAGATGGTCACGAACACTTAACTTGATCTCGCTGGCGCTCTGTCCGTGTGTTATAGTGTGTATATAGTGAGAGAAAGTATTATCCAGATGTAAACAAACCACCGCGCTCAGTCTGGTCCCAAAGATTGTGTGCGCTCGTGCGTGAGTATGTGCGTGTGCCGGTGCGCACGCGAGTACTGCAACGACTGAGCTAACTTGTGAGACTGCACAGTTAACAAGATAACACTGTCATCTAGGTCTGTCCCTCACTGATGTGGTGGTCAGGCAGTGCCTTGGCCAGACTCGGAACTGTCAATGGCGCTACACTCGCTGTCTCACTACTAGTACTACATACTACAATCGCTGCTACTACGAACTCGTAGTCGGTCTAGTATTTGGTGACATGAAACTGTATGGGCGGTATCGAATCAACCGTTTTTCTATCAGTTTTTCCTTCCTCCCATTTAGGCTGACATCTCATGTGGGCGGTCAGGCAGACCTCAGACAGACTGGAGGGCGGATGGTCGGAAAGGTACTCAGACAAAAAGACTGGGCTGACAAACAGACAGACAGAAAAGCAAACAGAAACCAACAGACAATATAAGAACAATGATAAAGGTAAGAGATGCAAATAACAAAAAGCAATAACAAATAAATATTGGGTTCAAACTGATGCCCACCCATATATATGGCATTTAGCGTCTTTACAGACGGTCTTAGCAGCTAGAATATTCACTTTCACTTTGACTGACAGCTTCTCTCGTGGCTTATTCTGCCAATGTTTGACCCGAGAGTGCGATGGCAGTGATTGCAGGTCAGTCTTTTGGGTTCACTTTGGCGAGTGTTTTCATTCCGCCTCTGTCGTTTTGTTAAGTATGTTTCTTTTGCCTTGAAGTCTATTGCGAGCGTGCCACTGCGCAATTTTTGTCTCCATCTGCTTCGATCATTTGCAAGGTTCTCCCATTCATTGGGGTCGATGTTGAATGCTTTCATCGTGACCTTGCAAGTGTCTTTGAATCGCAGATGTGGCCTACCTCTGGGTCGGTTGCCAGTAGCAAGTTCCCCGTAGAGAATTTGTCTGGGGATGCGATCATTTTCCATACGGTGGAGATGTCCAAGCCATAGTCCACAATTATACAAGAGTGAAACCAGAGAAGCCAACACTATGAAATAACGACGTGTGTGCGTCAGTGTGTCTGCCTACGTGTCCGCGAAGCCTACTGGCAGAACATGGTTTTGATTTTTTTGCTACGTTTAGTTTGCACTGTCTCACCTTATAACTCCCCCCCCCCACACACACACACACACACACACCTTTTCACTCACTTCATTTTTAATTTCCCGTTGCGCTTTTTTCTTTTCTTTTGAATTATAATTCATGCATTATTGATAAGCTGTTTATTAATTCATAAATTTGTTTATGTCTCAAAAGAAGGAATAATCTTTTTGTTTCTCGGGGGCCTCAGCATAATGCTGTTGGCCCCCTAGAAGGAATAATTGCATAGCCAATTATTTTATAACAGGGGAGGGGGGAGAAAGAGTACTGGGTATCGCCATATCTAAAAGAGCAGTCCTTTCATTGTCCTCTCCCCTCGACCCTGCCCACGGAACATACGCCATGCATCCCTTCACAGCGATTAGATACGCCTTGTTGCGCTCCACCAATCAGAGAGGCGCTCGTGTGCCGTCACCTGTGCCCTCTCGCGCGCCTTCCCACTGGCCACCTGTCTTCTGTGGTGTTTGGCATTTGGCGCTGCGCGAGGCTCCAACTTCAGCCGAGCTGTGCATTTTACACGGGATAGCATTCATTCCTCTCTAGGCCTAACTATTACGTCACTGAGAGGAACAACGACACAGGAATTCCAACTGAGTTTTGGTATCATTATAATTTTACCACCTTCATTGTCTTTACAAGTCCGGCACAATTGTTTACTGGCTCTGGACCGAAAATGAAACACGTGTCTTTTTCGTTATTGTTTTTAGATGGGCTATGAGCAGAGCTCGGAAAGAGCTCGCAAAAAAAAAAATAATAATAAATAATAATAAAAAAAAAAAAAATTCTAAAACAGGGGGGAAAGCTTGAATGCGTAATTTCTACCGGCTCTTTCTATCACATTCACATAGAGCTGAGCTCAAATGAAGCTCACACTCAAAGCCACATTCAAATAAATCCCAATAACAACACTGGTAACTCCCGATCTCTCTTGGGTCGACTGTGATGATGTCCAAATGCAGCTCTTTGTCATTATCACCATTTAATGTTGTTATTGTGTTGTGGTGGTTTTATTCTACATGTCATTTCGGAAATTATGTTCACAATTTTATGATAACAAATGACATCAGAAAGAGACAGACTGAATGGGAGATAAAACGGTCGTAGTTAAAATAAAGAATGAGAGAGAGAGAGAGATGGAGCCACGGAGCGAAAAATAATTTCGAGGTATCAAAACACCAGCACTGTTGTGTTACTGTAAAAGACAGTATACGCCAGAAAAAATGTTTACACGGCACACTGTAAAGAGTTCATCTTGCACCCAGCTTTAGTCTTTATTTAGTTCCCAGTTTGTAACAACCAAAGGAAACTATCACGAGTACCAAGTTATAACCCAGATTGAAAGATGCAGACACGTTGTTTTATAAAATGATGGTGTTAAAAAGTGAATTTGACCTAATTTCCTTAACACGGCAGAGCGATGTCCCCGGACACAATGGCTCTGTGGACAAAATCGTCCCCTTTACACAGGACAATGAGACGGGACTGGACTCGCCCGTCTCTTCAAGAGAATTATCGGTTGTCATAGGTGCTTGTGTGTCGGTTGTCATAGGTGCTTGTGTGTGGTGCTGCTGCTCACATGAACGTTTTTGTCTTGCCAGTTACGTGAAGCCTGAGATTTCACACATGAATGACGGGCATTCGGTCAACTGTTTGGATTAGAAGCTTGGCCACAATGGTTGTATCCTCTCCCTACCCCTAACCCAAAATAGCCGTCTTTGTCTCCTCTCGTCCCTTTGAAATATCAATCTCCAAAGTCCCTAACTTTCCTGACATCACTACCATGCCTGCCTGAAATACCAACATAGAACACAACGACCACCGGCTCAATACAGTCAATCTCAATGTCAGCTCTGCAGTTTTATGAAGATTTTGGCATTGGCATGATTAAATTTACATGTACAATTCTCACACTACTCTGCTCAACTCGAGCACAAATTGCCTGCCACAGTTCCCATAATCCAAATGTTCGAAAATGTTAGTTTTACGGTGGCAGTTCCATACCTTATGGTCAAAAACGAAGGTCAATGTACATTTGATTTGTTTTGTTTCCTTTTGTCGCTACGATTATTTTTTTACCCCCCCCCCCCCGAGTCTTCAAATTGAAATCGTCATGACATAATCTGCATCACAAATGAGCCTTAAACTGATTTCTTTCAATGAAATTGCTCACATTTCACATTACCGGTATTCTGGGAGCACAAGACGATCCATATTTTAGTAAAACTGATTTCACTGATCATTATCCACAATTATATAATACATGTAATATGCCTGGCCACAAACAACAAACAGAAACGTAACGGCAAGAAACAGACCATCACGAAAACACGTGTGACAATGACAGAGTGTATTATGTACCGCACTACAATCGCCGCGCCGGGCAAGTTGAAGCCTAAACCAAATATTGAACATGACAGTCCATTTGCGGTGTCAGTGCTTTACTTATGTACTCTTACCGGATATAATTATCAAAAGTAAACAGGAAATTTTTAATACCCTCACAATTTACGACAAATGCAAACTACATCTATCTGAAGACATCTCTCCTGGAAAACTTACAAAAGAAAAACAGTTCATTAATATTTTTGCTTTACTGCATTTCTTGTATTTTTCACTGCATCTTTATGCACTTGTCTCTTGGGGGACCTTAGATTGACAGAAAATATCTTGTATTACTTGTTGTTGTTGTGTTTATGTCAACAAAAGGAAGGGTGGTTGTCATTTCTCTATTGACTGTGACTCAAATCCCAGTCCACCGATCACCTATCGACCTATGGCATGCCGTGGAATCAACGCGGCTTCCACGGTTTGAGAACATTATTGTGCTGAATATTAAAGCCAGAGGAACCATTTCAAGATGAATTTCAAAAGAAGGGATGGAACTGTAAAGAAAATAAAATCTGCAAATAAAATATCACATGAGTTCTATTCGTGGATCAGACGACGTGTGAGCCAGTTGACTGTCACCAGATAGGACAGCTAGGCCTTTTCAAAATATTGACATTTAATTGACAATGAGCTTCTCTGAAACCCCAACTGTTACACTGTTTTGATTCATATATCAATGTCTGTTTCCATTTGTTAAGCACTAAAACTATGGTTAGTGTAGTTAGAGTGCAGGCAATGCACTTAGCTCTGTCATTGGATCTGTGTGTCTCGGCCAATTCAATGTGTCAGTGTGGGTTCTAGACAAAGAACTTGACAATGCAATGCTTGTCATATCCACACATTTACCGCCATTTTACACTGTTTGTTCAGGCGAGTGTAATTACTTATCAATTAATTGTGCTGTCACAACTACTCCAACAGCGAGTAGTTTCTCAACTGCTGGTGTCGCTTTCAGTCTGGTTCATCACAACTGACATCGCACGTGCAAAATTGAATAAAGATCTATAGAAAGACTGACCACACACTGCCGAGCGCATTGGAAAATGACCCGGAGTGTCTGTGGGTTAAGGAAATGTTCAGGTCTTGTGTAAGAATACGACAACAGATTAGTTTTAACCCTCTCGAGCATCCACTGTTAAATTTGTCACCGTACGTCACCTGACGCCCAAAACTCTATTTTTTGGAACACTTTCTAATTTATCAGCAAATACATTTTCCTGATATATATTTATATTTCAGCCTTCATTTGACCACAGACCGGCCAGATATTATGACCACTCCAGTAAGAGACACAAACAGCCATACCCTATAAAGGCAAACCGAAACTATGAGCAGTTGGCTGTGGTTTCTACTGAAAGAAGTACACTTCGCTGACCACAATAATTTTGTACTAGATGTATATAAATATGCAATGTGCATTCTGTCATCACCAGCATATCATTCACTTTATCTTCAAACCAAACGGAGCTTTTTTTTTCTTTTTTGTAGTTCTGTTTTTTGTTAAAAAACAAATTCTCACTTTCTTCCAGACAAGATAAATAATGGACAATCTCGTAAAATAAGACAGAATTCGAAATTTTGGACAGTAGGAATCTATGTGGAAGGACTGCCCTTCCGAATCATTACTTCCCATCATTCCTCTACAATCTCTGCCTCTTCCGGTTGTCAAAATAACATACAAAACGGTATTCACATCTACTTTGCCGCTCAAGTGACACTGTGATGTGCACCCAAAACATCTTTTCTCCTCGCTAGAGGCAGCCTTCACAAAACACAATAGTCAGGAACCCCATAAAATTCATACAGGCTTTCAGCGGTTAAAGAGCTTGACCAGAATGCAAGACGTCCCCTTTCGAATAGCTCTCAAGGGATCAAACTTCATTTCTCACTGTGTTTCAAGGCAAGCGCTACGCACAAGAAAACGAAAACACACAATCATGGTAAGGAAGCAACTTATCCACAGTAGTTCACTGCAAAATGAATGTTGCCGTAATTATATATCCATATCAGAAGTCAGAACGACATCAAACTTCGCAGTACAACAGTGTTACATGACAGCAGAGTTTGACGACTGTGAATATGACAGAACCCCCCTTCTCCTTCTTCCCCTTCCAATATCATCGATGAACTATCTTCGTCTTGCAATGGCTCTCCACGCTCAAAATACCACTTTCGAAACCCAAAAGCCAAACCACAAAATGCATCATTAAGTTTACGACCCAGACTTGTACGACGCATCTTTTGAGTGTTTGTCCGCTTTTCACAACCATCTCCATGGCCGCTAGAGAATTCTTTCAGATGAATAATTGAAGAATGTGTTAAGAATAACATCACAGCAGTTTACTCACGCTCATTGCTCAAAGAAACGGAGGATGGGGAGAGTGAACATGACTGAGTAGATACGAGATAAAGAAAGAGAGAGGGAGGGGGGAGAGAAAGAGAGAGATGGAAGTGGGGATGGGAGACAGAGAATGCGAGAGAAAGACCCAAGAAGAAGAGAATAAACGACAGGATTAAATGAATAGAACCGGAGACGGGCAGAAACAGAGAAATGGAGAGAAGAATATAGTCAGAGACGCATTAACAGACACGGATAGAGAGAAAGAAAGACAGAGAGAAAGACGGAAGGAGGAAAGGCGACGCACAATGTCTTTTAAATGGGCGTGTGTGCAGGTGTGTTCGAAAGAAACGGAGAAGCTTAATGAAGCACTCCCGGGGGTAATTACGAAATAGACATACCTCTGGGTCTACTTATAGCTAGAAGCAAGAGGAGTCGTGCTGAACAACATTTACGATTTTTACATTATCTCAAGAATTGAAATATAAACATTGCGTTTTCTTGTTGTTATTGTTGTTGGTTGTTGTTGAGGCTGGTCAGGCACTGGTTCAAGTCTGTTTAGTGTCTGTTTGTCTAAGTGAGTGAAGTTTCTCTCTCCGCTAGCTGCCCCAAGACAGTTTAGGCGTGCCCCGGAAATAACAAGACAGAATGACTTTGGTGAACGACGTCCCGTTTAACTCAACAGTTTCCATGTCACCAGTAAAATCGATTACCAATAAGACCTGACTCATTGCGCCACCAGTCGAAGACAACCGAATCTGCACACAAACAAACAAACAAAATCTGAAAGTTTTCACCTGCAGAAAGCACCCAACAAGGTCTCTTCACATGGAATCGATTATAGGGTAAAACTGGAATTGTCAAATATGTGTCCATTCTTCATCAGGGACCATTCATAAAGTTTGTACGCTTCAGTTCGGCGATCTCTGATTTACCCCCCCCCCCTTTGTGCAAACGTAAAGGCATTAAAATGTGGACTGTTCCTGATTAAATAAAACGTTGAAATTTTGAAACTTTAAATGACACTTTGCATGAACTATTAATTTGGACTGTTTACTTTGAAACATAGCCAATGTTTGATTTTAACTTATCTATTATATATTTCAGTAACTTGCAACCTTTGGCATGCCTAACTGACCAAACTATACACTCTTCAGGCCTTAAATTGAGCAGGAAGGTGACAATTGAGATAAGAAAGATGATGGCTATAATTAAAAGAAGTTTACTTCAACTTCAAGCATGTATTTTTAAAAAATAACAATGTTGAATACTATGTAACATCTGTATTTTTGCATGTTTGTTTCGTAATATATTATAGTACCGTGCATGTCATAAAAAGTAACCGTATCAAGCGTTCAATTTAGTGCGTAGTGTTCTGGTGCGCATGAGCTCTGAAGCAAGACTGTAGTGCATTACTTTCATTATACTAGAGAGAGAGAGAGAGAGAGAGAGCACATGATTGTTTATTCTTGGCAATGCCCGGTAGCTCATCTAGTATTAGTAACTTATATTTTGCTGGAAAAAATAAAAATAAAAAATATTTTTAAAAATTCATTACCGTTGTGGAAAAACGTATGAACGCTCCATAGTATGTCCCTCCCCCTTTCCCCTTCTTTCCCCGTGTATGCCTTTCACATGAAGGGGGCATCTTCCCCCCCCCCTCTCCCCAACCCCTCCGAGCATATGCCCTTTCTGGACGGCCCCTCACCAAGCATGATTAATAACAACGATTACGTTTCTGCACGTGCACGCTGTCAATCCAGCCAATAGAAAACGCACACAAAGGGAAGAAGAAAAAAAAAGCAAACGGCAAACAGGTGCATGCACTCAGTTGTCAGGCCACAATACACCATGGGGACAGCCCAGGCTCGGCTCTCCTAGTCAGAAAGGCGTAACTGCAGGTTTGGCGCCAAACAAAGCGTTGTATTTCCTCGTCACTCGGGTGATTTTAATCTGAAATTTCTCTATGCCTGAAGACGGTGATAAATTATCCGTTAATCTGATCAGTGAATCTACACAATGGTAATGATATTTTTCATCATTAAACGTCTCAATGCCAGTTTTGTCTCGTGTGTTTGCACTGATGAAAATTGGAAAATACGATTTAGGAGGAAGATTAAATTGTCATCCATCTCGCGCAAAGGCGTATCTATGACTTCGGTGATTTGGGGGTACGGCTACCATATCACTGCTCGTGGTAAGATCTATATTAATGCTCATCACGTGACATATCGTTATAAGCACAAACGGTTTTGCCACATGCATGTCCCTGCATAAGAAATCCTAACTCACAAAAGCGTTCAATTTAATGCTCTCTTGTAAACTGAAGAGATTGTTGATACGCCATTGCCTGAGGCGGGTGACGAAACCAAAGTATGTTGAGATTTTGTGCCACAATTGAAGGAAATCATGTCGAGAAACCGGTTCAAAATGACCACTACATTATTTACCTCTGCTCGTTTATTACTTTGTCTCGAATTTTTTTTGATTACAATAAACACATGTTGATAAATCTTCACTCAGTGGAAGAGCCAAAATCGCACTTCAGCTTATTAATGTAGACAATTTTCATGTAGATCTAAATATTTGTTCCGTTGTTGCTCTTGATTGAAAGTTACGGGATTCTTCTGGCTTTGCAGGATTATTGGAATGTTTTAAAAAAAACAACAACACGTGGCCAGATGGAAGAGAAACCACCCAGGCGTACATCTGATACAAGCAAACTGCAGGACACTGTTCACTGTTCTGGACACAATGGAAAAGGACTGAAAAGGTTAAAAGGAGGAGAGACAGAGCAAGGACTCAGGAAGAATGACAAAGAGAAGACAGCTGGAGGAAACATTTATAATTAATACATGGAAGAAAAAAAAAAAAAAAAACAAGAAAAGAAAATGCACGGACACACGAGGGGAAAATGGTAAGCAAGAAACCGGGGAAGAAATCTAATAACTTCGGGTGGATCTATTATCACGTCCGCCAACAAATTTATTTATATATATATTTTTTTTTTTTGGAACGCAGAATAGTGGGTGATAAAAGCTACCTTTCTTCATGCCTAAAGCATTTGCCTCTACACTAACACATAGGGCAACACACTCTCGCACACGCACCTACCACCTCCACACATACACACCCTCTCTCTTTCTCTCTCTCTCTCCCTATCTCTCTCATACACACACTCACTCACTCTTTCCCCATCTCTCTCTCTTTCTCTTCCATACATACACACACACACACATTCACTCTGTATGTCTTTCTCTCACTCACTTGCTCCCTCTACATCCGTCTCTCTGAGTGTGCATAATTATGTGTGTATGTGTTTCTCTCTCCCCTTCTCTTTTCTATTCTCCCCCCCCCCCTCTCTCCCTCTCTCTCTCACACACACAGAGATTTTAAAATTCAAATGTTCAGCCTGGTTTCCGCATGAACGCAGATCTAAAACCATTTTACTTTCCGTGAACACACTCACTCACTCACTCTCTCTCTCTCTCACTCACACACACACACACACAGCCTATTATCATTTCAAAGTATGCAATAATGGCGAGCATTCGTGTGTAACTCCTCCGCGTGTTATTGTTCTATAGCAACTGCTTCCTGTCATCTTTTCAGCCCTTTCAAAACGCAAACCTGAGACTAAAAATTGGTTATTCATGTGCCATTGTCTGGCTCTCATAGAAAGTTGAGTGACATCAATAGTGACACATCATTTTCATTGATGTAAAATTCTGGTCAACAAAACAAAAAGCCATTTGGAAAAGAAAAAAAAATTTGCTATTTTCACTCAGCTGTTTCTTTTCAGGGGTATAAACAGTATAGAGAAAAACAAATCTAGCTTCACAAAAAACAACAACAACAGTGGAGACAACCTGCAATGTTTCCCAGATGTTCCCCAAGTCTCTAATCCCAACCTTTTAATAATAATAATGATAAGAATAAAAAGAATATTCATAATAATAATAACAACAATAATAACATAATAATAATGCAAAATAAATAACTACAAGAGACAGCTGTTGGTTAAGTGTCCATCGACGAAGTCTCTGTTCGGTCAAATATAGGTAGGTGAAATGTCAGCTCTTTTGATTGGGTGGCCATTTGGGGTTTCAATGATGCTTGCAGGTTGGATAGTCAAGCAGTCTACAAGCTACAGTTAAAGTGTTCCACTACCGTGCGACACCAGCCAGCTTGATTGCACGTTCGCGTGCCCACAATTAATTATGCCCGGCTTTGTATTTGGAATTTGCATTCATTTACCACAATAACATTCCCACAATGTCTTATACTGTATGGCCTTTCCTATCCTGCTATGGAAAATGACCGTAACTGTTCGGAAGATTTTTCATTTCTGTCGCCAGAGTATTCTTCCTTGTTCCGGATGCCTTGTTATTCTGTAACTCAGTATAATATCTCTGATGTCTTGTCTAGATGATGCTGACTACATGCCAACCGTTTGGTATTGTTACCTGACTTTTAAACGTCAGTATTAGCACAATCGGAAATTGAAGAAAGAACAATGCCAAATGTTTGTTTTTATTTATCCTCCTTCTGTAAAATTTCGTGTTTCGCCTATACTGTCTTTTTCCACAACACGGCAGAATACCCACCCACTTTCCACCGTCTCTTTCACCCTTCGTTTATTATACATTCAAATATTACCCCCACCGACGGCAAGAAATAGAGAAAAATAAATGAAAAGTAGGAAAAGCAGGAAGATAAAACGAGAAACGAACATGAAGCCTGAATGAAGCCATCTTTTCTCCTCTGAGAATAATCATAAAACTACAATCGTGAGTCTGTCTGTCTGTGTGTCTGTCGTCCCGCGCAGCAGATCATCTACCTGATCTGCTCCCTTCTCTTGCCACGCGCCAAGTCTGCGTATGAGTTCCCACCTCTTCTAACTCCTTCCTAGAGCAAACACACACAAAACCGCACAGCATTATTTCTCTACCTCCTACCACTGCATTCATTCTTTCTCTCCTCCTCTTCCTCCTCTCTAGCATCTTTTGTTACCGTTTCTCCTATTCTTTCATCACCCCCTCCCCCTACCTCCACTCTATTCAACTCACTCATAAAAGCCCCAGCTATCAAGCCAGCCAGTCAAAACGCTCCCAGAAATTCAATGCTCGAGTAATCATTTTTCCGGAATCGTAATTATGCTCCTTTCATTGTTATTTACAAACTAAAAATCGCGGCTGGGGTCCCACTAGCCAGCTGTCAGGAATCGATCCTGTCATGAACTCGGCTCTCTCTACTTGACTGGCGTAGCCTACATAAAATTGCCATCAAAGACCCGGGAGGTGTGCGTGAGTCAATGGATTCAGATTTGGTCAGATGAAAATTGCCTGTTTTCTAATTGAATATCTCAGTTCTCCCACCCCCCTCCCCCCTTCCAAAATGGCAACCCTCCCTGGAGTAGGTATGAGCTTACAGGAACAAGAGCCAACATAACAAACACGCACTGTTACTTCAATAAATAAAACACTGACACTGGTTTCAATCCATTCATTCATTTTGTTCGTTCGCTCATTCATTCATTCACCCTTTCATTCACTCACTAGCCCTCGTGTTTACATACCTAGTCTGATAGGATTCAGCCCTTTCTGAGATCCCTTTGTGTACTGGAGCCGTATTGACGACTGGGGGCGGTGATGATCTCTCAGACAAGTTTTCTCCGTCACTGATCGTCGCTTGTGTCTCTTCTGTCTCCTGGGCAGATGAAACAAATAAATGACTTACTGACAAGTTGGTCGGTCGGTTGGTCGGTCGGTTGACCCATTGGCTGTAAGCCTAGGCACGCAGTAGCCGATTTTGATCGGCCGACAAGTTGCATCGTGACGCCAAGACGTTATTTTAGTTCAAAGAGATCCCGCCCACAAGCCAACTCAATGGATCTCATAAAAACTAAATGTTGTACCGTCATCATCCAACTTACTGGTCGAAAGATCCAAAATCGCCTACTGAGCGTCAAGGCAAAAAGAGCAAAAATGACCAAAGGATGTAAACAAAAGTGCAAGACAAAAGACACACCCATTCTTGAGTCCCTACTCTCCACTCACTCATCATAGCAGAAATAACGAGGTCACTCAGAGCAAACAATTAAAAACATTTGTTTCCAACAACTGCTCTCGACAACCTACCGAAGTAATCTTCCCTGACCTTTGGAAAGTGCCAAGAGGCACAGTTTGTCGAGCACTTATAGAAGAAGTCCTGGGTATTAATAACCAAATTAAATTATATGTGACAGGCCCGGCAACTATCCATTCTGTAATATTATGATCAATCTCGATAAATGATAAACCCATACATCACAGGCGCATTGGAACAAACAGGGAAAAACTAACACTGCCAAAGCAGTATCGTGATATGGGCAGATCCCAGAAAATACAGTCACAGGTAAGTTAGAATGAAGTTTTTAAAAAAAAAAAAAAGAGAGAGAGAGAGAGAGAAATGTTGTAGATCTATATTACAAAACCTCGCCTATAAACAAACAATAAAGAAACTCTACACTTAATTCCAAATGAATCAGAAATGAAAGAATTTCCATCATACCATGCTGTCCCGTATTTTTTCTCCTGCCTGGATCCCACAGATTTTCTGGTTCGTCTCTCGTAGAAATAAAAACAAAAGAAGCCTCCTCCCTCCCTGCTTTATTCTCTTTCTCTGGCACTTTGTCCCTGGACTGGTATTCAAGTCAAGACTGAATGAATAAAGGAGCGGGGACAACATCAGCAGTTCAGACTATCAGGGCAGAAAGGCTTCAACTGCATACACAACAGGCTCCAGCCAACATTCCAATATGCCATAACATAATCTAGTGCATTCCTCCAATAGTTACGCACCATTTCATTAAAAACAAAACAAAACAAAACAAAAAACACATAAATTGTGGCCAAACAAATCGTTCCATTTAAAATCGATCCGCTCTTTCATTTTAATATAGATGCTTGTTCATGGTGCAAAAAAAATCTACATATGTGCATTGGCAAGCTTTTTTCTTATTGTCCTTTATAAAATCTTACATTTTTCTGGGTAATTAATAAATTATGCAGAGATTTACATTAGGGTGGGATAAATCCATCTCTTGGCTATTTACCCCCACAGCGACTTTCAATACATTACACACCGTGAGGAACTACTGACTGACTGATTGACTCTTGTAACAGGAAAAGGCCAAAATGACAAACTGATGTAAAAACGAGCAAGACACAAGCTTTGAAATATTTCAAAATTAATATGACACACACACACAAAAAGGAAACTTTGCAAGGTCCCAACTAAGCAAAAATAAAAGTGCAATACAATATAAAAAAAAAAACAACAAAAAAAAAACACCAACATATCCTGTAAATATATTGAAAAAACGTGAATAAAAGTGTAAGTGATTTTTTAAAATCACAAAATAAACACACAAGCTTGCTCTCTCTCTCTTTCTCCCACACTGTCCTCTCTCTCTCCCTCTCACTATCTTCTTGCCTTCTCTCTCACTCCCGCAGTCCTCTCTCTCTCCCTCTCACTAGCCTCTCGCCCCCTCTCTCTGTCTCTCCTTTTCTCTCTCTCCCTCGCTGTCCTCTTTCTCTATCTCTATCTTTCTCTCTCTCTCTCTCCCTCACTGTCCTCTCTCTCTCTCTCTTTCTTTCTCTCTCTAATCATTCAAAATTTTAACTGCCACTATCGAACGCCGTGCCGGTATTCATTCCACTAGTCGCTTACAGAGAGAATTCAAACATTTACTGAATACGCCTTTTAACGGTGACAGTTTGACAATATAGGACAGATTCAGTAAGGCCATGTTAAACTTCCTCGTTGATCTCACACGCACGTAATGAAATAACCGACTACCTTCGTTACTATTGACCGCTCAACAGAACAAATATATACCACGGCCAGGCCTTTAGAGATTGAAGTACACCCTTCTGTCATCTAAATCAGCGGCCAGTAAGCAACCAGGCAATGTTATTGGCAAACATGGCGTTTGTTTCTGTTACCAGATACTTCATGACTGTTCCCTCGTGCATTTTGAAATCTCTGGAAGTGAAAGTGTGAAACACAGCAGGGACGGACAGAAACAGCTTGGCAAAATAAAATATCCTGTTGTATTTTCGAGTTTTCGTGCGGGGTGGGGGGGGGGGGTGATAAACAAGTGGACAAACTCATCAGATGCCCAGATAAGACATAGACAGACCGACACTCAGACAGACGGAGAGAGAGAGAGAAAGGGAGAGAGGGGGAGAGAGAGAGAGAGGGGGGAGACTCCGGAGAGAGAGACAGAGTGGAGAGAGAGAGAGAGAGAGAAACAGAGGGGCAGACAGACAGACACAGGCGGATAGGTGGATCGTTACAGATGGATAGATAGATAGATAGATAGATAGATAGATAGATAGATAGATAGATAGATAGATAGATAGATAGATAGATAGATAGATAGATAGACAGACAGACAGACAGACAGATAGATAAATGGACAGACAGACAGATAAATAGACAGATAGACAGACGGATAGATAGATAGATAGATAGATAGATAGATAGATAGATAGATAGATAGATAGATAGATAGATAGATAGATAGATAGATAGATAGAGATATATATATAAGTCTGTCTGTCTATCTATCTATCTGTCTGTCTGTCTGTCTGTCTGTCTGTCCGTCCGTCCGTCCGTCCGTCTGTCTGTCTGTCTGTCTGTCTGTCTATCTGTCAATCTATCTATCTATCTATCTAATCCATCTATCTGATAGATAGACTGGAACACGCTGTACATGAACACACTAAATAATGACATAACAACAACTGCTCAGGTCTCAAACCGTAGGTAACTGAGATAATTAAGTCGCATATCGGGCTTATTTTTCTACCAACACGATGGAGGCAAGTCATGGAACCTGACGTGAAATGACGAACTAACGGGAGCCCAGCCAATTCCACAATAGTCTACACGTGACACATGCGTAAAAAAATATTTTTTATAAATGAGCAAAATTCCCCAAAGCCTTCCCGTATGCAAAAGAAACATTCGCGCTCGTTCTTATGGCAAATCTCTAAATCTCTGCACTTCAGTGTGAAGGACAAAAATATTGAAGGACAATGAAAAACACAGACAAGACAGAAGGAACGAATGTCAAATTTGCATCAATTCGAATATCAAGCAGAGTTTGAGTTTGAAGATTAAAGCAGGACGACAGGAAAACAGTGAAATTGTGCTGGGAAAATGCAAGACTGTAGACACAATATAAGAGAACGCTAGAACAGAAGGAGACGAACCCTACCCCCCCCCCCACCCCTCCCGCCAACCATCATCAATATCAAGCACACTAGTGTAAAGTCCCAAGCGCCAGATTTACTGCAGCTCCGCATGTGATTTGATTATCAATTCTGAAAAATTCGTTACATTTCTTACACAACCTAATCTTTTTTACTTTATTCCCAGCATGTCCAGTTCTAAATCTTGGACACAACTGGGGCCATCCATAAAGTAGGCCACGTGCACTCCATTTTTTTGTTGTTGTTGTTGTTCTCAGTCTGGACACGCCTTCCCCTTACAAGTGTGCGGACATCAGAATAATGAATGTCCAATTAGGCTGTGACACACGAAATATTATTTTTAGAAAAATCCTACAACTTATTTTGTTGAAAAAAAAAAAAAACCCAGATAAAACCAAACTTTTTCATTCATTGCCATATTTGACAAAACTGAAATCGTGCGTACCTTCCCAGAATTCCCCCCAAGTACGGCATTTTATATTCTAGGGGCAGCCCCTTCCCTCCCCCGAGCATATCTATTTGGATGGCTCTCAGTATGCAGGTTAGGGGCGAAGGAATCGGATATCTCACAGTGCCCCTACCCCCTTCCCAAAACCCAGAGGACACAGCTTTTATCTTTTGATGACCACTAACACCGCCTACATCAAACGCGCGATGGTGAGCATTGCGCAAGATCGAGTACAGCATTTCTGAGGATACAATGAAATGAATGTCATCAGGTTTTTATGGGCAAATATTATTGGTACGTACAGTTTATTTTCAGACGTCACGATACCAGCTCAGGAGAGAATCTAAAGGCCTGTTTACACTGGACGGTTTTAGGAATAGAAAAAAGGAATGGGGGACTGTGTGGTGAGAACTCTTCTGGCTTTCCGATTTCCCCCTTCGAAACATGACAAAAACAAACGATGCTCATCGCTTCTCATTCAGAAAACGGACCAGTGTAAACAAACAACGTTTCGAGGGGGGGGGGGGGGGGAAATCGGAAAACAAAAGACGGAAAGCCAGGAGAGTTCTTCCCACACAGTCCCCCATTCCTTTTTTCTATTCCTAAAACCCACCAGTGTAAACAGGCCTTAAGAAACAGATCACTTGAACGAGCGCAATGATTCTGGCGGATTCGTTAGTTTTACAGTTCAATCGTTGGTGTGATGGTTGTTTTGACACCGAGACCAAGAATAATTAACACCAGCTTAATGACACTGTTCGGAAGGTTTCCATTTCTATCTTCAGGGCATTTCCATTGTACAGGATGCCTAGTTATTCTGTAACTCAATATAATATCTCTGATGTCGTTTCTAGCTTACGCCGTCTAAATGCCAACGATGTTGTACTGCTGTCTGGCACAAGGATAGCTTTACTTAGTCTTACTAGAGAGCTTACAATGACATTGTATTACTGAGGCTAATACCAACCATAATTATTGCCGACGTATGGGAAGCCACAAAATTCAATATTTCGTTCTTCTCTCAACTGCCAAAAACCTAATTGTGATAACCAAGTGAATTTTAATCTATACCATAATACAGGGCGTGGATAGATAAGATAGGAAAATATGATTTGGAAGGAAAATCAAGACGTGGCACAAGGTAAATGGTGTCTAAATAAAGGATAGTAAGTCGCTGGTCTGTACTATTTTAATGAATGTGTACCTTCTTGAATATATATTTGTAAAACAAGAATGCATCATCATGTGCTGAATACGATTTAAAGTGTCTGCTCCGTTACTTTAATCTTACTCATTATCATTTAGTTTCGCATTTCTTGAACGGAAAAAAACAACAACATAAAACTGTACGATGATCTCAGCGGAACTTTTCATCCAAAGGCGGCACCAACATCTCACTTCATCTCAAGTCCTCTAAAAAGCTGACAATTTTCATCTACGATACGCAGCGACGAATCTTAAATAGTTATGTATCTTTGAAATGACATTCAAAATCCTTCAGTTTTTGACATCACCCCAAGAAGAAAGAAGAACCTACATTTATTTTGAAGGCTTCCCCCGGCCTCCTACTTTGTGTATACCCACGGATTTTTCTCTTGGATAAATCTGTTTCAGGTTTTAAATGGCAGGGAACCAATTTATCACCCAGCCAAGTTAATTAAAGACGGAGACTGACAAATGAGCTGAAGAAATTCAGTCTGTTCGGAGATAACACATCAACACGGTAACGGTCACGGTCACATTGTGTTAGGGAAAAAAACCAGGACGAAACACAGAATATCAAACAACTATAGGACAGGGGACCCCACCAAAACCAGGGGGACGCAGTGGTCTAGAGGCAAAGGTGCTCGCCTCTCATGCCGAAGGTACCGGGTTCGAATCCCGGTGGGTGCAGGCATGTTGAAATTTTGGGATTTTTCTTATATTTTCATGTCCTTGATGCTGTGGTAGGTAGGATCGAGCACCTAGTCTTCTCGGATAAGGACAAAAAATTGGGAGGGCCCGTGTGCACGTTGCGCACATTAAAGATACCTTGGCAGCTGGAAATCGTGAAGAGCAGGCCGTACAATGCCGCTGGCCGGGCAAAATTCTATTTAAAGAAAACAACTAATCCCAAGCACAACAAGAAATAGAAAAGAAAAGTGAGGTGTAAATGCCAAGGGCAGAGAACCTCCTAAAATAAAGAGCTAAAACACAGACCCTGCCAGAAGCTTCCATCAACCACCTGCCAGCTGAAAGAACAATATTTGTTACAGACAAAGAAACAAACAAACAAACAAACAAAACAAAGTTTCGTGTCTCGCTCCTCGTTTGCCCTTGACGATAATAATGTACGTCAGGCAGAAGTGATCTCTCCTGACCTTTGAATAGCTCCGCTTAGCGAATTAGTTCCCTGGTTATGGAAGAAAGTATTGAATATTCATTAGCAAAATCATGGTCTGGAATAATAAGGGTTTGGCTGCGAGTGAATGAGATACCAATAGACAGTCGTAGTAAGTCAATCAATGGTGCCAGTTCACTGTTATTGCCTGCTGCCCAAGTGGGTGTTTTTCTGCTCATTTTTCCAGTGGAGAATACCCACGGACTTGCAATGTAATTTAAACCTCAATTTGCATAATTTGTGAACGACTGTGCACGAACTGCTGTTTGAGTACTTCGGATCCTGACTGAACGTCGTTCTCACAACTACGGTATCATTTTATTTTTGGTTTTGCAATTACATTGCAACATAACCATTCAGTTTCATTAAGCAAAACACAGATAACAAAAATCACTTTATTCCTATAAGAGAATAATGCATATTTCTGATGCCCTATGGCAGCGGGACTTCAGAAATTCCCCCCCCCCCCCCAAAATGTGGAAAATTTTCATAGCGATTCAATCTGGTTGTACTAGACACTGACATTGACAATTCCGAGATAATGTATGGTTAAGAAATTTAAATCAGCTTCATTCCTCCTCACACAAGGCAATTTCTTGGATGACCAAACTACAAGAAGAAAGATATGGGACAGTTGCACGGGACATTTGTAGTACATTTCTCTTTTCTTCCAGTCTCCGGCCTCTAATTTCTCAACCTGGCCCAGATATTGAAGAAAGAGCGTCATCATTTCTTGTTACCCGACGCAGGCACCAGGACTCCATGGCAAACTTGCTGGCAAATGTTCTGATTCCAATATTCTGGACATGACGAGGAGCCCAAAACTAACTGAAAATCAATAGTCTTCTCTTTGAGAAATTGGTGTCATATTCCCCCCCCCCCTTTTTTTTACTCTTTCCAAGACAGCCCCGCCCTCCGGACCAAGCCAAGATGCAAACACACAGACACCATTACATGACGTAGCTGATATTTGTGTAAGAATGGCGTCTGAACCTGCACATGATTACAGTCTCATCCCCCTCAGTCCCCTCCCTTTCTGCTGTTGTCTCCGCGGCTCCGATTACCAATTCTCCTGAGAGTCCTTTCATCTTTCCTCTTTCATCTTTCCTCGACCTCCTCCATCCTCCACGTTAGTTCTTTCCCTCGTGTCTTCTCAATCTTTCCTTCCTTTCCTCACTTCCACCTTTCTGACCTCCATCGCTTCATGCTACTCTCTCTTATCTCTCTCTCTCTCTCTTTCTCTCTCTTCTCTCTCTCTTTCTCTCTCTTCTCTCTCTCTTTCTCTCTCTTCTCTCTCTCTTTCTCTCTCTCTCTCTCTCTCTCTCTCTCCCCACATAAACACATAAAAAGAAAGGAAATGTCCCACTTCTGAATTCACCTCACGAAACGGCCATTTAAATCAAGATTTCCACTCTCAACAAAAGATACGATAACTTCATTCACCACCATAAATTAAGAACAAAAACAGTTACACTTTTTTAACAATGAAAATTATCATCCAACAGCCCCTAACATTTCCCGTTGCTCATTCCACCAAAACGTATGCTCTATATAGAAACGACAGAACAACACTGTGTACACCAAAAGGTTATGCTGGAAAATGTTTCTGTTTGTAAGAAATTGTTCAGTGTGAATAAATTTTCTTTTCCCCCTTTCACCATGTGGAAAGTTGTTGATTTTGCCACTTTTGGATCTTTTGTTCCCCATCCCCCACCGGCCCCCTTGTTTCTTACTGTTATCTCCCAAATGTTTAAAATGTTCTCCGAAAACAGCCAGTCCAAACTAACTTTACACAAGTACAATAACTGGCCATTGTCCACGCCAACTATAGTGACCACATTTTACACAGATTTATTACTTTGGAGCAAAACTGTTAAAGGTTTTACAATCCAAGAATTTATTGCTGGCAACATCGAAGCCACAAAACCTGCTATAACTATTTGCATATTCATATCATAGAGTTTAATATCAAAGAAAGACCGGAAAAAAAACACTTATGGATGAGTTTCGCGCAGGACTTGAAGTCCGTCCATTGGTCTGGGCCAATTATTGGCAATAACTAAAGAAACAGGAATACTTTAAGCACGTGAAATATGCACCAACTATTTGAATATCTGAAGAACATTTGTGTGCAGAACAATCTTTCACAATGATCCCATAGAGCTCCTCAGGTTAAACCCTCGATCTCAGACTAGTCTAGCGTCTTAGGCCATTTATTTCGCTTTCTCTTCTCTCTCCTCCGTACTTTGGTCTGTCTTTCTAACATATTTGTATTTCTCCCTTGCCCCATTCTTTCTCGCAGTTCCTAAATTTCAACATCTCTTTTTGTTCTACTTATTTCTGAATCAAGTTTTGAAATCGTTTTCCTTCCTTTCTATCTGCTGGAGCTCTCTTCTTCCATCGGTCTACGAACCCTGCTTCTTATCCACAACAAAACCACTTTCACAATGTCGAACGTATTACTGTAACTGCCGCACGAAACAGATTCAAAATGCTTTCTGCACACGTCCAGGCCTTCAGTTCCAACATTAACATAACCACCATCAGCAACACGACTCGCCATCACTACAGCTACTTTAAACATAGACTTACAAATACAGAATTACGCCCAAACCCCAGCTTTCGCCACAATCTGAATTACCATCAGCACCAACACCACCAACAACAGCATTAGCAACAAGGCCTTTAGCACCATCACTATCACCACTAATCCCCCTCCCCCCCCCCAAAAAAAAGTAAGTTAGACAAACGAAATCACGCCCAAGTCCCAGCTTTCGCCACAATCTGAATCACCACCAGCACCAACAACGCCATCAACAACATCATCCCCACTGCCTTCAGCACCATCACTACTACATTAAACAGTGGCGTAGACGAAGGACACCATGCCCAGACCCTAGCTTGAGCCACCGTCACTTACCAACGCCAACACCACCACCATCATCATCAACAACAACACTACCACTACCTCCAGTGACATCATATAACCTTAAACAAAGACTAAGTCAACCAACACCATGTTTCGGACTCTGCAACCACCATCACCAGCATCAACAACATATTAAACAGCATCACCAACATCACTACCACTGTCTCCATCATCATCATCTATACTTTTTCAAACAAAGACTCAGACAAAGGAAACCGAATGAAGACGGAAGCAAAAGACGACATGGAAACGCAAACACTACAATAAAGAGCAGGTTTTCCTTCTGATGCATCTCATTTTCTCCAGTCCATCTGTGTGTGATGGCGGAAACTGGCAGTCGCCACCAAATCTACAAGTAAAATGGCCAAGCCACAGCGGATCTTTTTCGGGGAAACTTTGAATACAAATGTAGGTATAAAACTTGATCGTGCAGCTATAAATTTCAGGCCAGTTTTATGAGGCTATGATCCGCGGACGAGCGCCCAATCTTCTTACAGCGTCCAGGGAGAGATTGCAGAAGATTTGGGGGGGGGGGGGGGGGGGGACTCAGTCTGAAGGGACCAGAAGAAGAATGGGAATGTTCAGTACAGAGAGGGTGAAGTGTGGATAGAGGCAATAGGATTGGGTTTGAAAGGGGGAGGGGGTGGGGTGGGGTGGGGTGGTGTCAGACAGAGTATGACCTTAAGTCCTGGAGCTTCAAGGAAATCCACTGCATGGGCCGGACATACACATTTTATATAAGACTCTCGAACTTAGCCTTAGCCTGAATTCCGATTCTGTCGGACCAGTTCAAAGTTTCTACATTTTTATGTTTACTAGACAGACAATTGTTCTGTCTTTGCTGGTCTCCGGATAAAATCCGCGCAGTCGCTTCAATCATAAGCTGGGACTTTAACTTGGAAAATCCACTAGCGCAACGGCGGCGTGGAAATGAAATGGCACCGTCACAACTACAAACAAAAGTACACATTTAAGGCATTTAGTCTTGGCTGCTCCAATAAGTATCTGTGGTGAAAAGACATAACGATGCTGATGATGATAACGATTACCACAAGCACATACAAAAAAAAACACCCAAAAAACTTCGCCCGCAATGTGTTCCTGCTCCCTTCTTGTCTCTATCGCCAAATCAGTGAAAGTTTCACAACGTAACAACGACAGAAACAACAACAACAACAACAAAGTTAACCATATCAACACACCAGTGCGCAGTTCCACCATTTTGTACCGCTGCCCTCTTTACTCGACAAACGACAACAACAGCACAAGAAACAATAAGACCCACGACTTCCAAGTGACACTGTCATAAAGTAACTGTTCTTTTTTTCATTGTAGTCATTTTTGTGACGTAACAAATGCATCGACACTGTAGCAACTTGCAGCAACAACCACATAAAAGTGCCAGGCACTATTTGGCATTTGTCCTTTTCATACCCGTACAGTCTTTGTGTAGAACGGACAGCATGGCCAGAAAAGTTAACACCAATGGGAATGGCATAAACCTGAGCTCCCCCATTCTTATTCCCATGGCTCTAATGTTATGCAGCCAATAACGGTGCGCTTTACTGCAAATACCGATTAGTCGGCAAGACCTATAAACCCTCATTTAAAAGCTCCCGCGCAAGTAACAGACGCACAATTTCATGGACAAATGCACAAACTCACCAGGGTGCAATTTTTGTGCAACCAGCGCCGGGTCTTATGGGTTATTGGCTGTTCCAACCTATAAAGCCCTGCCTGAGACTCTCTTTGTGAACTGGCAATTCTTTGTCTGGACTAAGTTCTTGCAGCTGGACTAGAATGCAGTTGTACCAATGCCATCCACCGATATATGACAATAAAACCATTGAATGAACGTAAACGTGGAAAACTGCACATGCGTGCCTGAGCACGGCATATTCGAGTAAAAACAAAAAGAAAGAAAGAAAAATTAAAATTGCAGCTTTGTTGAGAAAGACCAAACGTATGTCACAGAAGGTTCAAATGGTAAACTTTCTACGTTAGGTAAATAATGATGTTGTGAACACTTTCAATGTGTGACGACAGCATTATCAGCAATGTTTGACATCGCAGTAACGGACACGTTAAGATGATGGCTATTCACGCCATTGTAAGACAACCCAGTTACTACACCCATCACTCCATTCTTCGACCCGCTTCACGACACTCTGATACGATGTGCGACACCTATATATGTCAGCAACAACAAGTTCACCTTGTGTCCGGCTAGTCCTGAGAGTTTTGTTGCTGCCTTTTGTAGCAGTTGTTGTTTTGCTTTCTGTTCCCTCACAGAGTCAGCATACGTAAGTCTGTCTGCAGCTGCTCCAGGCGGACATCGCACTAGATGTTAAAACTAAAGATCAAGTCTGTAGCATCGTTCAAAGAATTCCAATAATGCAAGACCAAGAAGTACAATTGGATGCAAAAGCTTGAATGAACAGCAGCAATTTGGACCAAAGATTGAACTATTTTCGGTAATGTAAAACGGTGTTAGGTACTTCCTACAACGAGATGATGAAATGACAGAGGAGACACTTGCAACAATGTACAAATGACAACTTAAGAGGGTATATCCCATGGATGTTAGGACTTATAATAGACAGACAGACAGACAGACAGGCAGGCAGGCAGGCATGCAGGCAGACGGACAGACAGACAGACGGATGGATGGATGGGTGGGCTAATGGGTGGATCGATGAATGGATGGACGGATAGACACAAATGGGCGTACAGACAGACGGACAAACGGGGAGGGGAGGGGGACAATGGGTGGATGAATGGATGGATTGAACCAACAAAGATTTAACAGACAACTGGAACATAAATTAGATATGAACCAGCAATTTCAGCGTGCCAACATCAGTACATTGTCATTCCGAACTCCAGCCAGTTCATACACTGGTCCAGGTCTACTCGTACTGACTGGACACACATAAACTGCCGTCATCATGAGCGACATTACTCGTGGTTACTCAACCACTGGCTACTTTATGGTCACGCCCGCCCGCCCATAATGGTGGACGGTGAGGGAGGCTCCATTAAGAATGCACTAGACCACCCTGGGGTCCCAGCACTAGTCACTCTGTAGGGGGTCGGTCCCAGGCAGATTCATGGCTGGAGGAAGGAGGATCCAAAACACACAAATGGGGCCTATTCATGAGATTGGCAAGATCTTACTGAGATGTCAGACGCCGGTAACAGATGGAACAGGGGAGGGGGTGGATCAAGAAATATGGGTTATGAGGTTGAGATGTGTGTGTGTGTGTGTGTGTGTGTGTGTATGGGTGTGTGAGTGTGAGCGCGCTCGGGAAGGGGGTGAATGTTACATGATTTACATAAGCAAGACAATAATGTCAGTGTGCGAGAATGAGAGTGGGTGACTGAGTGAGTGAATGCCTGAGTTAGTGAGTCAGTGAACGGGGGCGGGGGGGGGGTGTGGGGTGGGGAGGGGATTAGTGTTTACCTTTCCTTAAAGTGAATAAAAATAATGCCATTATTTACTCAGTTTTACAGGAAATCACGCACGCGGGAGGTGAAAGCAAAGGGGTAAGAAAGAGCTGGAGAATGTTCAACAATGGGCTGGAGAGTGAGACGGGTATTCACCTGGACAATTTCAATTGTTGGGGAATTTAACGTACATTTACAGCGAGATGAGGTTATTTCATAGACAAGGCCTGGCAGCCCATGAGCGAGTGTTTTTAAAAACATGAATAAAACTACGACGACGGAATTCGAACCCGGAACCTCTCCCATGCCAACCGAGCGCTGTAACTACGCTGAAACTGCACTATAAATCAAAAAATAAATAACATTCTTTATTTTTGCTTACCCCATATCTCAGGACTTCTCGCTTGTCGATTTTCCATTCACAATACATTTACACTAACCTCAAACTCTTTAACGTATACCGTTGAAATAATTGGCTGGTGAGAACATCAACTGATTTCAATGAGTTTTAGCATCCTGTTGTAGCATAGGTTAAAGACGGATGCAGATAACCTATAATAAGCAATACATGTAAATTTACTCTGGGTTTCCATGAAGACTCCTCAAATTCCATTCTTTTAGTGCATCCATCAAACACATACAATTAATCCTTTAAAACACCCCTCCCCCTCCCTTTCCCTCCCGAGACCAGACATAGACTGCCATATCCAAAACGCATGAAACCTGCAAAATCTATCTGATACTGTCAATCAAAAGTAAAAACGGGCATAGAGGCAAGTGAGTATTAAGTGGAAATGGAAACGATGGCATTATTATTCATGAAATTGAAAAGGTGACCTGCAATGTATATCGCAAGTCATGGCTCCACATTGGTAAGCACAAAATAAGATGTTCAAGCTGAGATAACAATGAGGTATTTTTGTTTTTTAATCTCAAACACAACCAAGTTTACCAAAACTTTCAACAGTTCTGTGACCATTTCCACTCCCTTTGCAACAGATTTCTTCGAAATGAAAAGGTACAGAGCTGCGTATTAAACAAGGACGGACTTGAACTGTAAAACGGAAAAAGATGACATTTTCAAGGCTAAACCTCCGGTTGACCGACCGGATAAAGGCACGATGTTGTTGTTGTTTTTCTTCCAGTCAATAAAGATCCTTGTTCCTGCTGATCAGAGGCCGAAAAAAGAAGAAGAAGAAAAAAAAAAGAGCCTGGATGACCTTGATCAAGTATCATCAAAGATATTTATTGAAATCGACTGAGCTGACTTTGTAAGGCGCCTGACCTTGATCAATGCACCATCAAAGATTTATTTATAGAAATGAACCGAGCTGCGGTTCTAATTTGCAGTGTGAGACAGAAAAGCTTCAAAAGTTGTAAAGATAAGAGGTCAGTACACTCGAGCAAAGGGATGGACACGAAATGGTTGATCAGAGCCAAGGTTTAAGATGTAGTTAGCCACTGTTATGGAGCACAATGAAATGTTGGAGCAGTCAAAACCCGCCCTCTGAACTTCACTGCAGGCCTGGGCCGTTTTTTTTACTGCCGTGACTGCGACCGCGAGGCTGACCATGTAAAAAATGTCCATATAACGTCGCTTGGTGAGCTGATGTTATGTACAAAGGTACTCTTTAAACAATCGTGGATCAAGTACAGCAGAACTATAAACAGAAATAACGGCAAACATAAATTCAAGAATAGAAAAATAAGTCTTGAGTCTCTGCAAATTTAGGGAGAAAGGCCTGCGGGTGTTATGAAAATGCCGAGTTCGATGTCCTGGAGGGGGGAGGTCCACTGTCCAATGCTTTATTTTGCGGGCGGAAGGGGGGGGGGGGATCCAGTAACAACCCCCCAAGTGCCCAAAGCTCCATCAGTGAAACGAGTCACTACAGTCACCTGATGCTCAAATGTCTAAAGTCAGGGCATTTTCTGATGTCTCAGGAAGTGATTTCTTGATTAAAAACTTTATTTATGTCGTGTTTTTTTTTTTTTGCAATCATTTAGCGATTTCAGATCAATTTTGCAAGTTTCAAAAGCTTTGGATAATGGCAATTTATATCTGGTCACGAGGGTTAAAGAAGTGCTGTTACAGAGGACAGAGAAATGTATAGACAATGGTCTGGTACGGGGATGGGTGTAATACTGGGAGAAGAGGTGCCCCATGAGTTAGAGAAAGAAAAAAAACGAATCTTCGCACGAGGTTTAATGATCCCGGGGGAATGGGCCTAAACTTCCTACCTACGTCGAGGTCAAGTTGATTAAGAAGTCACAAAGATACCTTCATTGGCCATTGGGTGCCGGGATGTCGACCACACACCATACAAGTGAGAAAATATAAAACGTTTGCATTAAATACAAGGAAACATTACCTGTACTTTGCATTAAGTGACTGGAAGGCGGAATTATCAATGGTACAGACAGACAGACAGATAGATGACGGGCGGACGGACGGACGGACGGACAGACAGACAGAAAAACAGACAGACTGACAGTCAGACAGACAAACAGACAGACAGATAGATAGATACCGAATGTATAGACCCAACAAACTCAGATATTGCCACCGTTACTGCCACACGGATACAGTAGAACGAGAAGAACCCAAGCAGGATGTTATAATTATCAGTACATTAATTCTGATCAGACAGCCGTGGCTGTGGGTGTAGGTGACAGTCCACTGCCTGGTCGCCCCTGACAACCACAACTAGTGACCACTTCCACAGGGTTAATCTGACAGCTCAGGTGATAAGCCTACAATCTATCACCACTGCCTAATCTCCCGGTGATGCCAGCACTTCCAGTCCGACAAAAAAGATGTGATGCCGATGAGACGCTGTTTTAACGTGAGTGATAAAATGTTCATTTATAGAAAGGGCGGAATGTCACCTAGTTCTCGCTAGTTTTCCGTTTCTCATATTTCCATCCAATTTACACTATAGAAAGTCAAGCAACGATGACCGTGATTACCAGCGAGCAGGGTGACACGCCGAGGTGTATTTGCCATGTTGTTGTTTGCCCATTTTGAGGTTTTGTCATGAAAGCGGTTCTCTCATTCTTAATTTCATTATGTATAATTGTCATTCCAATTGGTGAAAAACTTTGTTCCAGCAACGTGTTTGTGACGTGAATATGATGCTTCATGCGTTTTAGCCCCTTTGCCAACCAGACTCCTGTATCCTGATTTTTTCGAAAAGACAAAAATGCACATACGACAATATGGCAAATACCCGACGACACGAGTGGGGAAAATCCTGAGACTTGAAGGCAATTATCACTCAAAGACGGCAATGAACTACCCTGAATTTTACTACTCAAGCTATGCTACTGGTGGTCGACGTGACAATGACAGCAGCGGTGATTGTCCCAGCGTACTGTTTAAAGCTAATGTTTTGCATTAAAATATTTTCCCTTCCTATTAATGTTGTTATAGCAACGTTGACAATGCCAGATCTGCATGATGACACAATCCCAGATATGACTCTTAGTCTGGCTTAATGTCCTCTCCTCACCGTAACAGAATCGCCCTCTTCTTCCTCTTTGGACATTCAAGACTGGACCTTTCTTCAAGACTTATTTCATGCACGTACGTTCAAAAAAAAAAAAAAAAAATAACCGTATACGTACAGCGGCAGTCCTTAAAACAACTGGCCCAGACATGAAAATGATACCATGTGATTTCAACAAACTGAGTTCCAATTATTGTAAACCAGTTCCATACAGGACAGAATTTGAGAGAGTATGTATGCCTATGGTAATAAGGCTATTGGTCAAATAAATGATTAAATTAATTGAAACAGAAAGAAGTAATAAACAGACATGACCTCAATAAGAACAAGTTTAATCAAAACGATACGTGTCTCGACCTGCCGGGGGAGGACTTGCGCCATATACTTTGAATGTCAGTCAGGCTTTGAAAGGTTATAAAGAATATCATTTCAATGAATGACCAACTAACTGATTAAAATGAAAAATAGTTTTATTGGCTAAAGAGCAGGCCGAATAGGCCGCTGCCCGGGCAAAAGTTTAAAAAACGAATCCCCAACCACAAGAAGAAAATACAAACAAGAAAAGTGAGGTGCAGATGCCAAGGGTAGCGAAACCTCCTTACTTAAACAAAGACCTAAACACAAACATCTGAAATATTGGTCAGCTAATCTCCTTACTTAAACAAAGACCTAAACATAAACATCTGAAATATTGGTCAGCGAATCTCCTTACTTAAACAAAGACCTAAACACAAACATCTGAAATATTGGTCAGCGAATCTCCTTACTTAAACAAAGACCTAAACACAAACATCTGAAATATTGGTCAGCGAATCTCCTTACTTAAACAAAGACCTAAACACAAACATCTGAAATATTGGTCAGCGAATCTCCTTACTTAAACAAAGACCTAAACATAAACATCTGAAATATTGGTCAGCGAATCTCCTTACTTAAACAAAGACCTAAACATAAACATCTGAAATATTGGTCAGCGAATCTCCTTACTTAAACAAAGACCTAAACATAAACATCTGAAATATTGGTCAGCGAATCTCCTTACTTAAACAAAGACCTAAACATAAACATCTGAAATATTGGTCAGCGAATCTCCTTACTTAAACAAAGACCTAAACATAAACATCTGAAATATTGGTCAGCGAATCTCCTTACTTAAACAAAGACCTAAACATAAACATCTGAAATATTGGTCAGCTAATCTCCTTACTTAAACAAAGACCTAAACATAAACATCTGAAATATTGGTCAGCGAATCTCCTTACTTAAACAAAGACCTAAACATAAACATCTGAAATATTGGTCAGCGAATCTCCTTACTTAAACAAAGACCTAAACATAAACATCTGAAATATTGGTCAGCTAATCTCCTTACTTAAACAAAGACCTAAACATAAACATCTGAAATATTGGTCAGCGAATCTCCTTACTTAAACAAAGACCTAAACATAAACATCTGAAATATTGGTCAGCGAATCTCCTTACTTAAACAAAGACCTAAACATAAACATCTGAAATATTGGTCAGCTAATCTCCTTACTTAAACAAAGACCTAAACATAAACATCTGAAATATTGGTCAGCGAATCTCCTTACTTAAACAAAGACCTAAACATAAACATCTGAAATATTGGTCAGCGAATCTCCTTACTTAAACAAAGACCTAAACATAAACATCTGAAATATTGGTCAGCGAATCTCCTTACTTAAACAAAGACCTAAACATAAACATCTGAAATATTGGTCAGCGAATCTCCTTACTTAAACAAAGACCTAAACATAAACATCTGAAATATTGGTCAGCGAATCTCCTTACTTAAACAAAGACCTAAACATAAACATCTGAAATATTGGTCAGCGAATCTCCTTACTTAAACAAAGACCTAAACATAAACATCTGAAATATTGGTCAGCGAATATCCTTACTTAAACAAAGACCTAAACATAAACATCTGAAATATTGGTCAGCGAATCTCCTTACTTAAACAAAGACCTAAACATAAACATCTGAAATATTGGTCAGCGAATCTCCTTACTTAAACAAAGACCTAAACATAAACATCTGAAATATTGGTCAGCGAATCTCCTTACTTAAACAAAGACCTAAACATAAACATCTGAAATATTGGTCAGCGAATCTCCTTCTTGTGGTAGTTCTTCAAATCTTTCAGGGACCGATTTGCTGCCTCCACTGACTTTCCTCTTGCCGCTTCCACCCATTTTTCTCATAACACAATCATGCTTTCTAGCCTTTAGAATACTCAGAAAATCTTCAAAATTCTAAATTTCTCTCCCAGTCGAAAGCAAAGAATCAGTTTCTTTCCCCGGAACAAGGCCAAACCTGCCTTTGACAGTCATCATTTCATGTTGGATGGTCCAGGCGAGCGTTCACACACTTCCCCTTTCTTAATATCACCCGATCACTAAGTCGTTCTTTCAATTTCTTTAAACTACATTTATTATTAGCACCAAAATGTCCAGACGATCAAAAACTTGCTTCCTTTCTAGGTTTGTTCTAATGCAGTAAAAAATGGTGGTGATGATCAAGAAAATCCCACCTTTTTCCCAAGTGTCCGTGACTGTTGATGTTGCAGTTGCTATTTCCAATATTGTGACAAAGGACTCACTATTTACTGGTAGCTAGTGTCGGCAGTGCTGACTGCCACAGGGCCAGTGGACGAGTCCTCTGTAGATCAGATGCGCCATATCTAAACGGATAAAGGGCTTACACAGACGGAGAATATAACATACGCTACCAGCGCAGCCATCGTATTCATGTGTGTAGGTAGGCTGGCATTATGGTATCAGTCACATAAACATATAATAATTACACTTAACATGTACTCACCACTTTCACATACATACACTCGTGCAGACACACGTACAGAGAGCCACAGATGAAATTCTAATGCTGTGCTCATTATGCACACTGGAAGTGACACATAAACATACACCCACAAAAACGTGCTCAGGGCAATTATAAGACCATAAGACATCTCCGCACTCTTCTGCCGGAACGTACACACAAATACACTTACAATCACACACACCCTGTCCGTCTACACGACGGTATTACCCATCCTACAAAAATATACCACATCTCCCAGCTCCAGAAGTTTACTACAAGCCCACTCTAAGGTTATTACTTTCAGACGAGCCATTAATTCATAAGAAAAACTCGCGAATGCCCTTCTCCTGAACTCTCTGAGGAAATGAGAGCCCATCTCAAGCAATGGACGCTGCTCTTCAACATGGCCGTCTCACTGTATAAAAATCAATGAACATAATTATCAAGTTGTCCTGGCGCTGGTCCACGGTTGTTTCATCCCATTCAAGTCGCCATTAAGAAATTAATGAAGGAAGATCACCAAGAAAGTAAACTTGAGCCAAGACTTCAAGCCAGCCAAATATCTTCTTGTATAAACACGCCATATGGATGGCAGTTTACTCAGTAACGTTGGTCGTCTTTCAACTTCTCGAAGAATACTCTGTGAACACGATGTTTTCACTTGAAAAACGTGTAACCGAAATAGTGGAAGTCCCAACTGATTCCCCGAAATCCACTCTGTTTTCCTCTACAAATAATAAGCACTGGTCACGAATTTCATGCGCAGATGCCTCTATTTGTGTATAAAATTCATATAAGTGAAAGAATAAATGTGAATGAATGAATGAATGACTGAATAAATAAATAAATAAATAAATAAATAAATAAATAAATTTAATACAATACGCAAATGTAGCCAAGGAACCATAAACCCAGTTGTCAGATCCTAGCAACGGTACTCTACCAAGAATCAGGACCATTGTCAGAAAAGGGGTCAGAACCGTTGTCCTATAATAATCACGACAATACACGACGTACAGGTTTTGCAGTGCTGATGATTCCAAATACAGTACTGAATCTAAATAGTGCGTGAGTTCTGGTCATTTCTCATGTGATCACAATGGACAAGGTACATCTTAAGGGCCACAACTGATATGGAAACCATTTGGTAATACCTACGGTTTCATTCATGGAAAGAAGTCATATACAGGGTGTCCCAAAATAACGTTTACACTCTTTGGATCATTATAACTTTCCTCGTTTATTGGTTGTAACAATGAAACAAGATTCATATGGTATCCAAAGGATTTGTGTAAAGATGTATATATAACTATATATCTATATATATCTATATAAAACACTGTAGTTCGCCTGATTGTAATACGTTCGTGATAATCGTATTATAGTCATTCTGCTGGCTTACTTTGGGAACATGTCTCTTTCATATGGTAATATAAGGATGTAAGAAAGAAACTCGAGGGACCGATAGGAAAGCGGAGCAAAAATACTGAGGAAAATGAAATGATGCAAAAGAAATTCGACAGCGGCAGATATTTGGAAACTACACGGCTAATCAGAAAGAGGGAAACAAACGAATACATAAATATACACAATGACAGAGAGACAGACAGAGTGGGGGGGGGGGGGGGCGACAGAAAAACAAGAAGAAGGACAGAGAAAGGGAGAGAGAGACGGAGAGACGGAGAACATAGTTGAAAGCCAGAAAAATTCCACCACGTAAGTGTTATTACTTGGAACATTGATTTCTCAAACTATTAATTCAGATGCAGAACCTTGGTGGTACCGCCGCCATTCCCAAATTATTTGACTGTATGGGCCTTGTTGCTGTTGTTTGTGATGATGGTGGTGCTGGTGGTGGAGGTGATGTTAGTGCTGTGGCGGAGGTGATGTTACTGCTGGTAGTGGTCATTATGGTGTCTTTCCATCTGTCAATACGTACCCACTTTAAAAAACAAAATGCCCATGTTTCAGAGGAAATTCACTCCCTGCGTCTCTCTCTCTCTCTCTCTCTCTCTCCCCCTTTCTCTCTCTCTCTCTCTTTCTTTTTTGCTCCAACACACACAGACATGTGTACACACCCCTACACATGCAGACATGCCCGCACGTAAGCCCTAATAGTACCAGGCTGGCATATCTCGCCATGATTTACAGCATTCAGTCAACGATCATCACAGTACTCAAAAACACCATCAATTCAGCCGAAAAACCCTGATTTAAATTTGATTTACGAGGGACCGTTGGTCACAGCCAATGGCAGAGGGATGTAGTGTGAGAACCTCCGGTACCCACTACGTTTCGTCACTGTTGGGACAAAATGGGAGGCAATTCCCTTCATTTCCGGCAATTTTCTACAACACTGCCGTGCGGGGGGATGCCTCGAGGCAACCGTACACCAGTTTCATGCTGCAGCTTCAGGAAATCATTTAAGAAGGGGAAAAAAAACAGACAGGGAACAGATTGGTCAGGGGTGGGAGGGAGAGGTAATGAGACGAGCGCAGAGGAGGGAAAGAGATAGAAGGAGGAGGGGGTGAGATCAGACATACACGAACGTTTTTGGAGGGAATGAAGGGAGATGCCATGAAGATAGGATGACAAACTCACTAGAAAGAAATTTTCATACCACACCTAAACTCTCAAATAAGTACACGCACGATCACACATACACATACATGACGCAAAACCTTAAACAAAGAGCTAAAGAGAAAGACAGACAGACAGACGGAGAGTGTGGGAGAGAGAGAGAAAGAGAGAGAGAGAGAGAGCGGGGAAGAGAGGGGCAAACGCTTTACTAGAAAAAAAAAATGAATCGTCAGTGTGATGATCCCATGGAAAATCTAAGCCACTCGTCATCATTAACATAAAATTCCAGAAGGCGTGTCAGGCTGCTGATTTGGATGATTGTTTTTTTAAACAAACGAACTAGGTTGTTAATTACTGTTGTTTGTGGCATTTGTAACCACAATCTCAGAAAACCCATACAATATACTATGTTCCTGGCAGGAAGAAGATGGTACTAGTACACAGATTCTGCGCACTGTGACCTCATTCCTTCCTGATGAGAAATGAAGACATTGGGATGGTGTAGGGGGTGATACAAGTACTATAAAATAGAAAGTAATTCACTCACACAATTTCTCCCAAGAGAACTGCAGGCGCAGCTTTGGAAAGGATGGACTGAAAAGAAGAGGAAGTGATACGATATATATACACCATAAACCATCTTCCAAGGGAGAAATGAGAGGTAGCATGACGTTTGGAGCACCAACATTTTTAAAACGTGACATTTGGAGCACTGTCTAAATCTAGGTCAAATTGCAGTATGACATTTGGAGCACGACCAAAAATTAATAAAATTTCAGTATGACATTTGGCGCACCTGTACCGCTGCTGGTATACGATTACATTTTCACAGACTCATATCAACATCAGGTCGCAAATCTACTGAAAAAAAAAAAATCTATCTTTTACACTCAACAACTTTTGTTCTGCTGATCATCATCATCATCATCATCAATAAATGATGACGATGATGTTGTATTGTTATTATTATTATTATTATTATTATTATTATTACAGGTATTATTATGTTATCAGCAACATTATTATTATTGTTGTTGTTGTTGTCCTTGTCCATGGCCACTCTTTCTGGCGTTTCTGATCTCTGTGTCCAATTCCCTCCACAAAACTGTTCTAGTGTTTTCGTTGGGTCCCACTGAGCTTATCTTCCCTTAGGCCTTCGACAACACTGTGAAGTCTCGTGTAGATTATCTAATTTGTTCAACCACTTATATTTTTTTTAAATACCCCCCCCCCCCTAAAAAAAAAAACCCAATAAAATAAACATTTTTAACTGGCGCCTCTTCACGAGACAGTCCCATGCCTGTATAAACACAGAGGGAAAATGTTTATAAAAAAAAAAAACATTTATTCAAAACGCGCACGGCTCCAAGATTTTGACGCAAAATATGTGAAATATAAAACCGATCGTTGAATAAATATGGACTATTTGACGTTTCTTTGTTCAGTTATGCTTATAATAATCCATATTTGGATATATCCTGATATCCAAATAATTTCAAAATAATTTTGTAAGTTTTAAAACGCTTCAACAAACATTTTGCCAACGTAAACTGGTCTCTATACATCTGGAATTGATTGACGGAGAGTGTATTAGGCCTATAAAGAAACTTTCTATCCCCGTGGTACCCACCGCAAGTTATTGCAAAATATTCACAGAGTAATCGATAGTCAACAGGTTGATTAAGGATTAATCGATTAAATCACAGCCCAAATGCTGGTGCTCCAAATGTCACATGCCGGCTTTCTTTGAACTAACCTAGTGCTCCAAATATCACATGGCGGCTTTCTTTGATCTGCAGTAGTGCTCCAAATGTCATACAACCAAATGAGACGTTGTTGTTGTTGTTGTTTTTACTGGAGAGGGGCCACACACTTAAAGGGGAAATACAAACAGAAAAAAACCAACTGTGGGGGGGGGGGGGGGTCGCAGCAAGGCTATAGGTAGTCAAAATTTGGCAAAAAAGAAAAAGTTGTATGCAGTAAAGCCCCGCGTACGAAATAATACACAAACGCTACAACGAAACGCAAACTAAAAGAGAAGACAGAAAATGGCCGATATTTGCTATCTACACAACTTTTTCTTTTTGCCAAATTTTGACTTACAGGGGAATGTGCCATGGGTGAAAACGCTCAAAACCAAACTAAATTTTTCATAACCACACAATAAACATATTTACAAAATGTAACTGTGCCAGAGTACTTGGAGACAACTCGCCTCCTTAGAATGACAAGGTTCGAACTCCCTTCCGTCAACTTTTGAGAAATTGGTGATGAAAGTTTCATGCGCTCAAAGGTTTTAGAGATACTTTCTTTTTTTTTTTTTAGTAATACTTACCAATTATACATCTAATCCGCTTGATACTTTAACACACAATGGAGAGGGTCTGTAGAAGTTAGTGTGTAGTGTGTAACTCAGTTCAGCCAAAAAGTGAAGACCGAACCTTGCCATTTAAGGTGACGAACTTCGTTGACGTACTACGTGGAATGACGCCTAAGAACGCAGGTGACCTCTTTCAAGCAGTGCGGAGTGTTGGTTTCCTGTTGTCTTCTTTCTGATTTGGTATCAATAGACGGAATGATATTCAAATCCTGGCTTACTCAAGACAAAGCAAGAAATTGTACATCTTGGGTGGGCTTTGACAAGACATCGTGGCAACCGACAGAAAGATAGATGGACGGATGGGCAGTCAGGTTAACAGGCAGGCAGACAGATAGACAAACGTGGAGTTGGACAGCCGATATGACAGAAAGACAGACATGCTGACAGAAAAGCAGACAGGCGGGCAGATAGACAGTCAAACAGATGCAAAGACAGACGAACAAACGGATAGATCGACGTACAAATTAAACAGACAGACAGACAGACAGACAGGCAGATAGATAGATAGATAGACAGGTAGAAACAGACAGACAGATAGACAGACAGGAAAGCAAGCAAACAGACAGACAGACAGACAGAGAGACAGATAGATAGATAGACAGACAGACAAACAGACAGACAGACAGACAGACAGACAGACAGACAGACAGACAGACAGACAGACAGACAGACAGATAGATAGATAGATAGATAGATAGATAGATAGATAGATAGATAGATAGATAGATAGATAGATAGATAGATAGATAGATAGATAGATAAAGCGAATACAAAGAAAACTTCTCACTCAAGCGCTATAATTATCCAGTGTAATATTTCCCCTGATTTGTGCCTATAAAGAAGGCCATCACAAGGGTTTTATTTGAGTAGTTCTGGTTAATGGGCTGCACTTATCGTTTTCGTGTCATCTTTGGCTACAAATGGCCTCTCCTCACTGCTAGCTCCTGGCATTATTTGCGCCCGGCCATCTCCGGCGATGATTGATACCAGTTTGGCTGACAGTAATTAAATCTTTCATACTCGTACCGGTCAATCAGGCACTAACCAGCCTGGGTTCTTCACGCTGCGGCAAGCTAATACTCAAACCTTTGTTTTGAAAGCCCAAACTGAAAGACTTCCATTAGATATCGTGAGGCAAGGGGAAACAGGGAAGGGGAGGGGGGGTGCAATTTTTCATTGTTTTATATGCAGGAACTGAATGTCAACAACTTGGATGTTATTCTAACGTTTAATGAAAGCTACTGATGTTGACAGCGGTGTTGCTGTTGTTGTTGTTGTTCGCTATTGTTTTAAATTTGAGGCCGTCTGAGATAATATATAAAACATCAGCCTGTAAATACAACGTTATTATTTTAGTAAATTTTTTTGTCTATTTTTACATTACTTGTTATCTAAATAATAAAAAGAAAAAAGTTTTAAGCCCTAGTTTGACAGACACAGAACACATGAACATTTATGGGGCGTTTAACCAAATCATCTAAATAACCAAATTAGAAATAAACAACACGATGTCATGTCATGGTCGTTAAACATGATCAGGAAAACGTTACTGATGCGGCATGCCATGAGATAAAACAGAATGCAAGAGAATATGAATTATTTATCTATTTTTTTAATTTATTTTAGTTCATGTATTTATTTATTTTTTTAATTTTTCATTTATTTTTGTTTATTTATTTATTTATTTAATTTTTGTGTTTTTTAATTTGTTTATCTATTCATCGATTTAGTTCTCTATATGGCATATAATAATAATAATAATAATAATAATATAATGGGTGGCATTTATGTAGCGCATATCCATTAAAAATGCTCTATGGGCTTTACTGAAGCAACATGTCAACCACAGAGCAAAATGGAGCGCCTGCGAAGCGCTCAGCACACTACGCTTCTTTCTCTCTCCCTGTCTCGCTCACTCTCTCTCTCTCTCTCTCTCTCTCTCTACCTCTCTCTATCTCAGAGCAAATTGTAACGCAGCATGTTAGGCGCAGTTCACAACTCACATAATATCTGAATATTTATTAATAACAATATATATTTAATAATGAATAATAAATTTTGTTGTTGCTGGTGTGGGGATGATATGGATACATTTTAATCTATTAATTTCAATTATATAATCCTGGCAATTCACCATGTCTCCACAATGTCTTCTACTAATGACCATTTCTTGCAGTTTCGAGCACTTTCCATCCAACTGAACCGACCCACATCCTCCGCCCCTCCGTTCCGACTCACAATCTCTCCACCCGGCAACCCGGATTATGCTTTACCACGTCATAGCCGGCTCTTGCAACAGGATTCTTCATTCTCTTACTTTCAATCTCAGTGCCAGCTTCCACCCCACCCCCGTTTCCTCCAACCCCCCCCCCCCCGCCCACTCGTCTTGCCCAGTTCCACAGAGTATGAATCAGACCTTACCCCAATGCCCGTGTCTTCAATTAAGCCCGTAGTGTTACCGGGCTCAATTATGCCCCTTTTTACGACCGCTGCTATCGATTTTTGCATAAAGTGGGAACCAATAAACAAATATGATAGCGAGTCACTGTCTCTTGTATCCTTCTCTTAACTCTTTGTTCTCACCCCCATTCTCCTTTCATTCAACGACCTTTCTTTCTTTCACTTTTTGCCTTTTATCTTTTCATCTTGCTAATTAAAAATTCATTCGTTTTCTGTCCGTCCGCCCGTCCCTCTGAGCGTCTATCTATCTATCTATCTATCTATCTATCTATCTATCTATCTATCTATCTATCTATCTATCTATCTATCTATCTATCTATCTATCTATGTCTGTCTGTCTGTCTATCTCTCTATTTCTCTCTCTCTTCTATCTGTTTGTCTGTCTGTCTATCATCTGTCTGTCTGTTTCTCTGTCTGTCTGTCTATCTTTCTATCCATCTAAATTCAAAGACTATATCAACAAGCAGCTCTGATACAATGAATCCTAATCAACCTGGACATCTCTGATGATCCCTAGAACTTTACAACAACAAACCAAAAAAACGCCTCTCCTATGGCCATTGCTAAACAAACACAACAAAACCTCAGACCAATTAACTCTAATCTGTCCTGAATGTCCTGGATTATTCACAGGAAAATAGAACAAGCCACACATCTGCTTTATATTCATCCATATCTCCCTCCTTCCGTCCATCTATAAATCCACTTACCATCGCGCCCAGCGACGCATCCATCCATCCATCGAACCCACCCTCCCTCCACCTAAACAGCCATCCATTCACCCATCCATCCATTCATCTAGATGCCCATCTATCCATCCTTCCGTCCAGCTACCCATCCATCCATCCATCTCGCTGATTTCACTGGAAGAAATCATTGGTCAAAACATGGAGAACTCATGTTTTCACGGCGTGGCTCTGGAGAATAATTTAAACAGCATTTCCCACCTCGCTCCACGAATGAATCATAGCAAAATAAATTGTTTCGCGGCCAACAAATGGCAAAATAATCAAACTTTTTTTAATTCCACCCGGGTCATACATCACTCTGATTGTTATTACTGATTTGCATGTGTGATTGTGCGAGCGTGTGTGTGTTGCTGTTTGTTTAATGTCATCGTTTTGTTGATGTACTCTCAGTGTTTATTCCTTCTGGAATGAAAGACAAGTCACAGCAGACAGCCACCGAAACCCTCATTTGTGTCCTCTACAAGAAAGGCGTTCTGGAAATCTGTTTACACCAGAGGATAATTTATGGCAGGGGGAGAAAAAAAAAAGCATCACACAATTGGAAATTAATCGGCTGGTGACATCCGCAGAGACTTCGAGTTGCCTCCAAACTGGATAACTTTATGCAGCATCACATGATCTGCGCTATCACAAATCTTCTCTTGTTGTCAGGGATGAAACAATAACAACAACACTGGAAAAGTTGGGTGTATTTGGCTATTTGAAGTTGCTCCTTGTGGTGGCGGAGGTTGAGTTAGCATTGCTGTGTTGTTGTCCTGGAGCTTGGTGGTGTTGTGGGCGCTGCGTTGGTTTTGTTACTGAATGAAAGTTGCGATGAATTGTTGTTCTGACCGAGAAGGACGGCCTTGATGGTAACCAATTAGCCTGCTTAAGGAATTTATTTCAAATCGGTCGACAGATCGCGACCTAAGTTCTTGTTTGTTCTATATCCATTTCTGAAAAATTGGACAACTTTTAGTATAGTGGATGCATAAGTAACAAATGCACACTCTGACACCCGTTTAAAACGCGTTGCGGTACTTATCAAGCTGTTTCACAGTTCCGATTTAGTCGAACTACACATCATATTACTGAAGCCGCAAACTTTTAACGTCGAATTTCTCAGTTGTGGAAAAGGTGGGGCTGGAACCAATTAGAACTAGAGTCCCAAGTTGTTATCTCTAATTATGGTGACCAAAATCAGACAGACAACCATCACATACATCATCCTAAATCCCAGTACAATAGTATCGCCCTAACTAAAGACCATTGTGATGGCATGTGATGTTTGAGCAATAACACAATCTAATGAAAGGTGGCGCACCTGGTCAGGTCTGTGTTGCCTCTTTCATTCAAGGTGAGGAGTCCAGGGCTCCCACTCAACTGAGAAAAAAACAGCTGAAATCTATGCGCGGCGCCTATGCGGAGGGTAAATTTTCAATGATTGACCATATTCTGCGCATAAATCTGATATAATGGACCATACATTACACCTACACACAGAAATACACAACAAAATACTTAAATAATAGTAATAAATGGACATCGGAAAAATTACCGCTGATCTCTTCCACCGCAGATTTCCGCATAACATTTCCGCGGAAGAGTGGGAGCCCTGGAATCTCTCTTTCCGCAGCTGACTCAAGACAATTCTGACGCGGCCCAACTAGTGAGACAGTCTAGTTTCAGGTCTCGCCAGTACGCCAGGTCCCACTGACCTGAACAGTTCATATCTCACACTAAAACTGAGAGAACAAAAGACTGGATGCAGTGTGCCACAAGTCTTACAAGAGAGAACATAACAAAAACGCTGAAACTTCAGCAGGGACTAAGAAGTGCATGGAGAGGAGGACGGGATTTCAACGCCATCCGACACGGAAAGGGGGAAGAATGTAAAAGAAGACCAAATTGCAGGAAAATGATGCCATTCGGGTCAAGGCTTGTCGATCACCTGACCAACCATATGACATTCAGCAGAGAATCCTATAAGGCATGCTGGCACAAGAAATGGAGAGAAGGCAAGTAGAGTAGAGAGAGAAAAAATAAATATGATGAAAACGAAATATGAAAAACAAAATGCAAAGTTTGGACAGAAGGAAGGTAGAAAGAAAGAAGGAAAAATATTACTGAAGTCTGAATGAAGTGAGTCAGATAAAAGAATGAAGGTTTAGAGCCAAAAATAAAGGGGGAGGGGGGGGTGAGGGATCAGCGAGGACAGAGTGAAGATTACTAATCGTAGACACCCATGACCAAATATATAATTATGGTAAAAGTAATTGGGTGGGAGGAAACAGGTAAATTAATGATAGGAAAAGGAAAAAAGCAAAATATGTAGGGGAAAAAAGGGGGGGGGGGGCGAACGACAGAAAAAGGAAAATTGAAACTGAAAGATGGAATGAAAATATGAGAGGAAAAATTAAGGATAACAGAAAAAAAAAGGAGAAAAGACGATTGAATGACAGAATAAAGAAAAAGCGACTGGAAACAAAACGGGTTTTGAAAAGAAATCATTAATCTTTTATGTTCATTTTGTCCAATTTTCATTGGCGCAACACAAGACCGGAAATCTGACTTGCAAATTGCCTCCCCTGTATTGAAATTTATTGACATTTTGTTCCCACTTCAAAGACACGGAAAGTGGTCGCCAAAAGAGGCAAATAAAGCTATCAAAATTTTCATGTCCAGCACTTGCAAGCTTTACAATGAATAAGAGTTATGAGTCTTGTTGAATGAGTCTTTCTTGAAACCCAAAACACCTGTCTATTGTTTTCTATTTTTTTCTTTAGCTTTGAAGCCTTTAATCACTTGACAGCAAAATCGACAGCCAAGGCCTGCATGTTTACGGGCTGACTTATGAAGCAAAGAGTGTTAAAATATTCAAATGTGTGCCCTAACTCAAACCCATCCACTTTACCACTCTCGATAGTAGTTTTTGAAGACTTTGATCCACAAGTCGTGAAAATGTGAATGGCTGCTTTATTTACATACATGATGGCAAAACAAGACTCGAAAGAAAACAGATAGAGAGACTGCGCGAGGGACCTTCATGAAAAGCAAATCATCTAAAGAAAGAAAGAAATAGTGCAGTAAAATATTAAAATATCACACACATGCACACGCACACATACACACACACACACCTTGAAAAATACACACACCTGCTGGAACAGTAACACATACAGTCAGGAGGACATACAGATGTAATATCAGACACTATATCTTCGCCTCCAAAAACTATTTACTTTCAGTTTTTTGCTTTGTTTTGTTGCAGCATCCAGTGCTCTGGCGCCAGGCTACCATTATTTTGTCCACGTTTCATAATAATATACTACTTTAGTGAGCATCTCAGCCCAATAAAACTGTTTCAATGTCATTGGCATTTGGTTCTGAAATGTCCAGTTTGCCACCTTGGCCAGAGAATAAAAATGATGGATGTCATCGATGTGTATAGAAACGAAACAAAACAAAACAACTAGCACTTTTATGAAATTGAAATTTTCAAGATGTGAAATTTTCTTGTTCTTTTTTTAAAAATATACTTCCTCTTTTTAATGCTCACAATCAGTCTTGTAGCTGTGTGAGGGGGCCGTAATGGGTTTTACCAGAGAGTATATAGATTTATAGAGAGATCTCACTTTCGCCAAATCGGGAAACTAGGTTGAAGAATTAAAAGAGACCTCCTTCGCCGAAGATAGTGTGCCTATCTGTTTACTGTGGTTCGTTTATAATTTTGGGCTGACAGAAACTATTTAGAGCTATTTGTGAGCTCTTACGCGCCGTGGAAATGCACAAAGGGATATTGTTTACCACAGCGACCTACTTTCAGCTCCATGTTGACACTAACAGTGGTTTCGCAGAGCCTCCCGTGTCTCGCAGTGCAAATCTACCAATAGTAAAACCTCTCTACAATCATACTCTCTGATTTTACATGGTAATCTAAAGCTGAACAGTGAACATAATTCAGGATTTTCTCTATTTGGCTTTGTATTTGGACATGACTGTCACCTAACAACTGCATTAGTCTTTGCCAATCAATAAAATTGTTTCACTCACCGCGAAAAACGGCAAACATACTCACGTCCACGCGCACAGACGGTCAAGCAGGCTATGAGATCAGCCAAGAAAGAGAGAAACAAACTGACAGACAGAAAGACAGACAAACAGTCAGACAAACAGTCAGACAAACAGTCAGTCAGACAGACTGACAGACAGACAGGCAGCTAGACCATTATCTGTCTGCATGCCCCACCACAATCAATCCAAAAATGTACCCAAGCGATTTGAGTCACAACGCCATAAATATGAAATTATCTTCAAGTGATTAAAAGCCTGGCTAACAGGCGCAGATTATAAGTGCAAACTTCTACACCAAACAAATACAAAACTATAACCTTGCGCTGTTTGAGACAACAAATTAAACTTTGAGAGCGCTGGCACTGATACCGAATTTGCATCTCTCAGTAATTAAAAAAAAAACATCGGCACAAAAAAAAAAAAAAAAAAAAAAGCAAGTCGATATTTCACGTCACTGCATTCGGTCGGTCTAATTTTTTATTTTTTTTTGGTCAGGATCGATCACAGGCTTTTGTATTCTATCTCTCACCCGGCCCTAAGAAACTACACCCTTAATATGATTTTACCGATTGACATTTTTCAATATTTAAGGTAACCAATGAAGAGATGATCGGGCGGTTATGTCGAAACAGCCACTGTCAATACCGGCTGTTTGTGTTTGACAATAGGCCAAACTTGGACGGGGATACCGCGGGTTGATGAGGTCCAATGCGAGAAACGCAAACAGTTTTGTGTGCGCTGAGCTGATAACTCGTATGATATAAACACTCACTAAGCCGATACAATTACGGGTGGTGAGTTGGGTGAGCTCGGCTCTGGAATATCAGGATGATAATGAAGATTCGTGGAGAGGGATGGAGAGAGGGAGAAAAATGGATGAATATAACGGAGGAGTGGGTCTAGATCAACATAAAAGGGAAGAAGGGTGAGGGATGCAGAGGAGAATGGGAGACTGGACTCGGGAGGAGGGAGACAGTCGGAAGGGCGGGGTGGGGGAGGGAGAGAAAGCATAGCGAAGAGGATGGAGACGAGCGGAAGAAAGGGGATAAGAACAGGGAGTGTGGGACAAGGACAAAGACAGGTTTAATAACACGGGTGGAGCAGAGGGATGAGGAGATGCTGAGAAAGTGTGGAGAGGGGAAATGTCTGGGAGGGGAGGGTGGCGAGAGAACAAAAACAACGGAAGACACAGATGGTCACTAAGTGGGAGGGGGGAGGGGAGGGAATAATGAGACAAAGTGCCGAGCAGGACTGCAGATGTACGTAACGTACTGTGTTTATGGGATAGACTAATGGTGGGGGGGGGGGCAGGGAGAAGGGGGAACTATTTTTTTTTTAAAGAAAAACAAAAGCAAAACAATTTTCCATATTTTGCTACAGTGCAGGCTTGTATAAACTGTAAAGAAATTCATAAACGTGAAAAGAAAGTACGGAAATAATGGATCGATGGGTGGAATAGTAAGTACATAGAGAGACAGATAGACAGACGCACCCGTGGATAGTCGGACAGACAAACACAGACAGACAGATAGATAGATAGATAGATAGATAGATAGATAGATAGATAGATAGATAGATAGATAGATAGATAGATAGATAGATAGATGGATGGATAGATGGATGGATGGATGGATGGATGGATGGACAGACAGACAGACAGACAGACAGACAGACAGATAGATAGATAGATAGATAGATAGATAGATAGATAGATAGATAGATAGATAGATAGATAGACGGACGGTTGGTTGGATGGTTGCGTGGATGGATGGATGGACCGGTTGACAGACGGACAGGTTGACAGACCGATAGATAGATGGAGAGAATGAAATGTAATGATGGAATTCTTAGACAATTACATGAATGAAAGGCTAAATGAATGGACGGATGGACTGACGGCCACCCCCTCCCTCCAAAGGAGAAACAGAAGATAGGGTGAGTGTATTCTGACTATTCTGTACCATTAAGCTATAAGTGATAGTGGAAACTGATTCGCTACTACTACAACAGCATTAATCCAAGTGTCAGTTTGACAGCCACGTCCATCGATCTCTCCATTCATCAAAATCTCTCATCAATTTCTCTTCAATCACCGCTTCCCCATTCTCTCTCCCTCACTCTTTTGTTTCTAGCCTTTTATTCCTCCCCTTCCATCTCCTCTCCCTCATTCTCTACCTTTCCCATCTGGCGAGTTTTTTCCTGCATTCGTCTGTTTTTCTCTTCTTCATTTATTCATTCACGACTACTCATTTTTTATTAATTCCTGCCGTTATTTTTCATTTTGCTCGGCGCTCCATCCGTTTTTCTCTCGTTCTTGTTTCTCAGTCCCGGTATTAATTTCTGCATTGCTACTTTTCTCAAATTTTAATTTTCTCCTCGCTCCATTCATCCATTTTTGTTTGTTTGTTTGTTTGCCTTCATCCGTGTTTCTCTCGTTCTTTTTTTCTCTTTCTTTTCTCAGTCTCGATCTGACATTAATTTCTGCAGTTTTCATTTTTCTCCGGATTTTATTGTCTCGTCGCTCTGTCCATCTGCCTTTGTTTTTTGTTGTTGTTTTTTCTCTCGTTCTTCTTGCTCATTTTTTGGTTCTACGTTCAGCACTCCTCCCTTTCTCCCTCCTCCATATCCTCAATACTCTGTCCATTTTTTTTCCTTTGACTTTTTTTACGAAATGATTCAATCGTGTATTCTTTAACAATACATGGTCTCTGGTCTTTCTACGCCATATTTTATGCCTCATGAAAACTGTCCAAAGGCCGTGATTTTCAGTGAATCCAGATCTAAATCTGTGTAGTTTCATTTACTGCTGAATATCCCTCTTTTACTCATTCTCCTTCCATGATGAAAAAAAAAAAACAAAAAAAAGCCCACCGATCTCCCAATGCATTTCAACTATCAATTCTGTTCCCCATTGCTGCAATGCTTGGCTTTCATCCCTTTTCCTTCTGACTCTTTCACCTTCCTTACTTTGCTCATTGCCCTTTTCCAGCTTCCCATTTCTTTCCTTCTTATCTCAAATTTATTTCCCTGTCTCGCGTTTCTCCAGCCATCTCCCACCCTCAACCTTCTCCCTCCGTTCCTTCCTGTCAAATCAGAGAGATGTTGACATGGATATATTGTACCGATCGGACGGGAATCTTCAGATTCACTGTCTTCCTCTCCAGTCGTCGCTGTGCTGCAAGACTACCGTAACTAACATTTCGAAAAATTTTACAGCAGAGCCAACAAAACTGATTTTCTTTGGCTTATTGCCCCTAGCAAATTCTGAAGATAATGGACTTGATAACTGCAATATTGTTATTTATAGGAATTGAGCCAGAAGCTTTTGACGCAAGGTGCGCCATTGATTTTCAGACCCAAAAAAACGAAAAAAGTCATTTGGGCTAAACATGTTGGTTACGGGAGTCTTGCAGCATAGCGTCGTCCTGTCGTTTAAACTGTCATTTGACTATTATTGTATCCCTCTGTAATGGTGGTCACCAAACTCAGATGTATTATTGTTCCTCCCAGCCCATGACTTGTCTACACATTACATACCTACCACAAACATATATGCTGAACTGATGCCTTCAAGAAACAACAAGAAGGAAAAAGGACAAGAACCATCTGATAATTATAGACCATGAATCAAGACCACGGGGCCAGCAGCTTTTGTCTGAGGTCCCCAAGAAACAAAGATCTTCACTGGAGTAATATTATTTGCTGGACTGTTTATAAGTGGAAACGCCCTTGATTGTGAACCTTCACAAAGAATGGCCTCTACACGTTGGACCTTCAAAGTCGTGCACCCTATAAAGAAGGACTGTAATACGCTAAAGAGACACCCGGCAAACGACAGGGGAGAGAGAGTAGAGATGATGGGTAGTCAGGGTGGAGAACCATAATGGAGACACATTGTTTGGCAGAAAGACAAACTGAGGGATAAGGGGGGTTGGGGGGGGGGGGGGGTTAATTGGAAAAAAGTATGAGAAGTTAAATTAATTTTGGTCGGTTGTGGAGAGAGAAAGAAACCAAGAAAGTCAGAGAGAGCGAGGGAGACAGGGAAAACAGAGAGTTGACAGTTATCTCCTTACTGCACAATGATATAAAATATATCTCTGTGTATACAGGGGATAATGTTCGCTATCTGGGCCTAAGGTTGAGTTTGAATGAGAGAAAGCACGTCCATGCGATACCAGCTGTAGATCTACTGTGCTAGGGAAGCAGCAAGATGACAGGACAGAATACAGCAAAATGATAAGACAGAAGGTATAGGTATGCTTCATAGCATGCTTCATGAATTATACTCTATCAGGTGTCCTGGCTTAAGCCTGGTCTACGAACGTGGAAAATGGCAGATCGGGGTGACAATATTTCTTCGATACATTCAAACTGATGAATCTGTACATGTAAAAGTATCAAAGCTCTAACTGTTCTGTTCAAGAGCGTAGCCAAGAACAGGAATCCAGTTAAAATGGCGAATCGAGGTGAGAATGTTTCCCCGACTCAAACTGGCAAAATTGTAAAAGTATCAAATTGTAACAGCTCTATGCCTTCTCCAACACATGTAAAATATGCACACGTAAACAGGCAAGCTACCTTGCAATTCATCTATCTACTAAGTTTCATATATATTTAATGAACAGTTTCGGAGCCTTTCCATAAGCATATATTTAAAGGGCTATCTCTATTACAGTAAGCTTAGCTTACATTAATTCATTCTCCTTATCATGGTCTGCGTGCTGCACAAGTTAATTAAATTCCCTCTTGGTGTTTCCATTCTTAATTTTCCCTTCTACATTTCTCTCTTTTTCTTACATTTGGGAGGAAGCACTCGCTTGATCTCATACCGTGTATAACCCAGGGTGTACCAAAACACTGGAAAAACGACTTTTCTCAAATAGAATCTCAAGAGCTTTGGGTCAAAATAGTGGTAGCAGGCCAGGGTTTTGTCCCTCGTTACGCTATTAAGCAGCAATTACTATCAAATATTGATAGATTTCATTTAATGCCGGCAAGAACCGTTTTCCATCCGCGGAAATTAACATCAAAATTTCATCCGTTACCGTTTCATTAGTCTGTGTCCCCGGGGATGCTTGACTGGCCTGGATCTGGAGCCCGTTGGGGGGGGGGGGGGGGGGGGGGAGGCTGTTATCAGGTTTTAATGTTTTAAATTGTACAAACTATCTTTCAACGGTACACAGAGGCATGAGATGATTGATTATGAGTCGGGAAGACAAAGAGAAGTCAGGGGAGGAAAGAGACGAAATAAATAGACGAGCTAGAGGAGGAATATCATGATTGAGAGAAAGAGGATAAAGAGGGAAGGATGGATAAAGCCAGGCAAGCACTAGCTGATTTTGATCACCCAATCAGTTGGACGTGACGTCACGCCATTGAGTTTCAGTGAGATCCAACTAGTCGGCGTGTGCGTGACGTCACAATCCAACTAGTTGGCCGATCAAAGTCTCGGCTAGTGCCCGTCTTGGCTATTGGTAGAAAGTTTCTCCCGATAACAGCATTCCTTATACTGAAAACAGTAGACCTCATCACACCAAAGTATTGATCATAGTTAATGTGATTGTATTACATACAGGGCAGTGTCCGTCACAATGACCTACATACAGAAATGATGTGGGCACTTGAATATATAGGTGTACAACACAGACAATAACAGTGCAGCTAACCACAACCACAAAAATATCACCGACCGCAATAACAACAACAATGACATTTTCAGTTGTAAAGTGGCTACTATATAATAGGCCCCACAATTATTTTTTTTTTTTAACAGCACTATGCCAAGAAGCTAAGAGTTTAGTAACAATATCAAAAGTATATTCAAAGCTCAGTAAGAAGTCAGGTGGACCGCCATTCAGTTAGAAAGCACATTAACATCTACCTGTAATGCATGGGCAGCTCGCAGGAAAGAAGAATAATCCACCGAGGTACCCGCCAACCACCCTTCTGTAAAGCCACCCTCAAACGGGAAGAGAGAACGGTGGTGATTTCAAAGTTTCTATTATCGTGCGGATTCTTCACCCAGTAAACACGTATAACCTTGTTCATAAAAGAAAAACAGCGGATAGCTGAAATAACACCTAACTGGTTGTTTCACCTGATATCACAGAATTCGTGCTCCTACAAATTACTGAGGGTTATTTCGTCTTCCGTCGGAAATTCCAGGGTCATATGTTTCGATCTCTTTAGAGTTTCAATTCTTTCTTTTGGGTGACAGCTAATCCTTGCCAATTCATATGCTCAGCCGCCGTGCCATAAAACCAGATCTTTGTAAGTGTGCATGCGCAGCCGCCGTGCACGGGTGGGAATGGGAACGGGCGGCATGCAGTGCGACCAACATCACAATTTTTAGGGTGATGGAAGTTAAACAAGCCAATCACCCAATGGAGCTAAAGTAGTCGCGTAAATTATGGAAAAACTAGCTGACATGTGCGAGAGTATCTGGCAAAGTCTTTGAACTTGTCATTTAATAAGCCTCCCATTTTATTGCATTCCACACTACAATAATCTTCTCTTTTCTTCATTTCTTCTCAAGTTTAAAATAGGAACATCTGCCATGTGTGAGTGCAGTCAGTCTCCTCAAAACACAGAGCATATACTGCAGAACCGCACACTCCTCTCAGCACTGCCAGAAACGTGTTGGCCCAAACCCACCGACCTGAATGTCAAACTCTATGGTGCTCTGCCAGAACTGCAGAAAACCGTAGATTTTCTTAAAAGAACAAATCTGCAGATTTAGAATGGTGAACGAAAGAAGAAGAAGAAGAATTTCTTCTTTAATAAAAAAAAAAAAAAAAAGTCAAACTAACTGATGTTTGGATGTGCTCGTCTCCACGTCCTAAGGTATCAATAAGAAGTCAGCAAACCACTTGAAATATTATACATGTTCTTTCATGTAGTGTGTTTCACGTGGCGTCACAGAATGTGTGCTCTCCAGAAATTCTGCTGAATTTTATTTCGTGTTCCGTCGGAAGTTCCAAAGGGGAATATTTTGTTTTCCTGTAGTGTAAGTTTTAATTCTTCTTTTAGGATTACAGCTAATCTTTGCCAGTGCGCATGTTTCACCGCCGTGCCAAAAAAAAAACAAAAAAATTATCTTTGCAAGTGTACGTGCCCAGCTCCTGTTCACTGGTGGGGGTGTGGGGTGGGAGGGGATGCCATAAGGTAAACACCACAATATTGGGGCCACGTAAGTGAACAAACTAGTTTATATAGAAGGAGGAAAAGGCGTAAATCAATGTTAGAAACGTTTCTCTTTCTAATTATTAATACTACTACTACTATTATTAATATAAATATGAGTTATTAATGAAGGCCTATATATTATCACTTGAAATGGAGAACTTTTTACTCCCCTACAGCAACAAGAAAGTTACTAGGGTAGGAATAGGGATGATGATGATGATAATGACCTACCGGGAACGAACGCCATTAATTTTGATGGTAAGTAAAACAATAAGCCGGATAATACCAACAACAGCGACGGTAGAAATAAACTGTGCTGAAGAACTCAAAGACAGATCAGGGCAGTATTGAAGTTTTAAATTCTTTGTGGGACATCTGTCACGGCATTAAAACTCTCGGGAGACAGCGCACAGACAGATACAGAAACAGGGGGAGGGGGAGGGGAGAGAAAAAAAGAGAGGCAGGAGGGGGAATGATGAAATAAGAAAATGGTGGGGGGGGGGGGGGGGGAGAAGAGACTGAGGCGGAGGGAGGAAGGGAGGGGGGATAGAGAGAGAATCAGACAGACAGAGAGAGAGAGAGAGAGAATCAGAGAAAGAGTGACACTGATGTTGGGGGAGAAAAGAGAGAGAGCAAAAGATAGAAAGAGAAAGCCAGAGAGAAAGAGAGAAAGAGAGAGAGAGAGAGAGAGAGAGAGAGAGAGAGAGAGAGAGAGAGAGAGAGAGAGAGAGAGAGAGAGAGAGAGAGAGAGAGAGACTATCCCCATTTACCAGAAAATTGTCCCACCGCGGTCTGTGCCTAAAAAAGAAGAGCAAACGCTGCAATTATTCCCTCTTTTATAATTCCGTTCCGCCCATTGTGTCATTCTGTGTGCTTCTTTTTCGTTTTCTTCTAGTTTATGGAAGAAGGTCATCATAAATATTTCATGTGCAAACATCATTTCCGGTGTGTTTTGCCATCAGGTTGAGATATTAGTGAAACAAGAACAAAGATTTATTACCGCCAGCCCTCAACGATACCTTTTATATACCGCTTCATATTCGTTTATCGTGCAAATTGACCCGGTCTTAGTATGGTGTAAACAACTACTCCAACGAAGCCACAAAAAGTGTTTATGACCTCGAAATGTTCAATATTTCAAGTCTTCACGACTACGATCTTTGAAGTCTGTCTATAGATTCACACCAAAGGCCGCCTTGTCGAACATAAGTGTAACACCTATTGGAGGTGTTTTATCACCACACCCTGTAGTCATTATAAATAGTGCATGAGGGCGGTTCATTAATGGGTTTTTGGCTGGAGTTAAAACAAACAGATGGTTGGATACATTTATAGATGTAGTGGGTGCGTGCCTGCTTTTAGTGTACGAGTTGGCCCGCTGACTCGGAGAATACACAGACGTGATTTTTAAAGTTAAGTTTCGATCACCAATGTGTAACAAGGCGTAGAACGAAATTTCCGTTTATACTTTTTTATTCTACTGCAAGAAAGTGTGTCTTTCTTTCCGGCTCAAAATGTCGGAACACGCATTAAAAAAACATAGTGAATTTCAAGACGTTTTAAAATATGTCCACGTACACTTTTAGGTCTTTCTACGTGTAACATATTTTGCAGAATTTAAGGCTCAGCGGTTAAAAAGCCTTACATGATTACGTTGGAGGCCTTACTTCCTTTATAATAATTTTATGTGCAGGGGCTGGATGAAGACAAAATGCTTAAAGACGGGGGAATGTAGGTGTCCGTGCGTGTGAAGTACAGTTCTGACCAAGCTGTATAACCAGATGTCCAGTCTCCGGATAAGGAAAGTTTCATTTCGTCTTAGCTACACCAAAGATACTATACAATAACATGAGGTACTCCCTTCTTCGCGCCTCTGAATAAATCGTGCACACAGTTTGCACGCTGGTCGGGGGCGGTGCCCGTGGCCCACTGCTTAACAAAATGCTTGATATAATAATTTAATGATAAATTAATGATGCGGATGTGTTACAGTGATACAGCCACTGAAAAAAAAAAAAAAAAGGCCAGGAGTTTCCTACAGGATTGAAGTTACAGTTACAAAATAAGTGACTTCAATCAAGGCCTACAGTAATAGATGAACATTAAATTAACAAAATTCAGTATTCAGAAGGGAGGAGACAAGGGGGTAATTACTTTGCCCCGTAAAGAGTTTATTTAGCTCTGCGTGACAATCTCATAAATTTGACATTTGACGCTTGCATTGCCCTGGAAACCCAAACACAATTTCCATTAAACTTTGTGGAAGGCTGATATCATTGACTCTGACAGGACTGGGGTGGAAAATTAGCTCAGTTCAATCAGAGAAAGCGATAAATGAGTTCAGTTAAAAGATTTGTCAAATGTTAACAAATGGAAAAGAAATGCATGAATAGATCGAGCTGGGGCCAGTCAGATCGCTGTCCCTATAAATCTATTCCCACCCAATTTAAAACTTCAATACGCGTTAAGTTTTATGCCCAAGTCTGTGTCCACGGACAGATACATGTTGAGGTTTCGTGCCAGTCGAGTAGAAAGCTTCTGACTTGGAGCTGTTCTTGCATTATGTTTTGGAGCGAGTTTAATTAAGTGTCTGTGCTTAAATAAACAGCTTCCTTATTCGCCAATAATCCGGTTGAGTAGCCACACTAATCGTGCATAAAATGATGTTCTGTAGATTGAAATGACTGCCATCGCTCCAGAAAGAAAAACACGGACCGGTTGTCATCAAAGCTAATTGCAGTTTAAGTGATACTCTAGATTGACAAGGGAGCTTATCACAACACGGCCCCAGCGCAGTGTGACAAAATGATGGCACGAGATTCATTGTGATAATTCCACAACCCTCCCCCCCTCCCCTACCCTCATGCTGTACTCTTTCAACATGCACGTGAGTGTGGGTGAGTCGATGGGAGAGTGTGTGTTCGTGCATTACATTCGCCCTCTTTTCTCTCACATAAACAAGTGTGGGCGTTCATGCGTTTGTGTGTGCGGATGCGAGCGAAGGTGCTTTCTCTTTCGTAATCAAGGGCAGATGCTATGTGTGTGAATATTATTACATGTTGTATGTTGATCAATATCTGTCCGCCATTAAATGATTAAAAAATAGAAATAGAAATGTGGGTCTGAGGGAAAACAAAATATTGATGTTGTCTGGGTGCAGTTGACGCTGTCACTTTTCTTCATACACAAATTAAACACACACACATAACACACACAGACACGCCTAGACACCTCCTCTTACACACACCCACACATACATGCATAGGGAGAGAGGGGGAGGGGAGAAAGAGAGGAAAGGCCTAAATAGTTTTTTTTTGTTTTTTTAAATTTACTATTCAGCCCATTCATTGTGTACCAAATGCATTTGGGTGCAGGTTTACATCCACTGAACAATGAGCTATGAGTGAATAATAAATACACCACGTTTTTGTGAAATGGCAATGCAGACTTTATCACAGGGTATACATTTGGGGTGTTGAGAATGCGCAATTAGAAGGATAGATAATGGATAGTGAAGTCGGTAGAATCAACAAGGAAAACGATAGGTTGGTAAATAGATCTGGTGACGGCAGACCCAGGTAGACAGAGCGGGTATAAATGCGGAGGGGGGGGGGAAATTAATCGCAGGCTGTCGACAATTCGATTTCATGTCAAGTCATCGATATTTCAAGTAATATTGAAGAAATCGGCGTTCCACCATCAAGACATGGCGTGATTTCACTTTACTCTGTGAGGCAATGCTAACAGCTGCTGGCATAGTCCAAAACTAGCGAAATGCCCGTTTTGCGTGAAATTGCGGAGCTGTTGCCCTAAACTGATTCTCCCTCACCATGGGAGAACAGCTCGGCTTCATTGCTGTCAAAATTAGCCACAAGGACTTTGGACGGTAGGGAGTTTTAGAAACAATACTAACAAGCTTGAGGTGCACTGACATAACGGGTGAACATGAGACTCATGAAAGTGCACGTCTTACAAAAGATGAATCTTAAAAAATGTGAATTTAAATGCCATTTTAAAAAATGCAACATATGAAAGAGTAGACGCAAGTAGAGAGACGAGAGAGAGAAACACACAGACAGACATAGACAGACAGAGAAAGGAAGAGAGGGGAGAGAGAGAGACAGACAGACAGATAGAGACTCACAGGCACAGAGAGAGTGGAGAGAGAAAGAAATAAAGAGAAAGGAGAGAGAGACAGAGAGAGAAAGAAATAAAGAGAAAGGAGAGAGAGAGACAGAGAGAGGTGGAGAGAAAGAGAGAGAGAGAAAGAGAAGGGGAAGAGAGACAGAGAGAAAGAGAGCAAAGGAACCAAACCTTAAAGAAAAAAATGATATCAAAGAAAATCTTACCTGATGCAGTATTCTCCTGGAAAGAATAATCAGGGCAGCAATCAAAAGCCTAGTCTGGCGGAGAGCAGCACAGGTTATCTCCCCCTTATCCAGCAATGACAGGTGGCAAGCACGGGCCAATCAGAGTCAGTGATGCGTGTACGTCAGATTAGCCTTCCCTGTCCCAGACTGGCCTTGTGTTCTTTTTTCTCCAGCCTTTGTCCTGTGCTGAGATCCTTGTTGTTTGAGTGACCGCTGGGGGGCTCTCACAGGCCAAACAATGCCATGAAAACGATGGAGATTTGCCTTTGAAAACCGAAAACAAATTTGAACAAAAAGTTGTAAAGAACTTACAGAGGTAACAATGGTGCAAGAAGGACCCAAGGCGGTTTGGCCTTGGGAGTCTTTCAAAAGTGATGCCTACAATTTCTATAAGGAGCCACAAATTGCATTCCTATTGTTACTTTCTTTTTCCGTGTATTTTGGCACTGCAGACCTTCCTTCTCCCCTTTTCAACCACTTACCTCCCCCCCCCCCTCCCCATCCCGTTTCCTCCGTCCTATTTTCTTTTTTCATCTTCTCTCCTCTGGCATTCGAGGACGACACGGAAGAATAAATGTTCACTTTTTGGGCGGGGGGGGGGGTGGGGGGTGTCTCTGTTATTTTATTACAAGTGTTCAGGCAGGGGCAGTTTCCAGGTAATCAAAGTGAAAGATTATTTTTTGTCCATTCTGATCATATAAAAATACACGGGCTCCAACTGTCCCTCCCAAAAAGCACTTCAATTTTATTTGTGACAAGTACCAACAATGAGCTTTTGGAACCAATATTATTTAAGCAATACATTTACATTGTATTATGATTCATCGCGCATGACGAAGTCAAGCCCCGACATTGCAGGGGATTCTAGTACACATACAAAAGTGTGTTAACTCCACGGGTTTTTGTAACTTCCGCCTGCAATGCCGTGTTCTCCAATGAAACTACTCCAGCGTGCTCTTGGTAAACAAAGGAAAAAGCATTAACCAGCATTTTAAATCAAGTTTTCATTTCAGATAAAAACAAGTCTTTTTTTCAAGGCTTCTCTAGAACCGAGCAAATGGCACAATGTACATCACACGGTCAATATTTGTGTTCCACTGGGTAAACAACATGGGATTTTCTAATAGCTTCGCACTTGTTTCATTTATTTGTCAATGCTTACCATGTTAACATTGTACCGGTGAATCTGCGCTTGTAATAATACAGAATAAATAATGCTTGGAAGTTGCAACAACACTAACAATGGCTTTCGCAAAAATCCCAGGTTCAATGCAAAAACAACATTGATCAATCCAGGTATTATTGTTGTTGGCACAGCTTGCTCATTTAGGTCGTATTGACAAATCCAATTGTGCAGTAATTAGAAAATCACATTTCCCTGCAGCTCCATTCGTAACAGCAAAGTCTTCAATGGTTTTGACATTTTGTGCTAAAACGGTTTTTCAACCATGGTTACGAAAAGCACCATACCATGAACCAATGGGATGTAAGAAAATGAAGGGGGGGGGGGCAGAAAAGTAGCATGTTCCCCCCCCCCCCCGAGAGAGAGCGGGAAGAGGGAGACGGGGGGGGGGGAGATCAGCAGAAAGAGAGCATGAGAGACAGATGGAGACAGAAAAAGAGGGTGAGGGAGAGCCAGAATAAGAGAAAGACAGAGAGAGAGAGAGAATGAGAGAAAGAATGACAGTAACATCTTTTTTCAAACTCTCACGCACTGTGTTGCACAAATCTACTGTAATTTTATATGAGAGAAAGAAGACATCCCTTATTTACTACAGAATGGCCAAAAGATTGACATTTGACGATTTGCAGACCAAAGCAATACAGACCGTAACTTGGCAACTTCATAGTACTACATGTAGGTATTTTACCCACTTTAAGATTGTATTTTGGAAGTTAGGCCGGGCAGCATCGAACTGTCCAACATTGTGCAGCGATTTGATAGTTTCAATTCAGCTTGACCATGGGTGCATAAATTAAACAACAGATCTGAAGATCGAGCAGTTCGACCCTGCGTAAAATTGCAAGCACAAACTAAAGAATTTAGGACCTTATTATTCGGTGTGGAGCACGACCAACTGAACGCAAGGACTATGCTTCGATGCGATCTAACGGTGTAGGCACGAGTAACTGATTTACGAATTGTATACTTCTATGTGAAGTAAACCTGATCACTGAAGAAATGATTGAGAGCTTTGACATGCTGTAACGTTGTGAGATGAGCAACTGAATTAAGGATCGTGTACTTCGATGTATGTAACTATATAAGCATATTCAACAGAACAAAATTACATGTAGCAATTAGTACTTTATACATTTCTATGTGGTGTAACATATCGTATAGGCCTGAGCAACTGAACAAATCGGTGAGTATGTATACTTCTTTATGGTGTAATGGTAAGCATGGACGAGTAAAAAAATTAGTGACTACTTCTATAATAGATTATCTATGGTGTAACGGTGTAAGCATGAACGAGTGAGCAAATGAGTGCGTACTTCCATACCTATAATAACGGTGAAACATGAATAACTGATCTGTGGATACATGTAATTCAGCTATGGCTTGAGATAAAACACTGACAGTGGATACACATAAACAGGTTTGACCCTCCCAATACCAAGCTATGTTTAGGTCATCTATTACTTGGTTGCTTTGCACATTATTGTTCCATTTAATGAATTTGCATTTTCCACATTTTGGCAGAGTTCTTGTGATTTTGTATGTCTAGATCTAGGTTGCATTAATAACGGCTTTTGGATTCGATGCAAAGACTAACAGATCGTTTTGTTATACCACAATTTTTTGCAGAATACACAGATGTGATAAAGTTGACTTTCTGCCAGCAATGTGTAAACAACGACGCAGTGCGCAATTTCTGGTCACACTTTTCGGTTGTATCGGATGAAAATGCGTCTTTGTTTTTGCAGCTCAAACATTTTTAATATAAATAATAGTCAAGACTGATTTTTGTTCAAAATGAATGTGTCCACGTGCTGAGAGAAAAGTCCACATACTACTATAATTGAGCTAGAGGATGAACCTGAAAGCAGCTAAAACTTCACGACTACGCCATCTAAATTTATGAAACTTGGTGAATTGCATCATTACAGAAAGTTTTATTTTCAGGATGATGGCTTGGCACTTTTTACATTAAAATTTAATAGATGCACCATAGATAGGGCAATGACGTAACAGGTACGTTCTGTTTTGGCCTAAGTCTGACTTAGGCAAAAAGGTTAGCACCATGGCGACCTGCATTTAAAGGGGTGCTGAACTGAGTGAACTGCGACATTTCACATATTGGTTCATTATGAAACAAACTAATTTTTTTTTCAGTTTTACGTGTCTGACGTCGCGGTGTTTCACTCCAGGTTCCTCGTAACCGTTTACTACATGTATATGCATTGACATCGTACAGGAAATCTGCAGATCATTCTATAATTAGCCTGATCCGTTTTCCTCTTCAAATCTGTTCTTACGCACAAGTACAAATAAATCTGTATGTTTTTATAAACTAAGACTGTCCAACCACTGGCAAAAGAACTTCACCCTGAAGGAAAAGACAACAAAATCGATCCTTTGACAACTGGCAAACTGCACAGTGCACCTGGGTCTGTGTGACCCCTGCCAGGTGCGACCCGGGTTGAACCTACACAGTTCATTCCGCATCCCTTGACCCCTTTCAAGTCACTTCAACTTTACTCCTCGCCCATTCATCGCTAATCATTTTTGGCCACAGGGCAATATAGAATTAACAATAGCGCCATTTAACTGCTGCATGTCATCTTTTTTTCTCCACAGAGAACACTCGAAAGAAATGGTATTTTCTGCATTGAATGAACTCTTTCATTTGTGAGAAATGTAAAGAAACTTAATTAGTGACTGACAAAGTGTGCCTGTGACTGCAATGTATGAGTGAATAAACGAGTGAGAATGAGAGCAAGTGAGTAGGTGAGTGATTGGGGTGTGTGACTGCATGGGTGCATCAGTGAGTGAGTGAGTTTCTCTAACAGTTTCTCCACACATGTAAACTAGAGCTCTAAAATTGACAACTAATTTAGTACAACATCGTTTACATACCTTTGTGGTTAATTTGGGGGGGGGGGGGGGGCTTTCAGCCTCATGATTTAACTACAACACAACATTGAGTATATCTATGACTGGCTTGGTTAAACTGTAAAAAGTACAATTGACCCATTTTATTACCAACGATCGCGAAAATTGCCAGGAACTGGAGCCAAGACACCCACAACTTGTGTAAAAACTGATTTTTGAAAACTGTTATAATACAATGACTGTAAGCCTGCAATGTATCTATAGGCCTTTGATACAAGAAGAACGCATTTCGATAATCTGTCGTTCCCAAACTTGATTCAAAGCTCAGTGCTTTCTAGATATCTCATGAACCCACTGAGATTACTGAATTTTTCCTTAAACAGTACAATATATTAATAGTAACACCTGTTTTGGTCATGTACCATAAGCCCAGACATCAGCTTCATGTTCCTGTCCTGGGGTTAACACGCCGAAAGAAGAGTAAGAATATCAGATATATATTATGCCTTTTCAAGTTAGTGAAAGCTTGCTTTGACAGGAGAAAAGTATCATAATTGAATTCTTTACCACTAGCCTGGCTGAATGACCTGTCACTTCAATCTCACCGTATGTCAATCATGCTATGTTTTGACAGAAAGCATCCCTTTCCATGACATCCTCTGATGAAGTGCTTGAAATATTAAAAAGCTATTTGCATTCAAATCAAATCTGCATTTTAAAAGCTCATTAGTTATTGGGAAATCCGAAGTGCAAATCTGTTGTTGATGTTTCTGTGGAAGGCAAAAATCATTCACATTTTGCCTACACAATAACCTTGCAAATGAAATCTAGTTTTTGTTCTTTCATGAACCTGTTAAACAAAAAACAAACAAAAAAGGCACTATTTCTGATTACAAAAGCAGTGCCAATATATTTGCAATGCATATTTAAGGTTTCATCAGCACTTTACCTCAATGATTCTTGATCTGCTCAAGTTTCCGAGGTTCGGTTACACAAACTGCTAAAGATAGAAACACAACAAATGACGCCAGTGGACAATGTTAAAAATAGCTTGATCAACACTGATGTTTTCCATCAACTTAAATGTCTTTTAATCCCTTAAATGTTGACCTTTCCCGAGTTGATAGCTTGTTTCCTCTGGTTTTATATAACGCACAAATCGCTGCCAATCAATTAATCTGCTGGCAGATGATGAAAAAGAAGAAAATACATCATGAAGACTGCATATCTGTTTTAAAAGTAAAATAACTGCCAAAATTCCAGTTTAAATCACTGCCTCAACAGTCAGGTCATAGTTACAATGGGTAGGCCTACCAGTCATATTTCGAAACTTACAAAATTAATACTCTGTTGTTGTTTTTTTTTCAGGACAAATTTTCAGTTAAAGGTAAACTGTAACTCCCCTGCGCTCATCAATTCCTGGTCCAAATTTAAGTTACAGAATGTGTTTACTTAAACAGTACCAGCTTATCCATTGCATAACCAGCAGTTTCACTAAAAGTGCAAAACGACAAAGCCAGGTGTAACAGCTGAGGTTGTTCTAGCACGTTATAGTAGGGGGGAGTTAGTTGATCTAACTACAACCCTTTAGAAAACGAAACTATTACAGCTGTAAAATAAATAAACACGAGATCCGACGATAGATTAAATAATACTAAAGTTTAATAACTGTATAGTGAACAATAAATTACTAGGAAGACGCCAGCGAAACTAAATATCTACGCCACACAAAAGGAAACTCACTTACTCACCCCCAAACCACTCACACAGGTCTATATATATAAACATTTCTATAGAAAGTTCCCGAAATAAACGTTACCTTTGCCCTCGCACAAACTAACCAATCACGCATCAATACGTCATCAGGTTACATCACCCAAGGCCAAATCTGGCGTAAACATTCGTTTCCACAACGTTATCGAATATTCGGGAACATACTAATATTTACTGAACGAGTCAAAACACCTGACAACAAGCGAGCGAGGAAAAAAACTACTCACTAGAAAAGAAGGTCAGGTCACGGAGTACAGTACACTCTGGCGGTACAACAATAAAATGAAAAAAGTAGTGGACACATGCTCAGCCACCAGCACAACAACAAAACCGGGGGAGGGCAAGGGGTAGCCCGCAGATGCTACACAACTCCCCAATTTAAGTTGAATATCTTTCAACTCCAAAAACATTATACAGCGTCTGCACTATCGTGAAATAATCCTATAGCACTCCCAATCTCACAAAGGTAGTTGCTAATTCTATTACAATTATTAACAATTTCAGTGTCTTCCCGAATGTCATCACAAATACGATACAATGCAGTGTACTTTGCATCACTAATACCATAACTAATACAATACCGTCATTGCTTCCCAATAGTAAACAGTAGGCCTACTAGTCAAAATAACACAACGCCACCACTGTGGTGAAACAATGGTCAATGATATTATTACAAATCATATAAGGTGAAACGATGGCCCATCGTTACACAATGCTTCGTGCACGAATCATAGCATATGACTTGTTGTACATAACATGGTTATCTCCAAAATGTATAACTCATACGTACAATGGCAAAAATATCAATACATACTGACCACTGATTAGGGTCTTTCTTCATCATATTAGGTCAAAACAAGTTACAACAATGCAATATAACACAAACACTGCTTGCTCGCAGTCCCCATTTGGGTTACATTTTCCAAAAATTACACCAAGTTCCATTGGTAACTAATATGACATAGCATAAAATCAAAATGTGACTAACACATCATGACTCTCCATCAGCCATCAATTCAATATTCAGTCACAGATGAACTATGTCCCCAATTACAGTACAATACTGCCGTCCTAGAAATTCATCTAGTAGGCAAAAGTATGGGTTACAATGCATTTCACTGATAGTGTACTACTTTAAAATACCCTGCTCAGGAAATCGGCACAGACATTTTCTCTGCCTTTTACGTAGTGAATCCTGAATCGATAAGACTGTAAAAATAAACTCCATCGTAATAACTTTGGACTGTCAAACTTGGCAGAGTTCAAAAACTCTAATGACCGATGGTCAGTTTGGAGCACAAACTCCTTTCCATACAAATACAAAGTAAACTTTTTTACAGCCCAAACAATAGCTAAACATTCGCGCTCTGAGACCGAATATTTTGTCTCACGAGGCAATAGCTTACGACTAGCATATGCCACAGGGTACAACTTTCCCTCGTGTTCCTGCATAAGACTAGCGCCTAATCCGCGATCTGATGCATCAGTTGCTAAGACAAACTCTTTGGAAAAATCTGGCAAACATAACACGGGTTTGGAGATAATGACATTCTTCAAAGAGGTGTACGCTTTCTCCTGGGTTTCATCCCACTGAACTATATTGGGCTGACCCTTTCTAAGTAAATCAGACAATGGTGATGCAATCGCTGAAAAGTTAGGAATAAATTCATGGTAATATCCCACTAATCCTAAGAATGCTTTCACTTCCTTCTTAGTGGTGGGTCTGGGTGCGTCCCGTACCTTACATACATTCTCTTCTAACAGGCCAATCATACCTTCTCCCACTAAGTGTCCAACAAAGTCTACTTCAGACGTTCCAATCAGACACTTCGATGGTCTTGCAGTTAATCCAGCTTGGTCCATCCTCTGCAGTAAGTCCTTGAGAGTCTTCACATGCTCGTCGAATGTCTCTGTATGAATCAGCAGGTCGTCCACATATGCTGTCACATTGTTCATTCCACGGATCAATGGCTTTACGATCCTGTTCAGTGTGGCTCCTGAGTTCATCATCCCAAAAGGCATCCGAATGAATTCATAGTGTTCGCCCATGGTGACGAACGCCGTCTTGGGAATGTCTTGCTCTCGAACTTTCACTTGCCAGTATCCCTTGCTCAGGTCAATCCGAGAGAATAATTTTCCTCTCGAGAGACTCTGAAACACTTCTGATGGCGCTGCTGTCGGATGAGGGTCGAATACTGTGATCTTGTTTAACCTCCTGTAGTCGATGCAGACTCGGTTGGATCCGTCCTTCTTCTTGACGACAACAATAGGTGAAGCATAAGCTGATGAGCTCCTTCGAATGATGCCCAGCCGTTCCATGGTGCTAAGCTCCTCCTTCAATGAGTCGCGCATAGCGTAGGGCACCGGGTATGGTCGTTGACGAACTGGTACCTCTGTCGTCAGGTCGATGCGATGTTCACCCAACTGGCAGCATCCAGGAAGATTGGTGAAGACGTGCTGGTAATTCTTCACCACATTGCAGAGTTCTTGACGTTGTTCCGATGTCAGTTGCGTTCCATACTGGACATCTCTGTAGCCTTCATTCTGGTCCCAGCTTCCTAGGTCGGCAAGGTCCTCCGTCGTTCCACCGTTGTCGCCTTCCAGGTCGCAGTCCTCGATGACTGTCATGCCAGCTGACTCCACGGGTTGACTCTTGTCCATCATGTCGTCCTCTGCCAGTCCACTCTCAGCACTATCACCGCCGCCGTCCTTTATGGCGTTGACATGTTCAGGCGTGGTATCTCTCCTACTGTTGTCCATCCCACACATCTCGGTCACAATAGGTCTCGGTTCCATTGCCACTGCTGCTGCTTTTGACGTCCTTGGAATGTATCTCTTGAGGAGGTTGGCGTGCAAGGTCTTTTCTTTTGCACCCATCTTGACTCTATAGTCGTTAACACCGACAACTGAGACTACCTTATATGGTCCCTTCCATTGGACTAGGAGCTTGTTAGTGTTCGTCGGCAGTAGCACCAACACTTCATCTCCGGGGCGGAACTTCCTCTCTCGCGCCTTCCGGTCATAGTAGGTCTTCTGTCTACCTTGAGCCTTGGAGAGTTCTTCCGTCGCTAACTTCCATGTGTCCTCCAGCCTCTCACGTAGTTCCATGACGTACTGGTAACTGGTCTTCGTTTCCGGCTCCTCTACGTCCTTGGTCCATAGTTGTCGTAAGATGTGCATTGGTCCTCTCACAGTTCTCCCATACAGCAACTCGAATGGGGCAAACTTGGTCGACTCTTGGGGAACTTCACGATATGCGAAGAGCAGCGGGTTGATGTATCTGTGCCACTGCTTGGGTTGCTCTGCGCACAGTCGCCTTAAAGTCTTCTTCAGTGTGCCGTTAAATCGCTCCACCAACCCGTTGCACATAGGGTGGTAGACTGTAGTGGTCGACTGTCGAATTCCCAGTAGTCTGTTCGTTTCCTTCATGACATCTGACATAAACTGGGTCCCTTGGTCGGACAAGATCTCTTCGGGCACACCCAAACGGCTGTAGATGTTCACTAAGGCTTCTGCTACCGTTTCTGCGTCGATCTTCTTCAGGGGTGTGGCTTCGGGGTAACGAGTAGCGTAGTCTATGTACACCAGGATATACCGATGTCCACCTTCACTTGGGGGGGTCGATAGGTCCTACTAAGTCCACGGCCACTCGCCTAAATGGTACGTCCACTAGTGGCATACTCTGCAGGTGCACCTTTGGTGTCGCTCCTTTGTTCACTGTCCTCTGGCATATGTCGCATGAGCGGCAGTATCTCGCGACGTCACCTTCAATTCCAGGCCAATAAAAATTGCTCATAACTCTGTCTTTGGTTTTCTTCACGCCGAGGTGTCCTCCGACGATCGAGTCGTGGGCTACACTCAGTACATACTCTCTCAGTTTCTCGGGTAGTACCACTTGCCTTATAACCGTCGCCTGTCTCAGGTCCTTGTGGATCCGGTACAGTACTCCTCCATGTTTCTCAAAATGAACAGATTTATTGCCTCTATTAGTTGGGATCTTCTTCTGCTCTAACTTCCTTATGACTTCGTCTTCTTCTTGGAGTCGGATAAGTTCCTCTCTATCCACTCCCGCGTGCCGTTCTGCCCTCGGCACCTTCAGCGACGTAGACCGGCCCTTCCTCTTCTCCTGGGCCCTCGTGGTCACCGCTCCTACCATCACCTCAGTATCAGGGTCGTACGGATCCTTCGCTCCGTCCCCGTTCCCGACTACTAGGTCGCAGATGGTCTCCGGGAGACACAGCGCCGTCACTTTGCCCGTCAGGTAAGGCGTCTTCACGTCGATAACGGCTTCCTCCGCCGCTAGCAAGGAGTTATCGATCCTCGCGATAAGTTTCTTCCCACCGGTGAGCTGTCCGTCGTCCACCAGTGCTCGCCGCACCACTACACCTTCACAGCCGGTATCTCTTAGGACATCTACCGCTCGATTTCCAATCAAGCCCTTCATCACTGGTAACTTCAGTTTCTCCACGGTCCTTCCGTCACTGCATCCTCCGCAAGTAACAGGCACCGCTAACTGTAGCTTCCCGTCCTTCATTACCGCTTGAACGTTGATGCTGGTGTCAGCCGTCGTCGCATCCTGTCTCGACGACTCGTCCGCCGCTATCACTACGGCCGCCGCCGCCTTGTTCGGCTTGCCTCGTCCCATATCCTTCTGGGCTGGACACATCCTCCGAACGTGGCCTGGCTTTCCACAAAGGTAACATCTGAACTCACCTTTGTCGTTTAACTTTGCACGACACTCCGTCGCCTTGTGTCCCGGCCTCTGGCACCTATGGCAGACCTGTGGGCTTCTGTCTCCGTTGGGCCTCCATCGCACTGGCCGGCTCTGCAGTCTGGCGCTCCCGCTGAGCGTCCGGTTCCTCGCTACCAGGTACGCCTCCGCTGAATCTGCGATGTCCTGTAGCGTCTTTGGTTTCCTCTCCCTCACATGGGTTGCAAGGTCTGGTGGGCAGGCATCCATGAATTGCTCTCTGACGAACAGATCTCTCACTCCTTCGTAGGTCTCCTCCGTCTTCGACAGCTTTATCCACCTCTCTAAATAGGTCTTGATCCTGGTCAAAAACATTCCAACATCTTCTCCATCTTCAGGCTTACCTTGTCTGAACATGAGACTGTATCCGTCCTCTGACAGGTTGTACCTCTTCTGCAACGCTTCCTTGACCTTGTCGTAGTCCTTGGCTTCGTCGATCGGTAGTCTGCAGAAGCACTCCAAAGCTCTCCCGGTCAGCAGGGCAGACAGTGATGTCGTCCAGGTGGATCTGGGCCATTCAGCTGTCTCAGCAAACCTCTCAAACCGCAGCAACCAGCTATCCAGATCGTCCTTCTTGTCCTGAAATGCAGGTAGCTTGGGTCTCTTAGAACTGGCGTGGTCGTCGGTCTTCTGCGCTGAGTCGTTGCCTCCACGTTGCTGGCGCATCCTCTCTATCTCCAACTCGTGGTTCATCTTTTCCCTTTCCAGCTGTCGTTCAGCCTCCTTCTCTTGTCGTTCAGCCTCCTTCTCTTGTCGTTCAGCCTCCTTCTCATGAGCCTGTCGTTCAGCCTCCTTCTCCTGTCGTTGAGCCTCCAGCTGTCTTTCTCTTTCTAGGCCTTCACGGAGGTAGTCCCGTCTCTCCTGCCCAGTGAGCTCCATAGCGTCCGCTTCCTGGCTAAGCCTTCCAATAACCTCCGACATGTTGTAGATAGCTTGTCGATGATATTCTACAATAAACTATGTAAATAAATCTAGTAATTTTGATCTGGTCCGCTCGAATATGGTCGGATCCCGGACGAGCCCCCAATATGTAACAGCTGAGGTTGTTCTAGCACGTTATAGTAGGGGGGAGTTAGTTGATCTAACTACAACCCTTTAGAAAACGAAACTATTACAGCTGTAAAATAAATAAACACGAGATCCGACGATAGATTAAATAATACTAAAGTTTAATAACTGTATAGTGAACAATAAATTACTAGGAAGACGCCAGCGAAACTAAATATCTACGCCACACAAAAGGAAACTCACTTACTCACCCCCAAACCACTCACACAGGTCTATATATATAAACATTTCTATAGAAAGTTCCCGAAATAAACGTTACCTTTGCCCTCGCACAAACTAACCAATCACGCATCAATACGTCATCAGGTTACATCACCCAAGGCCAAATCTGGCGTAAACATTCGTTTCCACAACGTTATCGAATATTCGGGAACATACTAATATTTACTGAACGAGTCAAAACACCTGACAACAAGCGAGCGTGGAAAAAAACTACTCACTAGAAAAGAAGGTCAGGTCACGGAGTACAGTACACTCTGGCGGTACAACAATAAAATGGAAAAAGTAGTGGACACATGCTCAGCCACCAGCACAACAACAAAACCGGGGGAGGGCAAGGGGTAGCCCGCAGATGCTACACCAGGGCTTTTAAGACATACGTTCAACCTGACTGTCACTGGTGTCAGTATTTGAGTACTGATCACAAGGGCAACTGGACAGCAATTGATGGAGTATTTCCCACCAAAAAAAAAATATAATTAAATAAAAAGACATCACAGAAAAACATGCTAGAATGCAACTGAACAATTTTTTAAAGTAAGATATTAAAATTTTGCGAACTTCATTTTCAAATACAACTCCGCAAGACGAAACATGACACAGTAAGACGAAAGCCCATATCTACACCCAATAAATTTTATTACATGTATTGATCAATGACATTAAATTTGATGGAGCCAATGTGTGAAGGTGCCAGATGACAAAACATTAAGATGAATCCAGCAGGGTGGGATGACAATACTGTTACAATAATGTCAGTTTATTGAAATTTGGACTCATTTCCTGTTCCTTGGCTCTGGTAACCAGGTCCATTTACATGGGTCAACATCATGAATTGCCCATGTCAAAAGCTGGAAACATTTCCAGCCATTTAAGTGATACTGATAGTCTATGTCATTAATGAGATGCATTCTGCTGTAAAGACAATGACTGTCTTGCTCCCATACCCTAAATCATACTAACTCAACTGCCAGACCCTGCAAAATTTGTCTAGCAAAGTCCTGGACCTTTCTTTATCCAGCTGTCAGATGAGACAGGACAAAGAAAGGCCAATGAATGGTTCTTACTTCACTGTCAGTGTGATCTCAGAAATGCAAAAAAATAATCGATTTATAAGGAAAGCTGACAAAGGGTGGTAGGTATGCTGAAGGCTATCAGATTTCATGTATAACTTCATAGACTGAGAATGAGATAATTTCCTTCATACAAATGTTCTAGTGGTCGTTGTACTTTTTGAATTAAAACTGAAAATATAACCACAAAACAGATACTCACTCTACAGCAAGGCATTCCCTGCGGGAAACTGGAAAACTAATATCTGCATTTTATTAAACCGAATGTGAGGAAAAATCATCTTTTATGATGACCATCAGAGAAGCTTATTATGTTTGGTTTTATCACACTTATTAACCCTCGTCCTGCAAGACTCCACTATATTGGTCTCCTCGTGCGTTAAATTGTGGCCTACATTATGCAAACTGGGTCCTGCGAGAGGCCAATATATTGTATAGCAACGCTGCTCCTCGTGTTTTGTTTATACGGTTACTGCTGCTATTGTTTTTTTTCATGTCTTTATTTCATGCTACTTTCAGGTTTCGTTGGTTTATCTACCCTGACACCTCTATGTCTAACAAAGTGGTATGAACAGATTACGTTTATTACAATGCAATTGTTCGTAACTATTCGCCATACTCCTCATGTCATAGTACTGACGGTCTGAAGTTCGAACAGGGGAAAATCTTAGGGAAACTTTTGACTTTGATGCTGGTTGTTGTCTACATGTCAAATGAGAAGAAAGGGCCCATCTACGTATTTGAGAAGCCGTTCTACATCTGTAATAATGAATTCCGATGTAATACTGGGGCATGCTGCATAAGGGCGTCTCTCGGTAAGTTTTTCATCAGGGAAAGCTGGGAAAAAATTACCGACTTTGTTGTTGGTCATTGCCTTTATTTGATGTGGTAATTATAGAGATATTGTGTATGTACTCTACGAGCTGGAAACCAGATCTCTTGCTGAAGGTGTGCTAAGAAAACTAACATCACAGTACATGGAAACTTTACATTGTGGAGGAGGGAGAAGGTAATGCCGCGATACATGTGGTTAGTACATTAAGTGGCTGGCTTAAAAAAGGATTTGTTCACCTGAATGGCCTGACTTGGGGCCAAAAAAAAAAAAGCACAGAGCTCTTGGGAAAAAGGTTAACACGTGTGTTGTGTTAAACAGCATGTAAATGCAGAAAATTCTTGATTATGAGCCTTCTATTTAACATTAGACTTTATTGCTTCTCACCACAAGAACTTTATCTAAATATCATAGGGGTCACTTACGATTTATCCACCATTATTGTTGTTATTGCGTCCTTTAAAGTAAACATGATACACGTGTTCACAAGGACCCGACTGATCCAGCCGCTGAGGTTATCAGCAACATGCAAACGATCGGCTGACTGGCCACTGGCTATCCCCGCATGGGGTGTTACGTGAACTAGTTCACTCAACACGGGATGAGGGATAAAGCCTGAACAATAATTTTCTAGGCTCTCAACAGTGTTTTCTGAACTCGCGTTAAGTGCTATTTCCAATCAAAATTAGGTTGGACTTCCAAATGCGAATCCTCATGCCTGAACCAAGAGCTTCATATTCTGAATGTTGAACGCCAAGCCATAGGCCTATATGCTAGCTATGAAAACATCGGAAGAAGTACCGTATGAGCCCATATTTCATGTTCTGGATGTTAATCGCGAAGCCAGACATTTACTATAAACACCCACCTAGAAGACCAACTCGCCGGGGGGCACTGCCAAGTGCCGTCCCCCTGCAAACCCCGCTCACAAAGTCACATCTTTATATATGTCCTTACTACACTGCTACAGCGTGGCTCAAATGGAACTCCTCCCAAAATATCATCAAATTTTTTTTTGGGGGGGGGGGGGGCCTGCAACCTCACAGACTCCCGTAAAGCTGACTCTGGAATTTGTGTTTCAGCAACAATGGTGGAGATGTACCAGATCTAGATCTTGATCTAAGTGCCATAGAACTGCCAATTCAAAGATTTCTTGTCTCATCATTTAGCCTTCTATTCTACAGACTAGAGAGTATTACTACTAGATCTAGATCTAGATCTAGTACTACTACTAGAAAAAAATCTAAGAAAAATGAGTCGCCAAGAGCAGAGTCTAGATCTACCGGTTTGTAATAGGCCTACTATATCTATCTACTCAATGTAACAGCAATCAGAGATGAATCAAATAGAAAGTCATTTGAAAAGTTATTTGCTGAAAGCATGGATAATGTCACCCAATGTGACTCGGTAGATGAAACATGGAACACTCTCAGTTCAAAAATTCATGACTGTGCCATCAAGTCTTTTGGACAGCATAAAGTTTCAAACAACGACTGGGTAGCCCAGAACAGCGAAATTCTCCTACCTCTCATTGAGCAAAACAAATCTGCTTTCAATGAGTATAACAAAAATTGCAATCAGAGTACAAAAACTTGTTTGAAAAATGCAAAAGCTAAACTTCAGCTGGAGGTAAGACGTTGCGCCAACAAATACTGGACAGACTTGTGTAACAGCATACAAGAGGCAAATGAAAAGGGAGATATGAAAACCGCCTTTAGTCAGATGAAAGTAGCTCTTGGGCCAATCATCACCAAAAGCGCCCCACTTAAGTCTGTAAATGGTGAACCCATCACAGATAAAAATGAACAACTGAACAGGTGGGTAGAGCATTACTCTCTGATGTATTCAACTGAGAAAAATATTCCACCAGATTTTGAGGAACACCTCCAAAAACTGCCAATAATGGCCGAACTTGACGCTGAACCTTCCTTAGTCGAGCTTTCCAATGCAATCGACCACCTGTCTGCTGGAAAAGCCACAGGAAGTGACAACATTCCTGCAGAGGTATTAAAAGACCTAAAAGGCCCACTATTACCACACCTGTATAATCTGTTACTGCAGTGTTGGAAAGAAGGCGTGATACCACATGATATGAGAGACGCCAAAATTGTCACACTTTACAAGAACAAAGGAGACAAAGGCGACTGCAACAACTATCGAGGCATATCCCTCCTCAGCATTACTGGAAAGGCTTTTGCTCGCGTCATCCACTGCCGCCTTCAACAACTGGCGGAAAAAGTCTTACCAGAAACACAATGTGGCTTTCGAAGCAAACGATCAACTATTGACATGATATTTGCACTTCGGCAAATCCAAGAAAAATGTAAAGAACAAAACAGGCCGCTTATAACATGCTTTGTGGACCTAACAAAGGCTTTCGACACCGTAAGCCGATCTGGCCTGTATGCAGTCCTTAAATCCATAGGCTGTCCACCAACATTGCTAAAACTTATTGCATCCTTCCACACTGACATGAGGGCATGTGTCAACTTTGAGGGCTGCACATCCAATTCATTTGCTGTAAACAGCGGTGTGAAGCAGGGATGTGTTCTTGCTCCTACCTTATTTGGTATATATTTTGCAGCCCTACTCAAGAATGCCTTTGGTCAATGTTCAGGTGGAGTACTTATTAACACCAGAGTGGACGGCTCCATTTTTAATGTTGCCAGACTAAAAGCAAAATCTCGTACAGAGCATATTATGTTACAAGAGCTCCTCTTCGCAGATGATGCTGCAATCGTGGCCCACGATGAAACCACGCTCCAGGCTCTCATCAATAGCCTTGCCAAAGCCTGTGACAAATTCATGCTAAAGATCAGTGTCTCAAAAACTGTAGTTTTGACACAAGGCTTGAGAAACCCCAACCCAATCATGCTGAATGGCTCTCCTCTGGAGCAAGTGGGAAAATTCTGCTACCTAGGCTCAACCATCAGTGGTAGCACAGACATAACAACTGAAATAAATGCCAGAATAGGAAAGGCGGCCACAGCTTTTGGCAAACTCTCAAAAAGGGTGTGGAACAATAGCAAGCTGACCATCAAAACAAAGGTACTCGTGTACCAAACTTGCGTCCTAAGCACCCTGCTGTATGGCTCAGAGACATGGACCACCTACTCCAAACATGAAAGATCCCTCAACTCCTTCCACCTGCGCTGCCTACGCAAAATTCTCAAGATCAAGTGGCAAGACAGGATCTCAAATATCGAAGTTCTGAGCCGAGCCAACATTCCATCAACTCAGGCTCTCCTCGGCAAAAAAAGACTGCGGTGGCTTGGACATCTCCACCGTATGGAAAATGATCGCATCCCCAGACAAATTCTCTACGGGGAACTTGCTACTGGCAACCGACCCAGAGGTAGGCCACATCTGCGATTCAAAGACACTTGCAAGGTCACGATGACAGCATTCAACATCGACCCCAATGAATGGGAGAACCTTGCAAATGATCGAAGCAGATGGAGACAAAAATTGCGCAGTGGCACGCTCGCAATAGACTTCAAGGCAAAAGAAACATACCTGACAAAACGACAGAGGCGGAATGAAAACACTCGCCAAAGTGAACCCAAAAGACTGACCTGCAATCACTGCCATCGCACTCTCGGGTCAAACATTGGTAGAATAAGCCACGAGAGAAGCTGTCAGTCAAAGTGAAAGTGAATATTCTAGCTGCTAAGACCGTCTGTAAAGACGCTAAAGGCCATATATCTATCTACTAAAGTGGAAGGTTAGAGAAAATATTATTGAATGGAGATATAATATGTGATCTTGGCGCAGATTTGGACTCCTAGATAGATCTAAATCTAGATCTAGATCTAGATGCAGAAGCTACTAGGATAGCCTCTAGGTCTAGATCTATCTATTCTGTTTCTAGACACCTGGCCTACTTTTCCTTTCCTACATTGACTTCAATCAAGCTGTTGCTTGCTCTTAATTAGTTAATTCATAATAGGCAAACTAGTCGTGAAAACCAATGTTCAATTTTTAATTTAATCCGATCTCCACCTGAGACAACACAAGATCTAGACCTAGACTAGTCTAGAATCAGTCCTACTCCTAACTTTGTGCACTTCGAAGTTCGATACAACTCCGGATAGCCTGGGTCCTCTTATAGACCTGGATCTTATAGCATTTTATGAAAACCCTAAATTTTGAGTTTCTTTCCGTATCGAAACTTAAAATCAGAAACACTCACCTTGCAGTAGATCTATCTTTGGATGTCACGTCGCAAGACACTGTTTTTCATTCACTGGTTTTGTTGACGATCAGACGACATGTGTAAAAGGTATTCCAAACCGGGAATATCGAGTCAAGATAAGTTGGATTGGAGTAAGTCACATCATTGCATTTGTAAAGTCGAAGACGGGTAGGCCTTCTGTTGATTGTTTTAATGCCACTTGTGGACACCAAAAAAAAGTTTGTAAAACTTCACTGGTATTTCATTTAACGAGTAACGTCGAATATGGATACTGACGGCGAAAAGAAGAAAAGTGCAAATTTCAACATTCTAAGGGAACTAAGTCAGAAATAATGACAGTAAATTAAAAATACTATTGCCTCCCTTGTTTTCTCAGGCCTTAAAATGAAAGTCGCGGTTTTCCCGCTTTCTTGGGCCAGTGAACAACGTTTCCTGCTGTTGATTTTCTATTCTTTTTTTCGACACTGCATTTATCAGTGTTGTTTTTATTTTTCGATCATGTGTTTAAAGTAAAAATGCAATAACAAGATGGTTGTTTTTGCCCCAGAACTGAACATAGGCTGACTCGAGGAACAACATGCACAAGGTTTAGAATAAAAAGTGGCAATGTGTCTTAAAACTGAACCAAAAGCTTCAACATCCTATAGTAACAATTATCACCTGCTTCTTTTCTTCATCCTCTCACCACCCCCCCCCACCCTCCCCTCCCGGAGATACTCTTTGTCCTTCTGCGATTAGACTATTAGAGGTAAGAAGAAACTCCTCAGGAGGAGCGAGGCAGATGACAATCTTCAGAGGAAGAGTGGATTCTTTCATCAGATGTTTCGGCTTTTAACTTTCTAACATCTTCTAGAACCCTGGCCACACCGGGTTCATGACTCTCGGTGTTCGTAACAGAGTGCTTGCAAACACAGGAGATTTATTAGTAAGTGATACAAACTAAACACACGAGGAGACAATCGCCGAAAAGTTTTGAGGTCACCACGAATCAGCCAGGAAACCCTGTAGCAGCCCCTCAGTGGTTCAAATACAAATCGAAAACTAAAAAAGAAAAGAAGAGTTTGTTTTGTTTTTTTAGGAGGGAAAACGAAGGGGAGGAGTGAGTTTGAATTTTAATTTGTTAAGTCTGAAGCGACAGTGACGCGCAATGAGCAGGCAATGGCGGTTCAAATTGGTGGTGAATTTTTGTATCCGAAGATTTTGCTTTTCATTTATTTACATTTTTTTTTTCATAGGGCCGAAAAGAGAAATGAATGAATCCTGCGTTTGGGTTTTGTTATATTACTATTAATACCTGATGTTTGCTTCGTTCTGTAAGTTGCCACTTTTTGTCTGTCATTGTGGGTATTGAAGAAGCGAAGTGTTTCTATGTTTAAAAGTGTTTGTTCTTTAAAAATTCGATTTTGTTTGGAAGGGGGGAAGGTGGGGGACAGGATAAATAAGGATCTCCACCGGTGTCATGATGTCCTCTTCGAGGACAGATGGTATTTCAAAAATCTTCGATTTATTTAATAAGAGGGGGGGGGGTATGCTGGGGGGCGGGGGGATTCAGCCCTATGCTTTTTTTCCCTTTTATTTATCACTATTATATAATAAATATCAAGAAAGATGGGCATACACTATGAGCTTTTCTTTGCTCTCCAAACCTTATCCCACCCGTTAACAATAAATAACTAAAGTCACAGTTCACTGTACTCCGTAATAATTGGAAAAATTGTCCGGCTACTGCAACTTTGGAGATAACACCATGATAGTGTAGCTGACGTGAAATGCTACAGACTGAATATTCTCAGAACAATAAGTAAATATGTCAGACCTTAAAATTTCCCGTCCTGTTTTCAGTTATTATATATGCACTGCACAGTATCATCCTTCAACACGCTTTCCCTTGATGTTAGAACTCCTTGGATGAACATAATCATGGCATTATTATTGTTTTGTTTTTTTTTTTGTTATCTTTTAATGTAGGTGTGTGTGTGGGTGTGTGTGTGTGTGTGTGTGTGTGTGTGTGTGTGTCGGTGTGTGTGTGTGTGTGTGTGTGTGTTAGAATGTTTTACTCCACTCAGCTTAAATTCGATTGTTATCTATGACTGTGGTCTATGAGTGTGGCATCTGCACAGCATGAAGGGGCGAAGAAACTTGTCAAATTTTCTGCACGAAGCTGAGACAAAAAAAAAAAGACAAAAACAAAAAAAAACTGCTTGTATTTTGCTCTAAAATCTGTTGTTGTTTATTTTTGGGGGGGGGGGGGGCGTGAAACATTTTCCTTTTTTTTTGCGATTTTCATTAAACGCTCAGATCTATTAAATTCTACACAACTCAAATGTCATTATTGACATCTGACTTCCTCAAAAAAAAAAAAAATCGCACTAGTATTTCAAACAAAATCGTGGAATGTGATTTGAATGGCAGAATGAAATGAGCTTTTTAATTCCTAATATCGGTTTGCTTGGTGTTAGCACGCCATTCAGATCTGTCGCGATGCCAATGGAGTAATTATGAATATGAATGAAAACGATAACCATAAAAAAGTGTGACAAGTACAAAGTAGGCGATTATTATGTGAAAGATAATCGTTAGTGACAAGTACGAAGTAGGCGATTACTATGTTAAAGATAATCGTTAGTGACAAGTACAAATCGGAAATCGCGCGAAGATGAACGGCAAGAGACACCATAGGTTACGACCTGCTGGACACTGCAGAAAGGGAGACAAATTTTCATTTAAATTCAGGGTTTATTACCCTTGTATCTCCACATCTACGCCGGTTGTCTGAGCTTAAGCGTGTGTCCACCTTGAGCCAGCTTTGTCTGATGCCACTCATGAATACACCATTTTTCAGGATAATGTTATTCATGTATGCAAGTGACAAACTGTGAGGACGGAGTTATCGCCCTCCATCTCCACCAAGACCAGGATTATTTCCCTTGCTCCTAGTGCAGCCCCGGCTTGTTTATGATTCTTGGATGAGTTGTACTTGTTTCGGTTATCTCCCGTGGATCTCTCCCTCCATTCCGCCCGTCCCCCAACTTGTTCTAGTCTGATGGCTAAACAGCTAGTGTTATAGCGCAATCTTAGGAGGGTGATCGGCCCTTTTTATGCACGCGTCTTGCTGCAGTTTAGTTGAAGTCGTAGTTTTCTTTGCATCATCGTAACAGTCTTTGGACTGTCCTCATTGATGTCTATGCAGTAATTAACATATCCATCTATAAGCAAACACACTGACAACTTCCATTGTTCGAGAGAAAGTAAGCTATCAAAGTATATAGAACCTCTTTCAAGTGTTAAGCTTAATAAATTGACCCGGTGGCTAAATGGCATGACGTCATAGATCAAATCGTTTAAGTTGAATCATTCAGAGGGAGGAAAACAGACCCAGAGACGGAACACTTAACTCTCCTAGCGGTGATTGGACCAAAATTGTTATGTGTCATTGAAATAATATACACTATGTCGAAGAGGCCACTCTACTGTAAATTATGAAAGTATTTTAATTTCTCTGTTTCTATTTCTTCCTTTTCTTCCTTCTTTCTTTCTTTCTTTTCTTTCTTTCTTTCCTTCCTTTCTTTCTTTCTTTTCTTTCTTTCTTCCTTTCTTTCTTTCTTTTCTTTCTTTCTTCCTTTCTTTCTTTCCTTCCTTCTTTCTTTCTTTTTTTCTTCCTTTCTTTTCTTTCTTTCTTTCTTTCTTTCTTGCCTTCCTTCCTTTCTTTCTCTCTTTCCTTCTTTCTTTCTTTCTTTTCTTTCTTTCTTGCCTTCCTTCCTTTCTTTCTCTCTTTCCTTCTTTCTTTCTTTCTTTCTTTTCTTTCTTTCTTTCTTTTCTTTCTTTCTTTCTCTCTTTCCTTCTTTCTTTCTCTCTTTCCTTCTTTCTTTCTTTCTTTTCTTTCTTTCTTGCCTTCCTTCCTTTCTTTCTCTCTTTCCTTCTTTCTTTCTTTCTTTTCTTTCTTTCTTGCCTTCCTTCCTTTCTTTCTCTCTTTCCTTCTTTCTTTCTTTCTTTTCTTTCTTTCTTGCCTTCCTTCCTTTCTTTCTCTCTTTCCTTCTTTCTTTCTTTCTTTCTTTTCTTTCTTTCTTGCCTTCCTTCCTTTCTTTCTCTCTTTCCATCTTTCTTTCTTTCTTTTCTTTCTTTCTTTCTTTATCTGTTTATTTATACACAATCGACTCCCTACTAGATAATGAAGAGGAGTATGTATTTTCACTATCCTAAAGGAATAAGGAGTTAGTGTCTAGACAAGACTCAAGACAAGACCACTATAATCAATTCGTGACTGAAACCTTATAATTAGGGTACTCTGACTTAACAAGGATTTCGAACAATTCTTGTGTATGGTGTGGCTGATTTAGACAGAAAAATTAGCACCTCCGAAATACAAAAGCTGATTGAGGAAGTCCTTCCTATGGGACAAGGTGGTCTAGAGGCAAGGTGCTCGCCTCTCATGCCAAGGGTCCCGGGTTCTAAACCCGGGCAGTGCAGGCATGTTGGAAAGTGGATTTTTCTCATATTTTCAAGTCCCTGGTCCTATTGGGGGTAGGATCGAGTAGTTCTTGGAAATTGGATTTTTCTCATATTTTCAAGTCCCTGGTCCTATTGGGGGGTAGGATCGAGTACCTAGTCTTCTCGGATAAGGACGAAAAAATTCGGAGGGCCCGTGTGCACGTTGCGCACGTTAAAGATACCTTGGCAGTTGGAAATCGTAAAGAGCAGGCCGAAAGGCCGCTGCCCGGGCAAAATTGAAATTAATAGATTAAAATTTATCCATATCATCTCCCCCCCCCCCCCCCCCCCGCCAGAACAAGAAATAATAAAACAAGTAAAGTGAGGTGTAAATGCCAAGGGCAGCGAACCTCCTAAAATAAAGACCTCAAGTCACCTTCAATGATGAACTGCCACCTTTTGCTTATGAACTTTAATAACTGAGTAACTTACACGATAACGGGTCACAACCTGAGTATGTGAATGGTAACTGCTCTGTAGCTTGTGACCGTGTGTGTGTGTTTTCTCTGTTCATTGACTGGTTTATCTATCTATCTATCTATCTATCTATCTATCTATCTATCTATCTATCTATCTATCTATCTATCTATCTATCTATCTATCTATCTGTCTGTCTGTCTGTCTGTCTGTCTGTTTGTCCGTCTATCTATCTGTTTGTCTGTCTGTCTATCTATCTATCTGCTTGTCTGTCTATCTGCCCGTTCAAGTGTCTGTTTATCTATCTATCTAAATATGAAAAACATCTATCTATTGATCGATCAGTCAATCCGTTAGTTCATTTTCTGTCTGTCTCTGGTTATATTTCTCTCTATTCATTTAACTATCTTCAATATCAACATGCTCTACATGAGCTCTACTTGCTCCTGACAACTTCTATATGCTCTCCACAAGCCCTGAGTGAGCTTAATTATTCCACATCATTTTAATTTATCTTTCATATAACCATTTTCGCCATCTCTGGCCATCTTATCCTTAGAAGATGGCCGGATACTATCTGAAATAAAGACCTCTGGGAAAGGACAAAGCAGAGAAACATCTCCAGCGACATAGGAGTGCGCAGATGGCGATGGCTGGGTCACACACTACGGAAGCCCCAGGGTAGCTCTGTAAGAAAGTCACTGCTCTGGAACCCACAGGGAAACAGGAAGAGGGACAGGCCACGAACAACATGGAGGAGAGGCATGGAGCATGGGATGGAGGAGGATATGAAGAGAGGTGGCTACACATGGAATGAGTTGTCAAGGATCACACAGGATAGAGACAAATGGAAGGCTGTCGTTCGTGGCCTATACCCTGTAGGGTAGGGTGAAAGGGCGATGATGATGATGATGATGATGATAATGATGATGATAACCATTTTCGTAACAACCATTGGTATATCTCAGTTTTTTTTCTTCTTCTTTTTTTTTACCTGCCTGTGTAGATGACAACCCAGAAACCTGTGGTGAGGACCAGGTTGAAAGTAATCAAGCATGGTCTATAGAGCTTATCCACCATATTCATCCTTGCTGCTTCTGATTCATCCTTCAATCTATAATGTATTGTCGACACTTTTATCTGAAAAATCACACTCCCATGCAAGATGCAAGGCTGTGTGACTGCTATTGGTTTGTTTCACCTATATCATCCCAAATTGTGATGTCGACAGCACGGCATCCCCCGCTCCCAGTGCATATTGTAAAGATTTATTCTTTGACACGGCTGATGAGCATGTGCAATCGCGAAGATTAGCTGTGGGGGTACGGAAGACTGAGCCGGTTTTTCACCTGTTGTGCAACGCATTGCGCAATAAACCGCCGACCCCTGTTGGAAAACTGAGCCGGTTTTTTGTTGTACATATCAACTATGTTGTTTTCGAACTTTAGATCGATTAGCCTGATGTACCAACCCTAAAGTCATTGAACTGTATAAACATGATAGATCTTTGGATAGACTCAGTATGCTAACACACAACATGAACCGTCACAAACTGACTGTGCGCGCGCACCTAACACAACTCAATAGGCTAGCCATGCTTTCCGCCTGTTGAGGCCCTTCCCAGAGACTACAATAAAAGCCTGTCAGTTTCATGTCGGCCAAGCATGGTACCGAAAACTTCAACAAATTGAACTATCTTCTGAGTACAAGTTCCTTGTCTGTCAATAGTCGGTGCTGCTTGTCTGTTTATAGATGTTATTTGTCCTTCTTAAGTCGGTGTTACATGTCTGTGCATAGTCGTTGTTGCTTGTCTTTCTATAGAAGTTCTTACTTGTCTGTCTATAGTGCTTCTTAGCTTTTGTGCCCATAGTCACTGTTACTCATTTGTCTGCAGTTAGTGTTGCTTATCTGTCTATAGTCCAGATAACTTGTCAGTCTATATTCTATGCTATTTTGATGTTTGTAGTTGGCGTTATTTGTCTTCGTAGCCGGTGTTTCGCCAGTCTATATTCGCTGTTATTTGTTTGTCTATAGTTAGTGGCAGACAGAGGAAGAGATGGGAGGAGGACAATATCCCAGAATGGACGGGCTTGAGGTTGAGCGATACAATCAGGAGTTCAGAAAACCGAGAGGATTGGAGGATGCTGGTTGCCAGATCACCTATGGCGTCCCAAACGGTCCACAAGACTACGGGATAGACAGAGTTAGTGTTACTTGTCTGTCTTTAGTCGTTGTTATTTGTCTGTCTTTAGTTAGCGTTACTTGTATGTCTGTAGTCGTTGTTAAAAAATGTTAGTTTATAGTCTGTGTTACTTGTTTGTTTGTAGTCGGTATTATTTGTCTGTCTATAGTCGGTGTTACTAAGTCTTGTCTATCTATGGTTTACCCACACAACTCGAGCCAGAGCAGTAAGTTACCAACAAGATCACGGTGTTCCTGGTCAGAGTAGAAAAAGAAATGGTGATGTATAGAAAGCTACAGCAGATGCCGCCAGCAAGCCTTTGGACTGATGCCTTAACAATAAATAATTACTAATCCGATTATAACCAATTCGATCTGATACAGACATTTGACAGGGGAGTATGCACGAAGAGCTGGTGTGATCGGGAAAATGGTGCGTTCAGACTGCTTTACTTTGCGGACCTCTGATATTTTGGTTTTTTGTTGGGGGGATGCTGCCAAAACTTTTAGAAAGATAAATTATCTGAGAAGCGAAGTGAAGAGGAAAGGGGGTAGAGTGGAGACAGAAATTGTGATGATCATGGTGATGATGAGATGATGATGATGATGATGAGGATAGTTGTGGTGATGATATGATGATGATGACAATGGTAATGGTGATGATATTGATGATGGAGATGATGAGGAGGAGGAGGATGGTGCTGATGGCGTGGTGGGGGTGTTGATGATGATGATGATGATGTTGATGGTGATGAACATGCATGTTGATGTCGACGTCGATGGAGGTGGTGATGATAATGATGATTAAGGTGGTGGTGAAAATATTGTTTATGATTGTGAGGTTATGATATTTCGAATAGTTCAGACTTTCTGCACAATAGTAACTTGGCAACAGTGAAAGTAAAAGAACTAAGTTAATGAGTTCATTATCACGCTGGGTATTTTTTTCTCCATCTTACTTAATGAATATTTAGTTCTATCTTGAACTGTGCAGTTTATTAGAAAAGCTGTCACGCTCACTAATTACTTGCTTTTTATCATATTATTTATAATGCATTACTCAGTGGGCTTTTTCTGTCTTCTTTTCTCTCTCTTTCTTTCTTTCTTTCTTTCTTTCTTTCTTTCTTTCTTTTTCTTTCTTTCTTCCTTCTTTTCTTTCTTTCCTTCTGTCTTTCTTTTTCTTTTTTTCTTTCATTCTTTCATTCTTTCTTTCTTCCTTCTTTTCTTTCTTTCTTTCTTTTTCTTTTTTTCTTTCATTCTTTCTTTCTTTCTTTCATCTTTCGTTCTCTCTTCCTTTCTTTCTTTCTTTTTCTCTCTTTCTTTCTTGCTTTCTTCCTTTCTTTTCCTTTCTTCTTTCTTCCTACTTTTGTTTGTTTGTTTGTTTGTTTGTTTGTTTGTTTGTTTCTTTCTTTCTTTCATGTTTCGTTCTCTCTTCCTTTCTTTCTTTCTTTCCTTTTCTTTCTTGTTTGTTTGTTTTTTTTTCTTTCTTTCTTTCCCCCTTTCTTTCTTCCTTTCTTTCTTTCTATCTGTCTTTCTTCCTTTCCCTCTTTCTTTCCTTCTTTCCCTCTCTTCCTTCCTTCTTTCCTGCCTTTCTAAAACCTAATCGATTAAATTTTTTTGTTCTTTTTGTGACATTTCAAATCACAACTAATTCTGACCAGCTGGATAACGAGGAACGAATTTTCTTTTTGTCAAACCTCGTTATCGGCCATCTATAAAAAAAAAATTATGCTCGGAATTGGGGGGGTGAGGGGAGGGGGGAGGGGGAGGGCAAGAAGGAATTGACCCAGCATTGAAAAAGCTGAGGCCGCTTTTCCATTATAATACTGAATTTAAAAGTTTGCTTTTATGTACTTTTTTTCCCAACAAATAATGTGGATGATTTATTGTAAAATCGAATACAGACTATGCATATAATGAGACATATAAATAATCTATGCAAAAACAGCACTTAAACTTTCAAAACAACAAGGCCTTTCATGGATATTCACCATTTCAATGTTCACTCGTACATTGGGGGACTAGGGGTGGGTGGGAGGTAGCCAAACATGTGAAAAGCGTACATGGCTGGAGGCGGGGTCAGAAATTGCCAAAATCGAGGATACGTACTTTTATGGTTGATTTCTGAGGTAGTCTGAGTTTGAGTTTAGAGAAATCACTTCAACACGAGAAGGGTCAGATTGTGCTAAGGAGAAACAAAAGGATGGACAGAATACAGCAGAAGGATAGGCCTGGCGCAGACCCTATCAGAAGCACCCACCAACAACCCACAATTTCTATGGTATATTCTGAGTTCACCATGTTTTCTCAAATTCGGTGCAGACACTTTTTTTCCCCCACTCTGTGTCTATGGGCCAAGACACAATTCACAGAGATAATTATGCCTCTGAAACGGTTCATGATATCACCAAAAACTGAAATGTAGACCGCCGTGCAATACTCTGTTGCCATGCTGAGTAAAGGTAATTTTAGAGATTAAGGAAGAGCAAATTTTTGTTGAGGTGAAAGAAAACCAACCCATTCTCTAAATATGTTCAAAACCCTTTCTCGCACATGATGAGGGAGGTGGTGGTGGTGGTAGGGGTTGAAATATTTACAAAGACATGGTCCTTTAAGGCAATATGACTGTGCCCGGATATAGATAATATTGAAATATCTTGTGTCTGTAGACTGCAGAAATATTTTATGATAAATTTGCCACTTGTCACTGTGGATGTTCCGCCGCAAACTTCATTATAATATTTTAAAAAGTTGGGGGGGGGGGGGGGGAGAGTCACTCAGCCCCATTTGTGGCGCCAAGTTAAACACGTCAGTGTAATGAACCTGCTATTCTAGAAGCATACACATACAGACTGACAAAGCTACAGACGGTCTCCGCAATTCTCCTCAATAAAACATTACAGCTAGATGGGTGCCATGTTTCACTAAGGTTCTATGCAATGTTACTTCCTATAATATACCTGTCATTAGATTATGATATGTTAATGTAGTGGGGTGTAAGATTTGTGTACCACATGTGCTCTTGAGCGCTCTGTGTAAATGAACTTCCTGATGGGATAATACACTGATTCTCACCTTATTTTATCTATATTGCCTGGTTAAACTACTGCATCTTACCGACCGACTCTTGTTCCATTCATTACAAGCAGAATAGCCCAGCATACACCCCAGCATACGAAAATAAGATTTCTCGGGTGCGTGATTTTTTTTCCGTACGAGCTTTAGCAAATTCAGGAGCGGGGCGGCAACAAACCCCCAAACACAGACAGCTCCAACACATCCCAGGGATTTTCGGTGATGTTCAGAGTCATATCAGGCACAGTCCAGAGATTGCAGCAAACCATGGCAGTGTTCGATAGGACGAGGAATCGCTTAGTCGATGACCTGTGTTTGGGGGTGGGTTGCTGCCCCGCTCTTGAATTTGCTAAAGCTCGCGCGGAAAGAAATCACGCTTCCCGGGCACCTTGATTGGCACTATTTTGTGCACCGTGATCATTTAATGCTGCACCCGGAATGTGCCGCTCGGTGCCGTCCAGCTACAGAAAGAATGACGTTACTGAGCTATTTATAGATCGGTGGTGCTTAGTGGAGGATCGGGTTTTTACAGAGTTGCCAAGGAAATCCACAGCCTCACAATATTTAGTTTCTATCTAATTATTTTCCTGTACAATTTATCCACAAATTGGCTTCGAAACCCCCCCCCCCCCCCAAAAAAAAACAAAATCCCAGCTTATTTCATTATTTTCATCTCAAAATATTTCGTGACTACATGTTAAGCGTTTTTCAAACAGTGAGAACATTGCTTTCCAAGTTACCAATTTGTTCTACATGTAGTAGACAGTATAATATTTAAGTGAGGGAACATGTTCTGTTTTCAGTGCAACAACCAAAAATTGTCCCTTCACTCTCCACCAACTGCGGGAACTTCCAACACGGGTTGTCTCCCGGGGCAAGGCGACCAGAACTCTTTATCGCGAAGTCTGGAAAAACGTACGGTATGCCACTTTGAATTGGGCAAACAGAGTTTTGAGACAGATCAATCTGAACGCGCCGTTAACTTCGAACCTCTTGGAAGGTTTTTGCTTCACTTGCCGAGTGAACACACGTGTCGCTTGCCACAGGTTTTCCTAACACCTCCATCTTCATTCTTCTCTCTGATAGCTGGCAGAATTTATGGCAGCTCTTGGTAGCATATTTCATTTTTCTATGATAATAGGATGCATTGTAGGGAGGACAATGGTGTCCTAACGAAAGCAGTAAATGAGACCTTGGTTGTTTGTTTGGAAGAAAACTTCTTGATTTGTGTTCTGATAAAATAGAAGCTAAATGAATGGTGGTGGTACTGGTGGTGGTGATGTGGTGGTTGTAGTCGTAGTGATGTGGTGGTGGCAGTGATGGTGGGGATGTTGGTTGTGATGGCTGTCATGCTACGATTACCACTGAGGAGTGATGATGATGATGGTGATGGTGATACTGGTGGTGGTGGTTGTAGCCGCAGTGGTGGTGATGGAGGTGACAGTAGTGGTGCAGTAGTGGCAGCGATGGTGGTTGTGATGGTTGTCCTGCTACAATTACCACTGAAGAGTGATGATGATGATGGTGATGATGGTGATACTGACAAGGAGTACAGAAACTGCATAGTGGCATAGTAGTGGTAGCGCCGATGATGGTGGTGATAGTGATGTTGAGAGTAGTGATGGTAATGTCGATGGCTCACTCGACACACACCCACTCATACACATAAACACTCACATGCGAATACCCAAGCAAATAATATTTAGTATAATCGGTGTCTACCCCACATGATAAAATGAAGCAATGAGAAGATTCTCAATGAACTCGATACTGACCTGAATGTGCGTGAACTCCCTGTGGAGATAAAGAACAAATTGAACATCAGAAGAAGCGAATACTCAGGGCGCTGTACAGTTGTTGAAAACTATACCTTACAAGATCGCGTATCATGACTGTATCGATGTAGACTGAACGATAGCAAAAAATCACAACATATCAGTCATTGTGGTGTTTTGGGTTTGCATCTCAATCCATTATTATAGCTGATTTATTATTTACAAAGTTTTTGCAAAGGGCAACGAAGAACATTCGCCTAAAATAGCTCACCAACATGCAATCCTGTAACTGTCTTTCCAAAAAATGATATATAAGAGGGAATACAATGTGAATTTAATATGGTGTTCCTGTCTTGTCTGGTATAAAACTGCTAAACATGTGTGGACAGGTTTTACATACTCAGCTTACAACTCTGATTTCCAATGCCTTAGCATTTTTTGCAAAACTACCGCAGTTTGCCTTGGTAATTTGCCTGGACAGACGTCACAGGAAATCTCTGCCAACGACACAGTGTTGAAATTTGTGCACATTTATCTCTGTTATTAACATCCTTCAGTGCAGCCCACACAAATAAAACCTTCATATGGTAGATTTTTCCTTGTGGACATTCCCTGTCCCCGGGCACACAACAGTTAGGGGAGAGCATGACAGATTAGTCGCTCCTTGACGATGAAGGTTGTTTTGTTTTTTTAAAATCAGTATTATTTTAAGATATACTTACATTCATACATTATAGCCATAAAAAGAAAAAAAAATGTATATCGGAATATCACTTGCAGTGATTAATGAGATGAATGTTAGATTTGGGTTGTTGTTTTTTTATACACTAGTGTAAGGACACGTTCAAAGAACTGGTTGCAATATCAAGGTAGAAACAACACGCACAATCGGCACACAGATTATGTAGATCTAGGTAGAAAACAACTCACAACTGGCACAGCAACACCCGCATGGCCCGTGCATAAGGCAGACGGCACAGAAACTCATGCCTTCAAACTTTGAAACGCAACCGGAAGTTTAAAGTCGAAACAAAAGAAAGGCAGGAGGGAGGCCATCATTGTTGAGGAGAAAGCATTATTCCATATTTTTAGGCCTCTTTTCATTTATTACAAAATTACGATACTTCGCTTTCATGTCAAAGAAATAGACATAGTAGCAAATAGAACTATCTATGTAATTTTTCAGGTCTGGGCATTTCTTCCTCGCAGCAGTGATTTTTTTTCCTTGCTGTGTTTTTTTTAATATAGATGTAAGCTTGATTGCAGGTGTGATACTGCCTGAGCGTAACCAATGATGCAGCAAAGTAGAGAACAAGTGTAGCATTGTGACAAGTAACCAGGTCTACCACTTAAACATCAAGCAGATTTATTATGACAGTTGATCTTTTAGACAGAAACAGGATATGAAAATAAAAAGACAATTAATCTGACCAACACGGCAATACTTCTGGAGAAAAAAAACTCCAACCTCTAGACTGGGCACAAAGACCATTCGTTTTTGAAACGGTGACTGATTTTCGTGAGATCGAATGAGCCCGGTTTGCTAATAATAATAATGTTAGTGTAAAGTTTGGATACCAGTCAAGTCCCTGCAGAATTATGTGAAACACTGGCAACAGCGAATACACGTAAAGAAAAACATCACTGGTGAAGTGAAGTAAAATGGCAGTGTACACGGTGCTATGGAAGTATTGACATGTCTGGAAAGTGGAGGCCTACTGGCTGTGGTAACAGATCAACTGGTAATATTAGTTTGGTTTGGGCACATGCATTGTTGAAAAGCTGATTCAAAACATTGTGGGAAGGAAAAACAGCCTAATTTATAGAATGTTTTTCAAAATATTGTAATATAATGCAATAATAAATGCATGTTTTCTTCTCAGATCTGAAAGTGATAAAATCATAATGGCAAAAACTCTTCTACCGTCAGTGAATAAAGGAAGACGTATCTTTAAAAAATATGTAATATTGAAATATGATTATATGTGTGTAAATGTGAAAAGAGATAGACCCATGTTTCATAGTTTAAACTTCACTTCACCATTCCTACTCACTTGTTTGTAACAGGTGCGGGGAGAGCCCGAGAGATTATCCCGTGATTGGGATGTAAGGAAGGTTGCAATTGGTGGACTATTGATTGGCTTGTAAAGTCCTATTATGGTTTTTGCTTTCATTGATCCGGCACTGGGACCATAATATCTATTTTATCCTTTGTATTTCCACATTATTCGTTCAAGAGATTATTTTTCACGGGCACGCGACCTTTCATCTCTCGCCATTCAGCAAATGGGGTTTGAACTGATGGATGTGAAATACCAATGGTTTCCTTTGTCAGAAGTCCTTACTTACAGTCGCTACCATAACCACAATTATACATTTATGTCTTGGTTTGTGACTGTCACTATCTAGTATACTGTGTTAAATCAGGACTTATTTATTTATTTATGTAGTCATTTATTTATTTTCTGTCAATAGAAAATTATAAATTTGACAACTTGCTTGATTTTGTTTCTACTAAAATCGGGGAAAGAGCGAGCTGCATTATTCATGCAGAGAAGTCTAAGACATCCACGAACCCGAGAAACATGCATTTTAAAAAAATCTAAATTTAATTCGTTTTAAAAGATGTAGTTTGTGATATACGAATGAAATTGTGAGTACATTTTCATAATATCGAGATATCAGGATACCGAGACATTTCAATACGATAAATTCCTTAAGTCGACTCGCGAGCGTATTATCCATGTCAACAATCCAACAATTCGCACCACTCCCCTTCATAACTGAACGAAAAAGAATAGTATCGCAGAGCTGTGAGTAGTACTCACCGTGTTTATACTCGCGCAAGTTGTGGACATGCAGTGAAAGAAGGAATGGCCTGTCTTGGTATTCTGTGACTCGGGTATTCTCAAGTATAGCAATTTCCGAAGTTCAGCCCGACTTTTTCCACGTCGCGTTGTTTAGTTTAACATTCCTGGCTGTTTAAATTTCCTATCCGTGGTTTATGTGACGGTGTCATCTTTCGCCAGTTTGGTGACACTTTCCGGTGTAGCATTAAATTATTGCGGTATACAAAATAACTCGGTATCAAGGTGTCGAGGAAAGCATAAATAGCAACCTTTGTTTCTTGTTTGTTACATCTCCACTTTTTGCACAAGTGAGAAATTTGACATTAAATGTTTGCAGCTTTGCTAATTATGATATGGAGTAAGAATAAATCGGAACTGTGAAACAGCTTGATAAGTGCCACAAGGCATTTTAAACAAGTGTCAAAGTGTGCATTTATTATATTTGCCTTCTACATATTAAAAAATCCCCAGTTTTTAGGAGAAATGAGATAGAACAAACAAGAGCTAAAGGTTTTGTAAACCCCGGTGCAGACTGGCTATTCTGGCTGCCCTAAGACCTAAACATCACTTTGTACGTTTTTTAAAGTCGGATTCGTCTGTACAATAGTCTTTGTAGTTCGAAATGTTGATAATTTTACCTGAGAATCTGGGCTTGAGTTTCAACAAAATGTGAACGAAAGGCTGCTCAAGCATGTTCTCTGACGTTGGAATTCAGCGATAAGGCAAAGTAAAGCACAGCACAACTCGAGATGACTATCTACAAGTTTTTTCAAATTATTATTAAAATGTCATGATGATTGGCATAATCTGGGGCGTTGGAGTGGAAATTTGGGTATCTTGACTTTGAATTTTGGATATCTGGAGTTGGAAGAGGGAAATGAAAGAAAACAGAGAGACAGAATTCTTGGAGAAAATAAACAAAGGAATAAAATGAGTGAAAATGGAAGGGAAAAAAGGCAAGAAACAATATATGGGCATGAGGAACGTCGAAAATGACAGGAAGACTGCAGAGAAGGCAGGCCGTCGGAGAGAAAG